>CM060848.1:16020803-16620803 GCA_030737835.1 Acorus gramineus | reverse complement strand
AATAATATTCATATACAATTTAATTTCTTTCGAATAGTATTATTGGAAATAACAAATCATCATTAATATTTTGTTAAAATGTGATTTTTTAGGGGTATATATACAAAAAAAAAAAAACATTAAGATTTGGTGGATTTGAATGCTATTATCTAATGTATATTCAAGTACAAAAAAATCAAGAATTAAACTATTCTTGAAATTCTTTAAAATTTCATAACTTTTCAAGTATAACTCTAATTTGGATGATCAATTTCTCGTTGGAAAGATCTTTTCAATGTATACTTATGATTGTGAAATTGGTATTTCTCAAAAAAAACTATTTCACAATGATCTGAAATTAGCTATTTATCACCTATATTCCATGATTATCTCAATCTAAATCTGTTAAAAAATAATAACAAAAAATAAATACGATGATGTGGCAAGATCACCATCATTTATTTAATACATGATATTATTCAATCTATATACATACACATATATAAATATAGATAGATTTTTTTATGCTTATCCCAATATAAAACTAATAAAAATATTTTTTCATTCTTAACCTTAATCTAAAATAAAAAAAATAATTAATAACTAAGTGTAAATTCAAAAAATGAAAATGTACCGAAAGAATGGACTTGGAAACTTAAACACTTAGTATTATAGATAGATGAAGACTTGGTAAGAGAGAGAGCTGGTCATTGTATAAAAAAAAAATTAGATGGGCAAAGAATTGAAGTGTTTGTTACATGCATAACAGTCAATATAATAGTTCAATTTGAAAGCAAAATCTGTTTTCTTATAAATAAAAAAAATATCATGAAAGAACAATGATTGCATGAGTTTCTTTCTTTGATTTGACTCTGAACAGTCTTCCAAGAGGTAAGCAATATCCTAATCCAGTTCAATTGAGAGAATATAATCTTTTAAATTTTGTATAATCAATAATTTTTTGTTGACTGATTAGGAACCAGTAACCCCAATGCCTTGGGTCTCCTCACAGATGATTCTGCCTCTCCAGTAACCAATAACTGACCAACTAGGATTCCTGGTTACCTACTCCAACCAAAACGACCCTCCCATTCTGACTATCTTTGAACAGGATAATCAGTAGTGATCCCTTTCTTTTCCTTCCTTTCACAACAAATCTTTTATGATTGATAGAATCAACACTATTTCATCGAGCGCGTTGTGGGGACGGGGAGAGAGGTTCGATCGCTTCACGACTTGTGGGAGACGGCCATGAGGATGAGGAAGAGAGGTGACAAGAGTAATCGCGGGTGGGTTACGCTTTCATTGATTCTGGCGGGAGCATGGGCGACATGGCGGGTGAGGAACGAAGTGATTTTTATAGGGGTAAACTTCTACTTCGAGAACCTTTGGGAATTGATGAATAGAAGCATAGTGGAATGGGGGACGGGGTTGGTAGGGGTGTCTAGCATTCGGTTGGATGAGGCGATCCTTCTCATTTCAGAATAACGGCAAGTGCAGTGTCCTTTGGGCGTGTGGATAGAAGCCTTTTCTACCCATTCGTCGTAAGAGGTGGTCGCGTTATTCCTTTTTGGTGTCCTTTGGGCGTGTGGGTAGAAGCCTTTTCTACCCATTCGTCGTAAGAGGCTGTCGTGTTATTCCTTTTTGGTGTCCTTTGAGCGTGTGGGTAGAAGCCTTTTCTACCCATTCGTCGTAAGAGGCGGTCGTGTTATTTCTTTTTGGTGTTATGTTACTTTTGTTTGCTTTGATTTCTGTATCTCTTTTCATGCCCTTTCTAAAAAAAATTTTGAAATGGAAATGCCCAAAATTTACTCCAAAAAAAAAAAAAACACTATTTCAGTTGGCCGTTGTTTGCCACACCATGTCATACAAGCACTTTCTTTTTTAACACAAACTAAAGCTCCAGTATCAAGCAGGATTTGATGAACTGATATCTGAATCTTGGAACATATATTTTTATGAAGAATGATGGCTGAGATTTTCAGTGTAATTTCATCATCACATCTTGCTTCCTGATATTTGTAGAAGATGATTTACTATATCTCATGGTACCCAAAATAAGTGTTAAGGCAAGAAGATGCCCGGGTGCATGGGTGGGAAGGTCACAGTGAAGAATGTGTATGGGTCAATAAAATAGACTCTTGCAGGAACTTGATGTGGGTCAGAGGCCAGGTATCGACCTTTTCTCGTCATCTTTTTTGTGACTCAGAAAATGCAAACAAAAGGAGAAAAAACCATTGATGGAAAAGTGTGCGTTGTTTTACTGTATTATGATCTCTCTGCATGTTTTTCTTATTATTCCATCTGATCATCTGTTTTCAGGTTCCAGGTGCAGAGGGCAACTTCGTATTCATTGAGGATTCTGTTTTTAGAAAACCTGATACTCACAGCTTCCATTTCCAACTTATTTTATACCAGAAGGCGAAGATACGTCCCAATTAGAACCTTTTAGTTTCTGGTCTTGGTGATGTGGATCCATTTATGGCAGCAGATTGAATTGTATAGAATCTTCTGCTTTCTAAGATCACTGGCTTATGATCCAGACGAAGTGAAAGAGCTCGAGTTGATTTGGGTCATGATCTTAGAAGGAAGAGGTTAATTTTTTCAGTAATTTTTGACAGAAAATAAAATGTGGAACTTCCATTGCCCTTTGTTTGTAGACCAGATTTCTTATTACAACAGAATCATATTCCATAAAACAAAACCCGGAATCTGTGGTTGCAATTCTTGAATAGAAACCCCACTCTTCTGTGAGACCCTAGGTCTCGTTGACATAGAAGGAAGGAGGAGAAGAAATACTAATTTTATTCATTGAATCTAATTTTCCAATGGAACACCTCATACATATTTATAGCACAAACTAACAAAGATTATCTAATCAAAGACTCTATCACAATCTAATGATAAACATAAGGATAAAACTAAATATATGAAGGTAAAACTAAATTGGGAAGTTTGAATTGGATCAGAACATCTTGGAGCTGAAGATTTGGGGTGAAAACCTGGCACCACTTCACCAGTTAATTCTGTACTTCTGTGTCTGTTTTGTTTCCTGTATGATCCTGTAACACTTTGGAAAATAAAAAACAAAGACAAAAACAAAACTAACCAATACATGTGAAAGGTTAATGAAAATTTGATCATGGCATGATTAAAAACAGAGCAGAGAGAGAGAGAGATGGAAAATGGAGAGAGAGCCAGGGAAGAGGCAGTGCATGGAAAGAGCAACAACAAGAACACCTTTTTTTTGTTGGTTAACCCTTTCAATGCTCTGCCTCACCCTGCCTTTTTACCTTTGCCTTTTCTTCCTGTAAAAAGAAAGGTGAAATGTGAAGAAGGAGTTGTTGTTATCTTCAGTTGCTTATGGAAGAGGAGTCCGTGATTGGTTCTTCTCATGAAACTATGGGTTCTGATGATTGTGGTTGTTTATGTAAAGGGTAATGGAAGGGTTGTGAAGAGGGGGTACTGAAACTGTACTGCATATGTATTGTGTGTACTGCGTGTGTTTTGTGGTACTTGAAACATATATTTTTGAGTTTGTACTGGCAGTTATGGTTTTCTTGGTTGACTGGGGCTCTTGTTAGGAGAAATTTTGGTGGGCAAAAACATGTTTTATCAACAAAGATGTTGCTTCTGATATTTCAAAGAGCTCAAAAGCTTTGTGTTTTAGAATTTGAAATTGTTAGAAATCAAGAAAAAGTGGTGATTCAAACGAGTGGTTTAAAAAAAAATCTGAGAAAAAAATTCAGAAATTAAGGAAATTGCAAAAAAAAAAAAAAAAATCTGGAAAATCCAAAATATTCCAAAATATTTGTGGATGAAGAGCCACCCATGTGGCTTAGATTTCCATCTTTGAATAATATTATGGAGAATATTGGGCTACGAGTGGAAAACTTAAATAGTATTTGGAATAATTTTTGAAAATTCTGTTCTTTTATGAATCATGTTTTCAGGGAAATTAATTCCAAATAAATTTTTAATTCATCATTTTTCGGTCTTTTTACTTCTTTTTTTTTTTTTATATCAAAATACTCCACGTTAGTTGTTATATTTTCTCAAGATCCTTTAGTCCAATCATCGTTTAACAGTTTAACAGGGTGTGTATATGTGATGCATAACAATGTACGGGGATGATTATCGGTGTATGAAATTTAATAGCGTGTATAGATGCATAACATTGATTGACATTTCAGGAATGCATCAAAGGCATGTTTTCTAGAAAGCTAAATTTAAAAAGCTATTATAAGAAAAATGAACTTCATTGGTTCTATAAAAAAAATAAATGGAATAAATGGTGGATGAGCTACTCTCATCTCATCAACTGTACTTCATTTGCTCCTGTACCTGCAAAACTGGGCTTACCTAAAAAGTTTGTTAGCATAGATGGCGTTCAGAAATCAAGTGTGGGATCATTCCTCCTCGAAGGGCTTCGTGGAATGGAAAATTCTCATATCAATACGTACTGATAGAATTTCTATCAGTACATGTCTGAATGGTTGACACATGTCCATCAAAATACTTTAATAAAATTTATATCAATGATTTTTTAATTAATGAAAGATTTTTAACTCTTTGATTGACACATATTGTCCATCCAAACATGTACTGATAAGATTCTCATTAGTAGTATTGATATGAAAATTTTATATTTGAAATCATATTTCATCTTTTAGAGGTCAGCCAGTCAGACTAAGATAGCAATTAGAAACGTGTTGGAACATGATTTTTCTTTTAAAAAAAAAAAGGAAAAACATAAACGTGTTTCCAAACGCTTTCACAAAAGCAAGATTAATTAAAAAAATAATTATAGCTTTTAATTAAAAAAATATGCTTTTTAAAAAACACAAAAAGTGAGCTTCTTAGGAATTGAGTTTTGTTAAGCTATTTTATTCAAAATCATACTTTTCCAACTCGTTTCCAAGAGAAAGCGAGAGATTAGTTTGGATAGCTTTTAAAATTGCTTTTGTTAATCTCTTAGGGGTCTCAACTTTTGAAAAAAGTGAAACAGATTTATTTATATATTAATTTTTTTCCAGGGATCTAACAAAAATATAATAAAATTATTTCAAAAGCTACTTTAAATGAATTTATTTTTCCAAAACTCATTTCCCAACATAATAAAAGAAAATGTGATGTATATACTTGAGTTGATTCAAGGTATGATTTTGGAGCAAGAGTTAATTTTTGCCAGAATTTCACAGAAACAAATATGTAGAACTTTATTTCATCCACATTTATTCACACTAGAAAATCTAGTACAATACAAGTCATGAGAAATGGATACAAAATTCTCTTTTGTTGTGTATTGGATGGTGTGTATTACAGTTCAAAAGGAATGCTCATTTGTAGAACTCTTTGATTGCTCCCTCTCAAGCTTCTTTGGTTGCAGAATGCCAGATTTAAGGGGCAGCAGATTAGGTTCTCTCCAAATGCTTCAAGGATCTAAACCTTATTCATGGCCTCACATGTTCACTCTGGTTTACTTGATGTGAAGCTGACCTCTGACTTAACTCCGAACCTTATGTGTCAATTGTGATGTATTTGATCATCTATTTAGTCGAACACTCTCTCCAAATAGGGGTTCCCTGCAAAAAAAAAATACTCTGTTGCTCAAGTCAATGGTGATTTTGATGGAGTGAAACAGAAAGTGAGATTGTTCATACCTCCGAGTCTGAGGATAAGGCTATTTGACCTTATGATGGACTGCAACTGTTACCCGTCGCAAATCTTGACGATGATCTGATCGATGATCACATTCGGATGAGGTGCCATGTGGCGCGATCTTGATGGCCTGAGAAATGTGAGCCCTACACAACCACAAGCTTTAATGGGAGCATGAATTCATTCTCATATTCTACATCTGTTTTTGATAGTGTGTCAGTCAGAGCAGAATTATACATCTGGAGCACTGGACCAGAATTTCAAGAACAACCAGAAATTCTGACATTGCTTTGTTGAGCTATCGAAGGCGAGTCAATACCCAATTTGCAGAACTAGTTTGATTCAGAAGCTTTACTGAATGGCTCAAAAGAATATGCAATTCCTTCTGCACCCACACATTCTTGAAGAAAAGATTGAGTAGAACTTATAACATGAAAAGAAAAAAAAAACACTACCAAACATATATGTGACATTAATGAATATTTGATCTTAGATAGTGATAGAGAGAGAGGTGGGAGATGGAAAGCCGGGGAAGAGGAAGAGCATGGAAAGAGAAACAACAAGAAGTCTCCCATTTTTAATTTTTCTTTGTTGATGAACCCTTTCAATGCTTTTCCTCACCCTGCTTTCTCCCCTCCCAACTATACCTTTTTTTCTGAAAATAAAACAAAAAGAAGAAGATAATGTTTCCTTCAATGGCCAAGCTTTCTCCAAATTGAATATATTATGTTATTGCTCCTTTTCATAAACTGTGCAGATTGGTGAGTCATGGATTTATCATTTATGTACAGTCAAAGGACAGTTTGCAAGGGGAGAGAGGGTACTAAAAATGTACTACATGTATATGCTGTACTACTCATATGTTATGCAGTGGTATTTCAATTCTAGATGTTGTACTAACATATATGTTATTTTCTGCTTGACCAGGTCCTGTAAAGAAAAGGATGGACATAACATGTTCATCAATTCTTCTTTTCTGGAAGCCAAAGCAGTCATCGCCTTAATTGATCAGTAAAATAAATTGTTACATGACCCAAAAATATTAAGCTTTCAATTGAGAATTGAGAGGAAAAGAAAGACTGAATATCCAAATCCAATAGAAACATCAACGCGCCAACAAAAAAGAAATCTTCAGAACCTATTTGTTGCATCTCTTTTGATATTCTTATGTTCACTGAATACTTTGATTCAAAATGCATAGAAAGCCTTAAACATTCATCCTCATCAAATATCACCACCATGAGAATTAATTGCATTCTCTGAATCTCTGAAAAAGAACAAAGAACCATTCTTTCCATGCAAATTATTATCAGGTCATCAAAATAGAACAAACAATTCTTCATTCAGCCTCATAGAAATAAATGTAAAAAAAAAAAAATTGTCAACAGACCTAAACAAAAAGGATCTAAAAATCTAAAATTTGACATCAGTCACAAGACATTCAAATCAAAATAGTTCTCTATGTATTGCATAAGGAGAAGAGACAAACAAAACCCACTCAGTGGTTTCCCTTCGTAACACAAAAAAAAAAAGCTTCCACTTTTCGAAATCAATGGAACAAACACAAGAAAACCCAATTTAAAAAAAAAAAGAAATCGAAACCCTAACTCTCCTGTTCAATTCTCCTCCTCTTCTTCTTCTTCTTCCTCCCCTTTTCAATACTCTCCTCCCCATCTCCACCCCCTTCACTCCCTTTTCTCTTCTTCTTCTTCTTGTTATTCTCATTCCCATCTTCAAAACCCCTACTTTTCTCCTCCTCCTCTTCATCTAGACCATTAAAGCTGGGACCTTTAAGACCCCCATCAACGAATCCCTCCTCCTCCTCCCTTTCCGCCTCGACTTCCACCTCCTCCGACGTCGTCCTCCGCCGCCGTTGGGACCTCTGAACGGAGGACTCCTTGATCTGATCGTGGACGTCGAGGATCCCCACGAAGGCGTCCGATGCCCGCCTCAGGTAAGCGGAGATCTCGTTCGAGGTCCCGGTCTCCGACGACATGAACCGCGATAGGACCCCCGAAGCCTTCTTCAGGGAGATCGGCTTCGAAGAAACCACGAACCCAGAGACCGGTTTCATGGCCGACCGATGATTCTTCGCTCACGTTTCGGTGGCTCTGCTGCTAGGGTTTATGGTCATTTTATGAAGAGATGAAAATTGACTAAACTACCCCTCCCCATCCCAAGAAAAAGTGAGGGCGATTCGGTCATATCAAGGTCAAAGAAGAAGCGCCGCTTCCCTTCTCCAACGAAGGAGGCGGAGATCCAAAGCTTTTTTTATTTGATTCACTCTTTATAGTCGCAGTTCCTCGGCGCGTGACCGTTCGATCAGAATCGAAGGAACGCGAGGCGGTGCACAAGATCAAGTGCAAATCGACTCCATCTCCATCACCGACGGTCTCCTCCATCACTGGACGTCGTCGCGTATCGAAGAACCTCCACTGAATCGCGTTTTACAGAGGTGGAAACACGTTGAGCCACTTCAGATTTATTTTTATTTTTTTTCATATCTTATTTAGGGTTTTAAATTGTACAGAGGCTCTCACTAAAAACACTAATCACCCAATCATTCTTTTTTTTTTTTTTTTGATAAGGTTTGAATTACGGAATTTGTTTCTGATTGTGGGGAATCTGTTGAAAATCCTGTAATTGAGCAAAAACTGCAAATTTGATCTTTTTTTGTTGTTTTTCTATGTGTTTTGATGGGTTTCTTTAAATGTTTAAATTCAAGATGATTTTATGTACCAAGCAAAAAAAAAGATGATTTTATGTACTGTCTGTTATCATAATTGTTATTCTATGATTGCTTGATTTTGCAAGTCCATATTTTTAATCATCATGTCTTGGATATCTATGCTTGTGTATCGATAATAATATCAAGATGCAATCTTTTATGCATTCAATGCTTTCCAGAGGCACAATGGAGAAGCATCAGCAAAATATTGCGAGCGATCCGCTGCCACGGCCCGTTGATGGAGATCTCAACAAACATTTTGGTATGTGTTCATACTCCGAGTGCTAGTGATCGATGAGTCTGGATTTGCGTTTTTATTTGGTTCCATTTCATACAACTTAAATTTGCTCGAGTTTAGTTGCATCACATAACATGGTAGGAATTTGATCCCCAAGAACAGTTTTTGTTGTGGATACTTGGTGTGCATAGTTAATGTTCCTATCAGATTGTGCAACTCCTACTACTATATTTTTTTTCTTCTCATTCTGATTTTTATTGCATTATTTGGAAGTTATCAGTTTCATTTACACCAATGTCTTGGCTTCAGATGAAGGTGATGATGATTTATGGTATGAGGATGAATCTCAGAACAATGAATTGGAAAATGGTTCGGGCGACGGTTCATCTGAGGTGGAGAGGGAGTGGGAGAGGAGGCACAACAAATTTCACACTGTATCCTTTTATGCACACAAAGTTCTTGATTTGCTTATTGTGCTCTATCGATTGAATTATTGGTTGCATATTTTTTTGGATAGAGATTCCTTGACGAGTAGTCAGATGGGTTACAGAGATGGCCTGATTGCGGGGAAAGAAGCCTCTGCACAAGAGGGTTTCAACACAGGATTCAAGCAATCAGTGCTGGTTGGGTATAAATGGGGTGTTGTTAGGGGCATTACTAGGTATGAACAGATTTAATCTTTTGTAGTCTTTGTCACTTTGGCTAGTTGTTAATGGTTGTGGACTTATCAAACATAAGCTGACTCAATGCATTGTATTTGAACCTTACAAAGTGTGCTGGCTAGTCTTCCTGATGGTGTGAGGGAAAATATTGTTGGGCCGTTAGAAAAGAGGGAGAGGCTTCAGAACTTACATCACTCTGTGCAGTCAATCTCTTCCAATGATGCACTCAGTATATTTCATGATAGTATGCTAAAGAAAAGATCAGAGCTACCCAATGATCATACGAAAGGTGAGACTCTTTTGGAGGCTGTGGTAGATGAAGATTTAGGCTCGACTCAGCTGGGAAGCTTTGTTGAAGAACTTGATCTTCTTTTACAAGGGTCTCCTGTGATTAAGGTGCGTTTACAGCCAGTGGTCTGATCATCTCAAATATCTGAAAAAACCTTCAGAGTATGATCTTCATTCTGCCATTGGAGCATTTGTTTGGAAATGTGACAATACATTGTGCTGTGGCATCATTCAATTTAAGATCTTTTCATAGTTTTGATTTTTTTTGGTCTTGGATAAAGAAAAAGTTATAAAGATTTACTGTATTTATATTTACTTGATTCAGTATCAGAGAATTTCATATTTCTTTGTAGTTTGTTGCCATCAGTTTGTAGTTAATTTGTGGCCATTATTTTCTCTTGTTTCTCAAAAATTTATGATCTAGACCCACTATTTTTACAAGTTTTTGCAAATGGGAGATAAAGCAGCTCTGTTAATGAGGGATGAATGATGTCTGCAGAATTGAAGATTAAATGTTGGTGATAGTGATACCTTTATTAGAAGTTTAGGTTCACAAAATGAAGGATAATGATTCCAGCTATGCTTCATATAAATTGCGTTTGAATTTTTTTACTTTTGAAGTGTATGAGATCATCTTTAGAAAAAGAAAACATTATGTTACCAATCATAGATTGAATTTAGTGGCCATTTGAATTGGCGATTCCATTCAATGGATGCTTAGTATTCTCTAATCCCCCATTTGGATGGGAGCATAGGAGAGGAATATGACAAAAAAAAAAGATTGTTTGTTTGCAAGGAATAAAAGGTATAGCTATATTAGAATAGATGAAAATAAGTAGGTATTGGTATAGTAGTCCCTTCTAGAATTGTGTTATTCTATCCAATCTATTCCATTGGTTTAAAGGGCACGCATGCCATCACCTCCATTAAATCATGGGACCAACATGTCAAATTAAATTTTTACATTTTATAAATTATTATTCACATCTCAGTCTTCATTATCAACCAAACAACAAAATTTTATTATTTTTTATGGAAACAAAACAAAATTTTATCATTATCTTTCTCAATAAGAATAATTAAATACACAACTAAACAAAAACATGATTTATTCTTTACTTATACCATTATGCTGTAATAATTATCTATCATATAATAACTTATCTTGCTACCCAAACTATGGCTAAATGGCCTGTTCTAGACATATCATTCAAAATTGGGTTGCTGATAGTTTATTAACAGACCTAGTTTATTAACAGACCCTACCAGATAAAGTCAACACACAAAAGTGGGCATGCACTCTTTGCAACACCTACATTTCACATTGTTCATATTCCTTCTGAAATAATTGCTAGTATATAATCCAAATGAAAATCAATGTTTGATTTTGCTATATATATATATACCTTATCCTGCTGTACTGATCATCTGAAGAAAATAATACATCAAGGCCTTGCCTACCGCATTAAAAAAAAAAAAAAAAAGGCCTCGCTGACAGATATTTTTCTGTCAAATCCAATGAACTAAATTGTTCAAGCTTCTGTTGTCAAAAGTTGCTGGTTTTTACACGCACCCAGATCATTCGATAACTTCGCACATAACTGCAACAAGAGTAAATTTTTTTAACTTAGATCAATTCAATTCCATCATGGCATTTGATCACCTAAACTAATATTCCTCTAAATGTTTAGGTACTCAGAAAAAATTTACCTGTCGATACACCAATGAATCACCATGCGATTTTCTTAGTTCCACGACATACAAAGATGAACTGATCTCAAAAACCTATACAAAAGAATTTGATGAGATGAATTTGCAGTAAAATAAAAAATCTTCAAAGTGCTTAAATGGTGTAAATGACATTACATAGACCTCAAACATTACCTCTGCAGCAATCAAAAGACTTCCAGGGCTCGTCGAACCCTTGCACTGTTGCATTACTCTCAACTGGGAAAGAAAACCACCGATAATCGCAAATATCAACACAACCACTCTCTTAATTTCACTATGATACTATGTGAAAAAAACTATGATACTATGTGAAAAAAATTTAGATGCCCACCTTGCCATTTTTCTTCTGCACCTGATATCCCATTTCAGTGACAATATCCTCGATTTTTTCAAGCAGATCTTTCGGGGCATAAGTAGAAGTAAACCTGATCTTTCTCTCTGAGACATCCTACAGTTCCTCAAAATTCTAAAATTAGTATACATATGTGAAGCACATGAACTGGAATTAGCAGTACTAGTCTACCAAGAAGTGGATGATCACCTCCTTCTCGAAGAATCCTGAAAGATCGAGGCAAGAAGACATCCCGATAAGCTGAAATGCATTGATGAGTGTCGTCACGTTCTCAGATCCAACGGTCTCAGTTGGCTTCACAAGGAAAATAAGATACTGAAATCAGTTTGGATCCAATATAAGTATAGTATAGAAAGCAAACATTTAATTGAACCCCTCACAACCTCTTGGATCGAGAATGCTTCATCGTCGACAAATGTTTCCTCTTCCTCCTCATCAGGGATTGCAGGTGTGTAATCTTGCTTGAACCACTTATCCTCTTTGATCCCAGCAACAGTTATTCGGGTCTTTGGATTTGGATCAAGAATCCTTCTTATCAAGTTCTTAGCACTGGGAGAGAGACATCTTGGTATTTGGGTGTCTCCCTTGAATATCTAAAACCACCCAAGTTGAATTTCAATACGATACTAAACAACATTCAAGAACAAAGTATGTATATGGCACAAAATTTTATTTTATCTAGTGTACCTTCTGATAGAGAACTGCGAGATTTCTATCGTCGAAGGGGAGGTATCCGGTAAGGATGACATACAAGATGACCCCACATGACCAGACATCGGACATTGCGCCATTGTACCCTCTGTTTGCAAGAACCTGAGCATGCTTGGAGTTCATTAAATGGCCAAAATTTCATTAACAGTTAAGACAAGGAAAATACAAGTTCATGCTCTTACCTCAGGAGCGACGTAATTCGGGCTCCCACAGGTCGTATGCAATAACCCATCATTCTGATGATTATAGAATTTAATGATTTAGGAATATGCAAGGGGTGAAATGGAAGTTACAAGCTGAACTGTGAACAAGTTCCTAACAGATGCAGGAGTTTCAAAACAATATACCCCAAGATGTTGAGGTACAGCGCTTAGGCCGAAATCAGATATCTTTATGTTTCCTTTTGCGTCAATAAGAAGGTTCTCAGGCTGCAGGACAATATAGGAATAAGAATAAGAAAACATTGAACATCATAGTGAAGCACAAACAAACAGTAAATAATGTAAGTTAGAATTTTTTTTTATAATTTATGCTTCCTCAAGAAGTACTCAATTTCTGAGTTTGGCTGGATTTTTGTACTAATTTATGAGTTGAAAAAAATAATTCTTATGCAATGGTGTGGCTGAAAGTAGGACAGTTGATAACCATATTCCATACAGACATTTACCAGAATAGATGGTAAATACCTTCAAATCCCTGTGGAAGACACCCTTGTCATGACAATAGCTGATAGCATCAATTAGTTGTTGGAAAAGTTTCCGGCCTTCGGCTTCTGACAATCGACCCTTAGATGCCTTCAAGAATAGATGAAAAAGAAAAGGTTAAACCTCAAAATAAGGCAACATAAACCAACAAAAAAAAACCCAATCTATAGACATCTGAAGCAAAATAAACAGGGGATAATGTAAATCTATCCATGGGAATCAGTTGCACTTACAATTTTGTCGAACAATTCCCCACCCGTCACATACTCAAGGACCATGTAAATATTTGTTTTGCTTGCCAAGACCTGCCAAACATGATAACCAAAATAAATTGCCAACCAGGACTAGATAGACCAAAATAAGCAGCAAAAAATAACTAGAATCTGTAATGTTATTCACTTGTTTAGGATGTCCTGTTGTCCTCAACTGGAGGAGAAAAAACCTCTCTAATTTTTTTTTTTAATTTCATGTATCTGTTTCTGTCTTTCCTCTTAACAAAAAGTCATAAAACTGATCTCCAGAAAAGAAAAAAAAAAGTGTCACCCCATATTGTTTTCGGGTATATAAAATGAATTCCACAGATCCTGCACCAAATTGGTGAGTGCAAAGACTTCATTTAGCACAGAAAGAACAGAAAGACAAAACACTAGCATGTGAGATAACATGACAATTATTGCACTGATTGCCACAAAATCAGGATGGAAAAATCAACCCATCACAAAGTGGGCTTTCTATCATTGGATGGGTAAAGATTTTAGTCCAGACACTGAGGAGTATGTGATAGAGGTGAAGTTAAAAATAAATGGTTGTTGATAGTACATTAGTACTACAAAACAAACCCAAATTGACTATTCGATGCACTGTGAAGAAAGAAAACACACAGAACCACTGAATAAGATGTTTGTGCACAGGAGGACCCACCCAGAAAATTGAGCCAATTTGGTCCCCCTTGCATCTAAGACAGGCAGAATGGATGGCTCATTGAATCCTCTCCTTGTAAGTTTTATTAAAAATCATAGACTTCTAATTGAAAACAAGAAGAAAAAAAAAATGTAGACTGAATTGTACATAAACTATGCAGAAAATTATGCTATAAAAGAGGGATTTTGGAAAAGAAAAGTTGAGAACTTTGAGACATCAAAAATAGAGGGAAAAAAAAAAAACATAAGATCACCTCATATAGTCTGACAACATTCGGATGCTTCAGTAGCTTCAATGTCCCAATCTCTCTCTTTATCTGCGAAAGAAAGAACAGACCCATCAAAATCCACACTGTTGAATTACGAAACCAATATAAACATTTTTTTTTTTAAAAAAGAACTTTTTCTTTTGTCAACCCAGGCAAGATCAATTAAAAACAAAAAAAAAAAAACTCTTCCGATCCAAATCCATTGAATTAAAAGTTTTTTTGTGAAAATAATACAATTTTTTTAATCAATGAATATCTGTAAAAGAATCTTAAATCAATTAACTAAAATCTCATAAAACTCAAGAGGAGGGGAAAATATGAAATCCATTAAATCTTTTTTTTTTTTTTGACGAAATAGTAGGCATACGCCCTTAATTATATTTCAAAGAAAAGGGAGCTCAAGTAAAAAAGCATAAGTACAAAAGATCTATCAAAGAAAATAAGAGTAGAGGAGTCATCCTCTTCGCACCAACCCATTAAATCTATTAAAACCCATAATTCAAAACTTGATCTTTTCCTCACAAAAACATAACAAAAAAAAAAAAACATAAAACTAAAAATTAAAACAATGAATCAATCAATGTACCATCATAACCCATTATCATTGAATTTCATCAGAAACACAATTTTATCCAAATAAAGATACCCTTTTTAAATCGAATTCCTCCAACAGAAATCCATAATAAACAAACCAATTAAAACCCATGATTCAAAACTCCATTTTTTTCAAAAACCCATAAAAAAAACCACACCAAATCCAAAAATTCAACAAACCCAATTCAATCAACCAATCAACATATATATATATATAAAAAACAGAGCAAGAACAATAACCTGTTCGTCGATCTTCAATGCGAGGATCCTCTTCTTCTCGAGGATCTTGACGGCGAAGGGACGTCCTGACTCGACGTCCCTCGCGTACTTCACCTTCCCAAAGTTCCCCTCCCCAAGTGTCCTCCCCAGCTCGTACTTCCCCAATCGCATTCCCTCTCTCACCATTCACAACAGCTCTTCTTCTTCCCTTCAATCCTTCTGTCTCTCTCTCTCTCTCTCTCTAGCGTTTCTTCTCTACCTTTATAGCCTCCAAAGACAAAAACCCAATTGAAAAAACAAATAAAAATCAAAACTTTATGCGGCGATTTGGCATTTGTTTGAGAGGTTGCCCACACGAAAATCAACGAAGCGTTTTCGCGGGGCGTATTATTTATTTCGCTTATCGCGGATGTGGTAACCGAGCTGGTGAATTTAAGTCGAACGCCACCGTCACACGTGTGAGGGTATTGTTCAAAAATAATATTTGAATATGGATAAGTTGAATCCAGATAAATTTCTTTATCCACCTGTATATAGGGATGGGCTTTAATATCAATGGTTTGAAAAATATTAGAGTTATGACATAAATTATATAATTATTTATATTTATATTTTATATTGTTGGTCACCCAGTTGGTGAATTTAACTGGAGCGTGTCACATGTATAGGAGTGTTGTCCAAAAATAATATTGAAATCTGAACAAGTTGCATCCAGATAAATATCTTTATTCACTCTGAATTTGGATTCTAAAAATGAAGGAGATAAGAAATTCTAAATCTTTGATTTAATTCTCGATTATATAATTTTAAGATTTAGCATGTCAATGGATCACTAAATTAAAGTCCATTATCCACATTAAATATAAAAATGTACATTGGGATATAAATTAATATTAGATAAGATACGGATTTTAAAGCGTCTGATCCATTTTAGTTAATCGGAAAATGAAAATCTCAATACTTTAACAACAATAGATATTTGATATGAAAAAAGTTAGAATATATTTTTTTTGTAAAGTGTATGAGGTACTTAGATAGTTATTTTTCGATTATACTAAAAAAACTTAAAAATAATTATGAAATAAAAAACTACTAATGTTTCTATAGTGGGGGTGCAAAACATTCTAAATATTCGGTATAATTAAAATTGACAAATGTGGGTAATTCTAAAATTTAGAAGATTTTTTTTATCTATATTTGGAAAGACAAAAGTTGATAAGCTCAAATCAATATTATAAATTTAGCTTTATGTTTAGTGGTCGTTTTATGTTTTTTTTTTTTTAGCTTTCATGCTACATTATTCCTCTTTTCTTCTCATCTAACTCGATCATGTTCGATCTTTTTCAGAAATAGAATATGACTACATTTGATTAAATTTTTTTTTTATAAATTTAGTTTTTTAAAAGCAATAAATTGTTTGGTCATAAATTAATGCATATCGTTTCGTTTTGGAAAATGATATATCTAGTCTTCATTGCAGTTTCAATTATAGTCCACATCATTTTTTTTTATAAAATCACGCACTTCAATTAAATACACGTAGTTATATAAAATGAAGTATATACTGAGATACATTAGTATATTTTTTTCACATTGAAAAAATGATAAACAAAATTACGCTGTGCACTTACAATGATAGAAATATTTATTATGATAGTGCAGTATATATTATGTTATTATAGTGTATGAGACTACAAAACGGACTGACTTAATCAACTTTTTCATTTTTAGTATAAAATGATGTCATTGAAATCAAGATCTTTAAAAGGAAAAACAAAAATAGAAAAAAATTAAGAGCCACATGCACACCCACCACCCATATGAATCAATGAAAGGCCATTCTCAATAAATTCCAAAATAAATAAATAAATAAATCTCAAATTTTTCTATTTTTGGCCACACAATACTTATAAAAGAGTTGACCACGTATCTATGTCTTAAAATATTTATTTTAGATAATATATATATTCTTCTACCAATTTAATTATCACCAGTGGTTGGATGTAATCTTGTACAATCTTTCACGTGGCATAAACATAAATTTATTTTAAAAAGGTCACTTTTTATAATTCAAGTTTGTTAATGACAGGAGAGAGACAAATGGGTTTGTCATTGGGGATAAGAAGAGATTTATTATTATTTTGTGACATGGACATTTCTTAGGGTAGATAGTCTGTATTCTTCACAATATTCTTACGCCAAGTATTCTGTTATTTGATATTCAAGTTGCTTTAACTTTATATATATTAATTTATCATACACTCAATTTGAAAACAAATTTTATATCAGTATGTACTGATAGAATTGTTATCAGTCTAGATATATGACACGTGTATATTAAAAGTGCATTAATGAAAATTTTATTAATGATTTTTTAATTAATAAAAGATTTTTCACTTTTTGATCGTCCATCCAAATACGCGTGATGAGATTCTCATCAATACATAGATATGAAATTTTTTTATCAATTTGATATCAAAATATTTAATGGTGAAATTCCTATGTGGTGGCCCTTTTTCAGGGTTTATATGATTATTTCTTGCAAGTGGATTCAATTGGTAGCCAAAATTTAAGGAAAATGTTAGATTAAAGTTTTATTTTCAATCTCAAACGCAGTTTGCCTCATTTTTTTCATAAAAGATATATCTCATTAAATGAGGTATTTTTTTTGTAAAAAATAAAATATATAATCCAATGAATTTTATGAACTCGTTTATAGAACATGTAAAAAAAATTTCTAACGAGATATATACTTCGTTGCAGTGAGTGCATGTACCTAATGAGATGTATAAGTTGTATAATGGGCTGATGTAAAGGACTTTTATTTTAGTAGTTTGCATTTGCCCAAATCAAGGCCAGCCGTGTCAAATTAGAATCACAAAAAATTGTGTAATAAATTTTTTTTGATTGGTTTATTCTCCTTAATGGTCTATTTATTTTTATTTGTGGTTTATGAATGATTTATTTATTGAGGAATTCAATTCATTTGTTGAAATTAAAAAGTTTGGTTGGATCGAATTTTTTTAAAAAAATGTAAATTTTTGGTGTTATCTAATGAAAATTACACAATATTATTTGTGGAGGGGAAATCTCGTGCTCTCTCTGAAGGTGCCACATGTTCACATGAATTGGGTTGCCAGGTAATTCGGGTCAATCGGGAAGATCACTACCGGTTATCGACTAAACGAGGAGGGTAGCTCGGGGGACCGACCCCTCGCTCGAATTGTGACTGCTCGGAAGACTGACTCCTTGTTCGAGTAAGGCAACTCAAATGACTGATCCCTCGCTCAAGGAAGACAGCTCAGATAACTGGTCTTTTGCCAGAGGCATAGAATACCAAGGACTTGCTGAAAAGGAGAGGACAACTGGACTAGCGATGACCCGAGGAGAATCAAGACTAGTCACTTGGTCAAACCCCCTTAGAAGCAAGGCCATCGGAGCATCTCTGAAACCAATCAGTCAGACCTAGATCCAGGCTCAGTCCTAGCTACATAGAGAGGGGGACCACTGGGACCCTAGGACGAGGTCGGGATCACTCTGCCCAGCCAAATTGGTAGAGGCGCGCTCTGGACCCAACAAACAGTCTACCACAACCCACTGTAGTTATAGTTGGTGTGAACGAGGCAATGCCACGTGGCCACGACATCATAATGAACACCTAGTACTATACCTCGTAAAATCTTCCATGTCATAAGATATTTATCGAGACAGAAGGACAATTGTGAGAGAAAACATGGTTAATCACTCGGCTCAGAAGAGGATGGAGAAGGAGGAGATCGAGAGGGGATTACACTTTGAAGTAAGCATTTTCTACTTGTCTACTCTATTGAGACTCCTAGTTCTTCTCTACTGACTTAAGCATCGGAGTATCATTGACTGACACCACCCCGGTGTCTAGGATTTTTTTTAGTGCACGTTAATCATCGTGAGAACTCAGATCTTCACCCGAAGGTAGAGCTCCAACATCACCACTTTTATTGAGGGTATCCACCACCTTCACTTCTAATCAAATGAAAATAATTAATAATCTAAGCGTGATTATTTAACTAATAATCTTTCTTAAAGCAACATTTGATTAACGTGTAAGGTTAATTCCGTTAATCAAATACGTCAGCAACATATATAAATTAAAATTCATGTGATAAATTAAAAAAATAAAACCAAGTCAGATGACTTTTGTACTTATAAAAGCAACCTCAAATGATATTTTGCTTTTGTGTAACCAATTCTCTAACCGTGCCAAATCATTGGAAAAAACAAAATTGTGTTCGCATACACTCAATTCTTTGTGAATCCTATTTAGGTTTACATCATCATATGTGAATAAATAATGAAATTGGACTCACATTGCCTGCTCAGAACTCGTATACACCGACTTGATTTTTTTATTATATAAGACATAATATAAGGCCATGGGATTCATGTGCATTGCTTTATTTCTTTTATGTAGGTGGTCCCAATTTAAATTGAAAACGAATATGGGTGAATTTGATTTTCAATAATATAATTATGAATTCATTCTTGATTTCAATGCAATCATTACATAATTTTAAAAAAATGATACATGCAGTCTTTGAAACCAATTTTCATAAATAAATTTTCTTAAGAACTATTTATAATCAGTTTTTTTTTAATATAAATGTTATTAAATAAGTTTTATTTTTATATATACAGTCTAGGTATATTAATTTTGAGGATGAATCAACAGAAAAAAAATTAATTAATTAAAATGAACACACCACACTACATATGGATGCTTGGTTGTACATTTTGCAATTAATTTAGAATTAATTTACTAACAAACCTAACTATGAAATATGAAAGAATGTATTGATGGAATTTTTATTAACATTTATTGATATAATTTTTTTTAAAGATACAGTGACTTTAGAAAAATGAAAATAATTCTTATTGTGATTGTAAGCAAATTAAATCACTGACGTGCATTTCTAATAATCACATGACAATGGAATGAACAACCAAATGTACATAATTTCTGCCAAGTAATATGATATTTATTGAGTTTATTCAGGAAATCAATCTTTCCTAACTCGATTCCAGCACATCCATCCATCCTTTCATTTTATCTAAATTTATTTATTTATTTATTTGGGCTGAGAAAATGCATCAAAACCCCAATTTAATAATTAACCAAATCAGAATGCAATCAATGTCATGCAATTAAATGTTGGGTTGGTTGGGACATCAATATTATCACATGTTACTAATACCAACAAAAAAAATAAATTATCACATGTTACATGAGTATGAAAAATAAAATATAATAAGAAAAAAAGCATCAGAATCGAAAAAGAAAATCATCAGAATCCAATATAAATCGACAAAATGAGAACATACAAAAAACGTCACTAACTATATAAAAATGACTAATGGCCGAATTGCCCAGATAGATCCAAAAATAAAAAAAAAATTAAGCGAAAAAGTGTGGACTGTTATAAAGTTAGGCTCATTTGAAAAAGAATTTAAGTAGATTCTGCATTTGAAAAAGTTAAAAATTTTAATCTCATATCCAAACGCAGGTTAAGTAAGGGTTAGTTTGATAAATGAATAAAGTTTTGATGATAAATTGTTCTAATTTTAAGGGATAAAAAGTTCATTAATTTTGTTTATATTTACATTTATCAAAATTGGGATAAAAAGTGGGGATAAATGCTATCCCAGTCTTTAAGTGGAACAAAATATTCTCATTTTCATTTTAAAATCGAGACAACTGTGGTAATTTATCCCAATTATTTTTTATATTAAACGGGGATAAGCTGCTCTTCCACTCACTTATCCTCATAATTACCCTTTATTTCAACACTTATCCCTTTGTCAAATTAGCCCTAAAAGAATAAGACAACAGTACACATATATTTGTAAGGGAGAAAAGTAATGGTTCATTTTTATCCATATTTAGATGGACGTGTTACAATTTATTTTTGTTTGAAAACATGGTCAAAGAGGTTATTCGTAACCCCTGGAAATTTCACTTGACAGATGAATAATAATCTGTTTGGTTAAACTTCATTGAAAACATATTATATAATCCCTATAACATGTTAAAAATGTAAAAAAATCCATTGTAAATGATGACTTTTCCATCCGGATTGAGTTTTATAATTCAGAAGGTAAAATCATCATTTGTAGATGATTTTTTACATTTTAAAATTATCATTATATGATGTTTTAGGAATACTGTGTTTTCAGTTAGGTTAATTAAATGGAATATTCACCAAATATTTCTTATTTGTCAATAAAAGTTTAACTCAATAAGCTATTTGGATTTACACGGATGTTTACAGGGAATTATATATATATATATATATATAATTTGAGAAAATGTAGACTGTATATAACTGATCAATGATGTTACATAAGTTTGAATTTGCCTCAAAAAGCATGGTGGAGGGGAGAGAAAGGCGTGTAGACGATAGTGAGGAGTGAGTACAAGAAATAAATTGAGAAGTTATTCACACAAGCAGTGTGGAGATAGACTCTTCATGAAAAACATGAAGTAGAAAGAGCAGCGTACGGGTCCTGCAGATTCAGCACGGGTCAATCTGAAACACTCCGTCAATAATGTTGACTCGACTAGCACCTGCTAAAGTATAGCCCCAAGTGAAGATCAAACAAAGAGGCAAAGGGACAATCAAATGAGACGAAAGATTCAAGAGTTTTGCTTTGTTTTTGTTTTTCTTTTCATCTCATATCTTTGGATGTTTGTATATATTTAGATCTGAATTTTAATATTATTTTAATATTTTTATTTTCATGAATTTTTCAATAATATGATGTCTTTTATTTTTTATTTTTTTAGCTTGATCATGTTTTCTAGTAGCTAAATATTCAACTAAGGTTGAAGATGAAACTATGCAATGCTAGTTTAGGATTTTATATTTAGATCTGAATTCTACATATTGTTTGCTTTATTGAGTATCGATCTCTCATTCAATTCTCTTTTGAAACCTTTTATGTGAATTTTTTATTACCTTCTTAAAAAATCTCTTGTATTTGATTTGATAAAATATGCTTTGATTGAATTCTCTGATATATTATACTCTTCTTAATAAGTTGAACATTGAGTTGGTAGATTTTATAAAGGGAAGGGAGATAGATCATTATATTGGGTTTTCATAAATCAAGGTTTTTAATAATAGAATCATCTTCAAGGATCTCTTGTTTAGGGTTTGATAGGGTATGCTTGATTAACTATTTTGATATCTTATTCTCTTCCTAATGTGTGAATATTGAGATGATTGTTTTGATTTTAAAACTGATTTTATGAAATATTAATATGATTTTAAATATTTATTTTCCGATTGATATTTGATTAATGTCAATATTGATTGAGTTATATGATGGAGTTTCATATTTGAATATAACCCTAAATTGGTATTGCATGATGGATTCTAAAACCCTAGTTATCTTTTTATATTAATATTCGCTTTTAAAAAAATAAAAAAAAAATAAACCTTCATCAATCTTCCTTTCTAGTTCGATTAGTTAAATCAATTAATAATTTAATTTGAACAATTCTCTGTGGGATCGACTCTCGCTAAATCTATACTTTTGTAATGATCCGTGCACCTGCGATAATTAATAATAACTTAAAAAAATTCAATCAAGTTTTTTACTACAAACGTTGTGGGCAATTTGGTTAAGCAGGAATAAGAAACTATTTATCGGACAACGTTTCTACATAGAAAACGCGTGGGACGACACTTCATGGAATTATATTAACTTAAAGAAAAGTTAGGGATTATATGGAGTCGGGGTATTTGAATTTTTTTCAAAATAACAAATTGTAAACTGTTATCCAAATCATAAAATTTTAAATTATTAGTTGAGAAATGTAATTTAATTTTTCATTATAAATGTTATTTTAAAATTGTAATTTTTCAAAAACAAAAATAATATGATTCCGAGAGACAGAGAATCAAATCGTGTTCTCGATTGTCGTGTAAACTTTTCGAAAAGTCTAACAGTCGTCGATTTTTTTCTAGTAAAAAAAAAAAAACGTGTTATTCATGTCTGTCAACAACAATCAATTTATTAGGTTTGTAACTTTGTATTCACATGCATTTTCAAAAAAAAAAAAAAAAAAAAACCAACCTTGTATACACATGGCTCCAAAACAACTATTTTTTTAGACTGGAAAATTTTTTATTTTTATTTTTTATATATTTGTTTATTTTTATTTTTTTGGGGTGGATGGAGGTTTTGTTTGCAGGCACAGTTACCAGTCAACATTTTGATGTGGTTGGGATTGTCATGTGATGGCATCAGATGTTTTGTTTTATTTAGAGTCCCCACTTGTTAGGTCGTTTAATTAGATCCACAATTTATATAAAAAAAAGTAGTGCATCACAGGATTAATGTATATTAATGATCAAGATAAGGAGATCAAGGACACTTGTTTTGAAATATGTGGAACATCAATTTACTACATTTCATAGTCAAGCTAACAAATTTATCAAGTGCCGTAACAATAATGTTTATTTAAAGTCTTATTTATCGTCCACACCATTAAAAAATAATTATACTCTTCCCATGTGAGTGCAATCACATATTTTTTTTTTTTTAGGCTTCCCCACTTGTTAGGTCATTTAACTAGATCCACAATTTTTTTAAAAAAATAAGGTGCATCACAGGATTAATGTACATTTGACAGATTGTGACATAGTGTGTTAATGACAAATAAGGTTATCGTGGACACTTTTTGTGGTACAAGAGGCACTTTAGCTCACTGACTCCCAACATTTCATAGTCAACTAACCAATTCCTTCAAGACAGCATTTGGTTGTATGATTAGACATTTTTACATTTATAAAAAATTATTTTTATAATTATACAATCAAATAATTTTACTATAACAGTTTCCTGCAGACAAATTTTAGATAAATAATGCAAAAAAACTGCGATTTTCAAAAGCTGGGGGAGGACAGCTTCCTGCGGAATTAGTTTTAAGTCCAGCATTTGCAGAAAATCAGTTTTGCAATCGCACTATCAAACACGGCTTAAGACCCGCTTGGAAATGAATTTGGGCATTGGTTTTTTCTAAAATAAAGTGGGAAGCTACCTCTCCTATTATACCTTTTACTGATTCTAAAAAGCTAACTTTTGATTATTTTTATTTTGTAAAAAGCTATATGCAGCTCTTAATTAAGTTATAACATTTTTTTTGTTTGAAAATGATTTGAAGAAAAACTTTCTGCAAATCTAAAAACAATCTGAACTCACTTTCCAAATGGGGAGTGTGATAACAATATACGCATGTCCAGCTAAATGGACAGAACAAGTAAATACAATTGACGTGATGTTGAGTAACATGTTACGAATAATACATGATACATGATTTATAAAAGTTTAACCGTGCATTTCATTTCATTGTTTTGTTAACCATCGATGTGTTTATATGAGCACTGCATGGATGCCCTACAATAACAAAATAAGCATTGTATTATAAATTATATATTGAGAATGCCACAAATCAACTATTTCATATTCAAAAATAGGATTTTAAATAAAATAGTTTAAATAAAGTCAATTGCTAAGAAACGTATTTTCTACACTTTTTAAAAACATTATTTTATATTAAAAATTGTAAGTAACTTTTTAATTAAGTCTGCATTCTAGGAGACATTTAGTAACACATTTTTGCTTTTCACTTTATTAAAAAGCAGAAGCGCGTCTAAACGTGTTACCAAACACCCGATAAAAACAAGAATCACGATTTCATAAATGATTTCTCAGCCGATAAATAAAGTTGAATCAAATTGGAAAACAATAATACTTATGCTATGTCTATATAATTTATGACAAAAAAAATTAATAATGTCACTAATTCAAATACTATTTTATTTTTTGTGAGTGTATGAGCTATTTTTTGAGCCCAATGATGGCGCACCACATGTTCACCACTTATGACTCAACTTCCGAGAGCTCACGACCCGAATAACCCCACTTGCATCTAACGACTAGAATACTCAAATCAATGATGGAACAAATTCCAACCAAATATATGATTTGGAGGAATCTGATATATGATTTGGGGGAATCAACTCAGATTCCACTATCTCACACTGATATCAAAATCCCGAAGATTGAGAGATCTCTTCCCATCCGTCTTGATTTGGAAGAGATCATACGTCAATCCTACTCTTTTTTTCAGGAACCCTAGAAATTTTTGTCTCCTCCAGAAAGCATAAACTCTATTAAATAAGTATATACTAATGAAAAATCAAAACATGTTCAGATTATAAAAGTGACTACATAAATGACTAAAGTCTCAAACATGTTTTTGGAGGTTCATGATTAATTGAAAGTTTTACCCAATTTTCTAATTATAAATATCATTGCAAAGTTGTTTTTCAGTAAACATAAAAAAATATTTTTCTTTGGGAATCAACTTTTCAAAAATTTAAAAAAAATGCTGACTGGAAATCAATATGATAATATGATTCATATACTCAAATTCTAGAAAATGTAAATCAATGAATTATTAATAAGTGGGGGGCGTTACTGTCACAGAAGGCACGTGAAAATAATTAATACTGAAAGAGACCGCCCATGTTGCTATGTCAGTTCTAATTTTTGTGCTCAAATGAAGTTCTATTTTTATTGGCCTAAAAAAAAAACCATGTCACGGGCATGGCAGAGATCAGCATTATTGATTTATTGGGAAATGATTTCACAACAAAAAAATATAATTACGAAATTAAGAATAATTCATTCCAATTAAATAAGTTTGATTAGGGTTCACTGAAAATACAATCTACCAAATATATGGATTGGCTTTTAAAGACACAGAAATATGTGATACATACACGAGCACTCATACATGCAGTGGGACACATATAGTGGATATTTGAAAACGCTTAATATAACGATTCTATATTTTAATAAAGCTATAAAAACAAACGTGTTATCAAATATATTTAAAAAAATAAGTTTCACTAAAAAGTTACTTATAGCTTTTTTTTTTTGAAAAGTACATAAAATGCGTTTTTCAAGTATCAAAGTCTATTTAAGCTATTTTATTCAAAATTTTATTTTTCAAACGTGTTTTCAAATGTTACTTTAGTCCTTTTTGTAGTCCTGATTACAGCTACATACACTATGATATACTACACTATCATAGTGTATGAGATTTCATCTCAGTGTACTATGACATCAAATTTTGTTTTAATTTTATTAAAATAAAAAATATCATTATATCTCAGTATATACTTCATTTCATATAACTGTAATTCTTCAAAAAAAAGTTGTTTGCTTAGTGTTGATAATGCATAAATCATTATGTTAATATGGCTGCAGATAAAGTCTAAGTCTACTTTTGTAGTCCACCTGTATACTCTATTAGTGTAGTGTATGAAATTTTTTTTTAAAAAAATGTCACTTTTTATAATAATATATATGCTAGTATACACTATATGAAAAAATTAAAATGATTGAGTGCTATAGATGGAGCTCTATAAGGCTAGATATATCAATTTTCTATTAATTCTGAGGTGATCGAATATTTTATCAGTACTTTATAGACCCATGTTTATAACTAAAAATAATAAAATAATATTAGTGACAAGTCACGGGATAATTATGTGTGCAGTTTACGTATGTTTTAGTTTTTTTAATAATAAATATAATCTAATAAAACATGTATTTTTATAAAAAATGTATATACATGAATCAATTAAATAAAATATATATCTCACTAAATAGTTATCAAGATATGTAGACTGTTTACAACATTATCTTTGTAGATTAAGTGTAATAACCCTCAAAATAATAATGATCATTATTGAGGCTTGTTCTTCATTTTACAATAAAACACAAAATTACTCCTTTTTATAATAAAAATAATACAAGATTTAAAAATGCAACCATCAAATGCATTCCAAGTTGACAAAACACAAGTGGAAAAAAACAAATGCTGTCAAATACAGTACTGTAACCAGGTCTTGAAATAATTCACAACATAAACGTTGATCAATGTTTCAGAACGTCTATCCATTTTAAAGGGAAAAATTCAAATATTTCCCAGCAAATTACCTGAAATCCATATAACCCCCTGACTTTTTCTGAATTCCATATAAACCCCTAAAAACACCTATGTAAATCCAAATAACCACCTGAATTGAACTTCTATTGATAGATGAAGAATATTATGTGAATATTACGTTTGATTAACCTTGACTGAAAACATAATATACCAAACCCCCCTATAATATGTTAAAAATGCAAAAAACCTTCTATAAATGACTATCTTATTCATTTGAAGATATTATAAAACCATTACCGGAGAGATAAAATCGTCATTTACAGGATTAATCAAACAGAATATTCCTCATCTGTCAATGAAAATTTAATTTAAGGAGTTATTCAGATTTATATAAGTGTTTTTAGGTGGTTATATGAATTTTAGGAAAAGGCAGGGGGTTTTATGAATTTTAGACAGTTTCCAGGGTTTTATATGGATTTTTCCCTTTTTTTTAACATCCCGTTCACGCAAGCCAAAATTCTCTGCCGTTCAAAGATTAGTCCCAAGTCAAAAAAGTGTCACGCATGTGTTTCAATAACTAACACATTACATCTAACATTATCTTTTTCTTCTTCTAGATCGATTTCCTTGATATGGGGAAACTTTGTGGGGGAGGATTACAAACATGATTCAATGTTGCTTTTTGGATGGTTGTACTAAAATCATGTGATGGGGCCTAACCTTGTTTTATATTAATGTAGTTTAGGGTCCACTTGTATTAACTTATTTTTCTTAAATTTTATTTAATGTCACTTTATTTTAATTTTGAGCGTTATTACACACAATCTCATTGTCAGACTTGGATCCAATCCACTAAACTTCCAACGAGGTATATGTTATCAAATATTTTGTGCAAATGTACTTAAAAGTCACAAATTCATTCTTTTTGTAGATACACGTATTTCCCATCTTTCAACATGTGCTACATAGCAGAACAATTTAATTAGACAAGGCCTGCTGTTTCTATTTCTTATTTTTATTAACAATTATGATCAATTTGAGATTTTGAGTTCACTTAAAAACGATAATGCTAGGTATAGTCTTATCTATATGCAGAAATTGTTTTGCAATCTATACATTCTTTGATTTTTTTAGACACACACACACACACACACTTCGATTAATTGTATATAGCTAAAAATAAAAAACCATGGTATAGATTGTGAACCTCACCTGAAACAGCTACACATGGTAGCATCTCATCCAGTGACTGTCAACAATTTTTCCTTTGTAACTAACTATTCATGGAGAGCTGAAAACATTATAACAAGTCCAATACAATCAAATTCAATGCAGTTCAGTGTAAATTATAAAAAAAAACCAAGTCAAAATTATTCCATTGAGATTATTGACTAATCCTTGATTGTAACAGATCCCCTGTTCATGAAAAGGGAACACTTTATTGAACAATAATTAATATATATATTTGTCATAACACAACCAGCCTATGATGAAGCAGACTCTTGCATTTCGACTTCAACGCCATTTATGCTCAGCGGAGTGTGCAAGTACGAGTCATGCGCAAGTGTCTGCAAAACACAATTCAATGATGCAACTGAGCAAAAAACGCTCAAAACCACCAACTTGTACAATGGAATGCTAGGTTTATGAGCATGATTACCTGTTCTTGGGAACGGAAATACATGAATGGTGTATAATGTAGGAAATTTGAAACCCGAGAAGTGTATATATCAGCATATCTGCGAAGCACAATATGTCATTAGTGAATCATATCATCACCCGTAAAATCTTTTTTGTCAATTGTTTTACGCGGTAAATGAGCTTCACAGGGAAGTGCCAAAGAAAGAATACATACTTCTCAATTTGTCTAGTCAAGTGGCTTTTATCCCACAGACCCGCACGTGAGAGATAACCCCACCTGACAACCAATACATATGCAGTTTCAGATAGTGGAATATACATGTGATCGTATCATGTTAGCCCAAAAAGACAGCAAGATCAGAGAGAGACACATAAGACATCCTGTATGTTCTAAGTTGTAATTCCGTAAGTTTCAAATGAGACTGCAACTCTTAGTCATGTTACTTTAGTTCATTTAATAAATTCTGAAACCTGCTATATTTTTATCATGGAAAGGCTGAGGGTTGGAAAGATGTCCATTACCTTTTGTTGAAGTGTTCTCCATCTGCCAACAACATAGGTGCAATTTTGTTGTCCAGTCTTTGCATAACAATTAACAGCTTTTGCATGCTCTCAGTCAGTTCTAGATCATCCAAATTAGTTGCAGCGAGAGTCTGCAGCAAAGGTCAACTCGATGCCTTTAATACCAATTTAAACATAACCCACATGAGGATGCAATAATTTCAATGAACCCAGGTTAAGTATACTTTAGGGGTAATGGCCAACGTTGAAGGTAACCCTTCTCAGTTAATCTTTTGGTTACCGACTTTAGAATTCTATACTCAGATCAAAGATTTTCTTTTTCAAGGCAAGCGTACTATGGGATCCAAACTTATTCGATAGAGTCAAGAAAACAGCAGGCAGGAAAAGATGGGAAAAAGCACATTCGTTACTCTTCATCAATAGTAAAATAGTTTAAAGAACGTTCGGGCAAAAGCAAATTGAAGAAATATGTGGAACAAAATGTTGAAGGTTAATTATACCTGAGCAGGGCGTCCTTTGATTCTCCGTTGTAGTGCAAGACGAAGCTGATTGAATAGATCTCCTAAGACTTCTTTGTGGTGCACAAGTTCAATCAGTGCACCTCTATGACTTCGACTGCATATCAGTGCATTGAACTGCATTTCAAATTTTTAAAATAATGATAAGAGTGAATGTTCCAAAAAGTAGTCAACAAAATACAGCAATACAGAGGTACAGTACAGTCATCAGCAGAGAACCATATGGAAATTCCAAAGAACTTTTTAGCACTCCTCTTTCGATCCCAAAAGTATTTATTGCTCCACAAAACCAGTTTATTTCCTCAAGCCCAATCAGTATGTTCATATTTTTACATTACATTAATTTGTATGTAGTTAAGGTTCTTCAGTTATCTCTTAAGAGAACATAGTTTTTTTTTAGTTTTTTTCTTTAACTTTAAAAACAAATAAAATTCTTTTTATGGGTGTACAGGATGTACTGGTAATTACCATAGCATGATGAAACATAGATGGTTTGTCAGGGTTTCATGAGTTTCCGTAGGAACTTTGGTGGATAGTGATCTTAAGTTCCAATTTTTTATTTTTTTTTGGGGGGGGGGGGGGGGAGATGTAGTCTAAAGATATAATATCACCAATTAAGATATAATATCATACCCATGTACACTAAGAGTTTCATGAAATAGGCCAGAAGAAGGACAGTCAAATTGAACATGAGTTTGCTAGAAAAATAGCACCAGCATTGTCAAACATCAGCTAATCTAACAAGCTTGATGTATGCACGTGGACATGGAAACACAGAGAACATCTAGACGTCCATAAATAGCTTTCATTGCAGAAGATACCCATCCAACATCTTATGTAACAAGCTTGGCATGTGCACATGGACATGGAAACACAGAGATGTCTAAACATTCATAAATAGCAATCAAGTAGTAGTTTTAAACAGTGCATTAGCTCAAGCCATTTGTCCACCAATAAACCTCTAAACATTCATAAATAGCAATCAAGTAGTAGTTTTAAACAATGCATTAGCTCAAGCCATTTGTCCACCAATAAACCTCTATGATCAGGTAGGCCAGAACATATTTTCTTGTGCACCAATCCCAGAATATACATTGAAAACCATAGATTAATGAGACCAGATTCCCCTACAGCGACTCCACCAAACCTCTTTTGCTAAATTGAAAACCATAGATTAATGAGACCAGCTTCCCCTACAGTAACTCTGTCAAACCTCTTTGGATCAGTCAAACAAGAAACACGAATATGTAGTCCACATAAAAGATATCCACATTCATTCTGCATTTGCTCTTATAAAATTTGTAAAGCTAATAACCATCTTGCTGTAAGTGGGCCATGTAGAGGTCACTTATAAAACAATGACATGTAAACATCAAGATTTTGATATGCTCTGTGCAGACTATTAGGAAGATTAGACAAGTATATCATAGGTCTCCAAAATTATAATAACATTTACTAACTGACCTCCTCTTCCAATTCTCGACATATTAATGCCGTCCGCCATCGCAAATGAACTTTTGATTGGCTGACATCAGTGTATATGTGGTCACCCACATACAGTATTTCATCACCGTGGATGTCTAAAGACTTTTCAACCATCTGAGCACTCCCACCACAGTACAACCCCCCTACAGAGCAACAGAAAGAAATAAATACATGTTCATGCACAAGGACAGGAGGATCATATATTCTTTGAACGTCACACAAATAAATACATGTGCATGCACAAGGGCAGGAGGATACAAAGGATGAGACCAAGCATATACCTGTAGAACACAAACTGTAACTTCCATCTGAATAATAAAAAAATTGCCTTTTGTAGATCATATCATGGAATGACAAGCAACAAATCCCATGTGAAATTCAGAATCTATGCAAACTGTGATGTTTCCAACTCAGCACCAGCCAATTTGGTGAATAGAAATTGTCAACCATTACACATCTTGAACACCAGAAGACTATGATTTTTATAGATAACAAACCCAATGTGACAGGCAGTACGATCCTAACCAAATTGTTCAAGAAAACACAGCCATGGAGCACTCTGGTTTAAAAATATAATCTGTGCTGAAAAATTATTTAATATCAGACCTGAACGAGCTTTGAAACATGGTCGCATTAGTCCTTCACTTGTGACGACTTCATACATGGGGTTGGACAATTGGAAAAATTCTGGCTTCCTAGCAGAGACGATGACCTGCACAAGAAGTAACAGCATGTAACAAATGAAGCAACAAATGTGAATCTCAAATTCTCCATTGATCAGGAGGCATCTACCAAAAACATTTCAAAATGCATCACATATAAACTGGTGGCTTATATTGCAAGCACATCAGATAACATTCTGCACATGAATCAACACTATGGCAAGTCAGAATTCCAAAATAAATTGTGAGGGTAAAAAAAAGTGTACTGGGGCCTGGGCCAAATCATGAACAAATCAGTCAGGGAGATGTATTAATTTACTTGATTCAGAGTAAAGTGGATTTTCTAGGAAAAGGATAATTTTAACTTTATGATTTTCCCACCAAATGTTGCAAAGTAAAATTCGTGCCTCACGTGATTATATCATAACATTTTACAAATTTGCTATAGCATATTTTTTCAACAAGTTATGAAGTTTCCCAATATGGCAGTGTGACAGTTTGGAGTTCTCTTTAGAAAATTCAGAGTAATCATTTACTGTTTCCAACATAAAAACATTCTTACCATGTCAAAAAGATCCCTCCAGTCCATAGCATTAGGGAGAAACCTGTTGAATGCATGTTGCATCATTTTATTCGTATAATGATAATCTGAGTTGGTGATCAGAAGCAGCTTTTTACCAGCCTGCAGCACAAAAATAGCAACTCAAATCTAAACCAGTACATGCACTCATGGTGACATAAGTGTGTAAAATTTTAGTACCTCTTTCTGATCCAAAAGAGCCAAAGGAAGCTCTGGATCAGGCTCTACAAATCGCTCTGGTGCTGCCATTATCTCGCTCTGAAATTTTTTACAAAGCCACCATTTACACTGAGAAAATCAAATGCAGCAAAATAAATTTTTTTTCTCAACCATTACCTTTAGTTGTCCTTCAACATGTGCTCTAAAAAGAGCCTTTCCAACCGCCTGAAAGACACACCAATTCTTAAAATGAAATCATTGAAACCATTCATAATTATATGAGAATGTACATCTGCAGCAATACACTGCCTTGTAAAGCCCTTTGTAATCAAGAGGTAAAAGCTCCATTGGTACTGCTCCTTCATCTAACCTGTCAACCATCTGCAGGTTAAACAAACAGTTTAATGTTATTTGAGAACACGACAGTCCAATTACGAGTTATTTACAAGACACCAACATATCAATCAAAAGAAAACATGCATATCATGACATATTGACCTTGGAGAACCTAAAATTCTGCTAAAATTGAGGTAAGAATTCCCACAATACCCCTCATAATAATAGAATAAGCTTGAAAAAAGAAGAGGCAATATGATTTATTGCCATGCATCTCATTCCTGGGGGTAATCAACATATATATCTAACTTCCTGGTTGACAACCTATATGCATTTTCTCACTGTGTGTTAGGAAGATCCTCTTATGACATGCTAGGTGCTTTTGACAAGAGAATCTGTTATCTTATATCCTTAAGGTAGGGCTTGTCAATGAGCTTGACCTGATTGCTAATCCACATACAAGCTGAAAATGGAATGTGGATATGTTTGCCAAAGTTTCAAGCCTTGGCAGTCTAAGGTGTCAACCTTTAGCATTCAGGAGATAGTTCAATGCTTCTGTAAATTTTGAACTTACCACAATAATCATTCAAGCATGGAAAAGAATATATAATCTGTTTTTCAGACAATATTAATTCCGTCAGATGGAAATCAGTGTCAATGGCAAATTGAGGAATACCTTTCACACCCAAGCATAATTAATCAGTGATAGACTGATAGGTAGGGAAAACCTATGCCACATACAGTGCCATTAATTATTTTCATATAAGATTATGTTGAAAATTTTGAAATCACGAAATGCCAATACACAATGGATAATAGAAATGGGGCTTAATTTATATTGAAACTATATGTGGCTCAAAATAAAATTGTGAAGAATACAAAATATGAAATGTAAAACCACTAAGAAACTCCAATCAACTTAAAATTTGTAAACAACCTGCATGTACATCACTGCTTCAGAAACAGAGAAGAGCGTGTTAAGAAACTCCCATCGACTCTCCTTGCGCAGATCAACCAACTCCCTCCCATAAATCTCACTTTCACACAAACAAGTCAGGTGAGACTAGGAAAGGTAGCATCAGATTTCTGCCAAACATATTAGACCAGTCCTACCTTACAGCTCGATTAGATAACATTTTAGTTCCATGCAGAGCTCTCTTGATATAACCAAATCGGTCAGCCTTGACCAAGTTTCCTTTTTCTTTGTCCATGATAAGACCCCTGATAACCTACAGAAAACAATGATAGAGACAAATATATTAAGAATTTTGACTTCTTTGTATGGAAAAGATAAAGATATTACCAGATCAGGGTCAAATTGAAGACCATCAACTGGAAAACCCATGCCCCTGAGGTTGTCCATGCCATAGTCATATGCTCTTCCTTCCCAAGCCTACAAGTTAGAAAAGAAGATACCAATAGCCTAATAAATGGTCCAGTAAAGAACTTACTCTGGGTCAAAACCTAATGACAAATATTTTGAAAATAGTGAATGGTGCAAAAGGGAAGCTTTCTTTAACCTGTATTTACTTAGCGACCGGGAGAATATACAAAACCAAATAATCAGGCACAACGTATGTGAAGGTTTTAAGAAGCTAGAAAGGAAAATCTAATTTGTTATTAAGAACAAACTGAAACTGACAGATGAACTAATTTTTTTTTTTTTTTGTTATTGTTGTTTTTACTCTTAAAAACTAATATACATGTGTGCACTCATATGCTTTTTCTAAAAATTTCTCAAATGAAAATATGCTTTGATATAATACTGCTGTACACCGGAAAAAAAAAAATTATGTGATGATGTTGAAGGAAGACAAATTGAAGGAATGATAATTACCATAACATTATAGTGAATCAAAGTATAGTCCATATCATAACCAATAGCACTGATTGACCGAAGATTTAATGTCCTGGTACAAAATATGCCACGAGATGAATGTCTTGATGAAAAAGGAGCCTGCATATCAGATTTTAACTGTATATATTAAATCCCCTGCATACAATGTTGCAAATTCAGCATTTTAATGAGTCACATAGAGATATGCAAACAGGTGGTGCACCACAAAGACAATTCATACAGTACACATAATTCAAATAGGAATTCCTGGAAGACAAACAGAAGCTCCTAACGTTGACAGGGCTTATTAAATTAGAAAATTAAGGATGGTTCATCTTTATAAAATCCAGATATATGTTAATATCAAATGACCACGAGGTGCTGTGAAATATCAATGGAAAAGGTTAGGCATATAATTAGACATTTTGTCATCTTTCAATATAGAAGAATATACTATGCAATGCCTTAAAAAAAAACATTTTCAGAAGCAGCAGAAGTATTTGAAAGTTTGCCTCATGAGCATAAGGTACAAATGAATTTTTTTTCATGACACATAACCTACCAGGGACAGCCTGACTTCTGAGCCAAAACAATTAAATGGAGTAGATGCAAATCATATTTCAAACATAATTGAAATAACTTCAAAATTTGTACCCGTATTCCTAACTCACTAAGCAATTTTTCTGCTTCTTTAGCCTCTGCTGTGGCTATCTCTTCAATTGGACCCTCTAATGTAGCCTGGCCATCAATACCTACAAAAGAAAACCATTTTAACTAAATGTTTACCATGAGAGAATTGAACATTCTCCTTGTCATAACCCAAATTACATAAGGAGTGCACTTGAATGTGGCATTGTGGCTAAAGAGCCACTGCAGAAAAACAATAGCTTGCTACTACTACTGACCAGGCGCCAGGAATAGATTGAACATCAAAACAATTAAGTTTCTGTATATAAATCCAAAGGTATACCAATTACATGTGATATTCACAATATAGACTCTCTCATCCATTAGATTGATAACACAGAACGGGAAAACAAAAATTTCCAAGAAAAAACAATGGATGCATCCACAGGCATATATCTTTTTTAGGTGTCTGAAAACAGAATTATAGAAATCAAGAAAGCCTTTAACAGTTGTAATCAAATAATCAACAGTGCCAGCTGGCAAGTGGATGATACTTATCATACTGACGCAGATACTGGAAGTTTTTCATGGAGAATATCATTACCAAAATAAGCCATACCAAGTCAGTTAGATGCTCAAAGGATGACTGAAACAAACATTAAATGATTGGTCCTCAGGCCAACTTTTGGATGCCACATCGGTCATTTAGTGATAACCATCACCATTTAGTGCATTTAGCATCCACATATTGAACCAAAACCAAATGCGGGTCCGTATGCCTGGCTTCGATCAGTCCAATGAGTATCAAACTGCACAACATATGAATCGAATGCCATAGCCAATTGTTAGGTGCAAGTGTCACTCTCCTATTAGATCCAATCAAAACTGGGTTTGATCAATACCATCAGCATCTAATAGGAGAATGACACATATACCCAATAATTGGCTGTGTAGTTCGATTCATAGGCTCTGTGGTTCGATTCATAGGCTGTGCAGTTTGATATTGATGGACTGATTGAAGCCGGACTGACCTAAGCCAGGTCTGGAACCGAACTCCCACTTGGCAAACTGTTTTCTTGGAGCCATTCTGGTCCCCTTCAACATGAGATCATTCCCTTGCCACATTTGATCAAGACCAACATTTCTAGCAATGCAACAAGTGAAATCACCACAACACAGGAGACAAAAAAAAAAAATCCTCCATCCACTTCTAAAGGGTTCACAATGGAATCACCACTTATGAGTTATAACAACCAATAGAAAATGCATTCCTTCACATGAAGTTTCAAAGAAAAGAAATTTAAAATAATTCTCACAAGGTAATCAATCACAAAATGAATCCATATTGACTATAAATATAATGGAAGCTTAGAAACGCAAAAAAAGAGAGGCAGACTTGATCAAAGCATACCAAAAGCATCCAAATGTTCTTGCTTGACATTCAAATCCCCTTTGGTGCTCTCGCCGAGGTAATCAATATCCGACCAGCTCGACGAGGTCACAGAGAACACCTCCCCTCCGACCGATCCCTCATCGACGGCTCTGCAACTCCATCTCCGGCTACTCCCGGAACAGCCCGAGCAGGCGAGACCCGCGACGGGAGGTTGTCGAGGGAGGCGGTTCGTGAAGTGGGTCGCCGTCAAAACTTGCGCTTGAGGCCTCCATAGCGAGAACACGCGAGAGAGTTCCGTACAATCCACCATTTTTGGACTCTGTATAGAGAGAGAGAGAGAGACCCTTTTTTGACGACCGGAGTCTTCTGTGGATATTTTTTTGTTCACTTTTTTCGGTAGTGTTGGATCTTTTAATTAATTGAAATTGATACGGACGAGGAATCCGACGAGTGAGGGGTGAATGATGACTCTGTGTTTTTTTTTTCTGGAGGGCCTGTGCTTTAGTTTTATATTTAATTATTAATAATAATTTTTAGACTTCAATTTTTCAGGTCTCATCACATGTCCCATAATATAACAATAGGATATTATTTATTATATTATCTAATTCATAATCATCTTTACACAAGGAAAACGGTTTGATTTATTTCTAGGACTGTGGAGATTTCATTAATTATTATATTTCTTCTTCCTTACATTGTGTAAAATCATTAAACCTAATAATTTACAATGAACATATTCGTAGGAGTCCCGAAATTTTAATATGAAGAAGTTTGAAAAATTGATTTGTTCTTTATCAAGTTGGATCTCTCTTCCGGATCAGATTTGTCAATTGTTTTTTTTATTTTTTTTTTATCTTATTGAATGAAAGTCACATCGAATTTGAAATTAAATTTTTGATGATCAAATATTCAATCTGTGTTACATGTTTCAATTCAAAAAATGAATTTTTTTATGTTTTGATCACTATTTCACACTTTTTTTTATATTTCTTTCGTTATAATTTCATAAATGTAATTTTGATATTGTTACATTTAATTGTTACTGGTTCGTGTGATGTTTATATTAGACTCCCGAACTCGGATATTCATTTACACAATTTTGTTACATTCATAAATGTAACACTCTGAAATGTAACATTATCTCATGTTGTACATTTTTTTTAACAATGTAAATGGAAATGACATATAAATGTAACAGTGAAGTACATACTTTTACAGAGGATTCTGATACATTTTCTTTGGAAGGCAGTGCACTAGAAATTGAAATAGATAATTTCAAATAGTAAATGTAACTGTTTGACATTTAGGTAAATGTAACTGTTTGTTCCATCTATATAAATGTAACGGTTTTTATATAAATGTAACAAATCGTTGTGAGAGATGTAAACATTTAAGAAATGTATTTGTAACTACCAATATAAAATGTAACTGTTTCATATGTTAACTATATGTGTTTTTTATCTAAATTTGAATACAATAAATACCTAGAGAAAATGAGCCGTTTGAAGGATTTTAATGAAAACAATTTGGGTAATTTTTGGTGTAATCTAGGTTCAATTATAATTTAGGTAATGATTTTAAAATTCAAAATTTGAAATAGGTAAATGGATTTTAAGATTTACATGGAAGAGTCATAACCAAATAGAGAAAATGAGGGGATTTGGGTTAATAAGACAAATTTTTAATGAAGGGCAAATTTGTATTTTGTCATTTTATCATTTTTTTAAAAAGTCAACAAACCAAACAAACCAACCAATGAAATGATGATACCTCATGGGGCTTGTGAATGGGGCTTATATTATGGGGCCTGGGTATCATGACTCTTTAATTAAAAGCGGAGATTTGGAGAAGGATACGTACACCCCTTTACGGTCCCATTGCAATATGAGCCGGATCCTGGTACCATTAATATCATCACTATCGAGTACACAGTTTATGAATTGAATTATACAGTCCATGAATAAAACTGCATAGATAGTGACATTGTACTCAATAATTCGATTCATATATTGTGTCGTTTAATTAATAAACTGTGTAGTTTTTTACCGATGCTACTGATGGTATTCAAATCTGACTGGATCCAAACCATTGCAATCTACTCTATTTTTTAAAAAAAAAATCATACCATGTTATTATGTGAAATGAACTTTTTTTTTTAAAAAAAAATACACTATTTTGAAAAAAACTATAATACTGTATTTTTTTCACTCTGAAAAAATGAAAAAAAAATATCTATACACCATCATAGAACTTCATATATTATGATAACGCAGTATATTGCTATCATAGTATATTGGGCTGTAAAATAGGCTGCAAAACAGACTGAGTGTACACTTAGCGCCGGAGATGTTCCACTTGCAATGTGTTATAGGTCAAACTTGAAATGCTACATTTTATCTAGCATAATGGTTCTTAAAGTAAGGTCAACCATCTCATGGGGCGTTTAGAAACATGGTTTGGGTGATTCTGTTTTTGCAGGGAGTCAAAAAGCTGCAACTTGTTTCAGATTCTGATAATTTGAATGATTAGTTGAAAAATGTGACTCAGTTTTTAGTATTGTTCTAGTTGAAAATCACAACCTCGGAGTTGAATGCATATATATCGTTTTGCATATTGCTAACCAGTAGAAGGAACATTAGGAATGACTGTGTATCAGTGCCACTGCCAATATGATATGATTTACATGGAACATCTTAATAATTAATCAGTTAATCCGTGCTTCCATTTCAGGGGAAGCTTGTAGGAACTTTCCTCAATGCAGTCATTCTCATAAGGGGGTATTTCTATGGTTGAGAGAAGTCTGGTCAGACAAGAAAAATGTTTGTTTGTTTTTTTAATTGATGACATGTTCCAAAAGAGAGTGACATGAAAAATTGGGTGTAGAAATTTTCTAATAAAGCCATATTACGTGTCAGTTTGTTTGTTTTTTTAATTGACGGCATGTTTGAAGTCTAATAAGAGAGTGACATGAACAAATGGGTCGCACAATTTTTCCACGCTTGGAATGCTTGCTCACTAAGCAAAGCCTATTACATCTTTTATCTGCACTGAATCGTTACAGAAAAAAAAAATCTATCTGAAACTGGGAGTCTCTAGTTTCCCACTTTAACATATTTAGTAAGTTCTTGCTTTGTATTAGTTCAATCTTTGGATTCTTCTGCTATATTTCAGAAAGATTGATTCATGTTAGAACAGACTTTCTTAACAAATTGAAAGTCTATCGTGGCTTCCTTTTGTCCTGTTTTTATTCAGTACAGTTTGATGGAATTCTCTAACAGCTTTTGGTGTTTGGTTCACTCATCAAAGAGTATGTCAGGTTTAAATTCCACTGTGGGTATATTCAATTTTAATTTTTTTTGGTCTTTGTAGATGGTAGAGTATTTATGTTTTCACATTGCCCTTTATGTGATCAGTTTAAATCTACTGCTGAACTGTGAATTAATGTCATTGCATGGCCTAATACATGAATTAATGTCCAATAGAGATGCCTGTCAGTCTCTCTCTTTTTCTTTTTTTTGGGTGAGATGTTTGTCTCTCTTGAACTAACAAGAAATTGCTCTTCAATATGTTGATTTAAGCATAGGTTTTTCATATTAAATTATCAATTTGAATGTGAGGTTGGTGAAACTGAGAGGCTTGTCAATACTTGATACGAATAGGCAAAAAAGGTAATGAAATTAACTAATCTTTGTTCTTAGTTCTTGGGTTCTTTGTACTGGTTCATTACCTCACAGTGTGTATCAGCGCATACAGGCTGTCCTCAGGGGCTATGGGTCTGTTTGTTTCGACGTAAAAGTCCCTGAAAACTTTAGTTTTCAGGAAAAGTAATTACATAGGGATGTTTAGTAGCTTTAGAAAAAAACGGTTATGAAAAATTATTTTTTTAATGGCTTTCAAATCTAGATTTTAGCATCCGCCTTGAGGGGTTCGTACGTCATTTTCCAGGGATTCAGAACTCCATATATCAAAACTTCTCAAAAATATCATTAACCTTCTTTCTATTTTTAAATTGTAAATAATAATTTTAAATTTTAGAAATGTATTTTTACATCTTTTAAATATAAAAAAAATTGTTTCTAAAATATTTAAAATTTTTAGATTTAATTAAATCTTAATAGTTTTTTATTTATGATAAATATTCAATACAAATAGTTTTTGTAACTAAAAATCAAATTTCAAAGAATTTTAAAATATGTTCGATGTAAATTTAATTGATCAAATTTATCTCAGAATATCCTAAAGTAACTATAGGATATCTAAATATCTCATATATTTTCTAGTTTGATCTCACTTTAAAATTTAAATTCAAAATTCAAATTTTAAATTTAAATTTAAAATTTGGATTTACATGGTATTTAAACTTTTTTGTGCTAGACATTTTCCATAAGTAAGGTAAACATAGCAGATATCTTTATTCTGAACAAAATATAATGCAATACTAATTTTTTAATAAAATTTATCAATGATTTTGATCTGTTTATAGTTATTATATTTTTTATTCATAATTTGATATTAATGCTTATAGATGAAAAATAAGATTTCACATATTTGTAGAACCAGACACTAGAAGACTAATATTTTACGTGAAAACAAACAACTGAAATCATTTTCTGTAAAATAATTTCAATACAACCAAATGCAGGAAATGAATTTTATTTTCCAGGAAAACTTTTTTCTTGTAAAAGAAAATCTTTAGAAAATCAAACTACATGAAACCAAACGGACCCTATGTTTAAGATAATAAGTAATAAAGTCGTACTCAAAACTCGACTAACTACAGTATAAAAAGAGTGTTATTCACTTCTTGCTGCACACCTTCCATGAGCATATTAAATATGTCCATTTATCAGCCAAACAAACCCCACTAAAAAAGACTAATTATTGCTATTCTATAATAATCTATTTCGCTCTCTTTTGACTTCATTCCGCATAGACTACATACATTTGTTGCAGGCAGGTAAAGGCAGGACAGCATAACCCAGCCTAAAATTCCAAGACTGAACTTTGTATTTGACACTCAACTTTGTTGTTTAGCCAAAGAAGCAAAAAGAAAAGAGACAATGGGTGTGTGTGGTTGAAGATGAAGCTGGTAGTGATATGTTACTTTATGTAAGTTTTTGATCGAGGTGGTAAACAAGAAAAATGACTGTTTTCCACACCATAGCTTTGAAAAGAGACAGAAGCGAGTCAAGCCTTTCTTTTGGCTTTTCATTTAAACCATTGAGAAGCTGGTGTTGAAGTGAAGATACATCGTGAGAGTTTTATTAATCCATATTTCTTTACAACTAAGAATGGGCACAAAAGGAGAAGGCATCACCTTAAAACCTTTAGAGGATAATATAACCAAAGAGAAGGGAAGGATCGATGGTATTGGTGCTCATGAGGCTGCATCTTTGAGTGAACCAACTGCGCGAATAAATGATTCCAAGAAGAGCAAAGGAGAGGAAATAAGCAAGAAGAGTGTCCCATTCTATAGGCTCTTTGCGTTCGCAGATTCGAAGGATGTGGTTTTGATGGTTGTTGGAACTGTTGCATCCCTGTTAAATGGGGTCTCCATGCCTCTCAGTGTAATCCTCTTTGGGCAGATGACCAATGCTTTCGGACAAAATACGGATGTCAAGACTGTTGTTCATGAAGTTTCCAAGGTATGTGTAAATTTCCAATATTAGATGCACCCATTGAATTAAACACAACATGAAATCTAGTATGATGTTTATGATCTTACATGAATAAGAGGTTGTTCAGTATAATTTATTCTCTAACTTTGATATACAATGACCGTATGTTGTTAATCTCCAGCACTGTAAGGCTCTTTTAGTTGGATGAGAAACATGGGATTTGGTTAATTAGTAGTAATTCTTCTTTTCTGTGTTCAGGAGTCACTGAAATTCGTTTATTTAGCTGCTGGGGCAGGCCTTGCAGCATTCCTCCGTGAGTGGAACCTGAAATTTTATCCACAATACATATATCCTCAATGAAATTTAATTTTGTTTTTGTTTTAATTTAGAGGTGTCATGTTGGATGATAACTGGAGAAAGACAGTCTGGGAGGATAAGGAATCTATACTTGAAAACAATACTGAGACAAGAGATCGCATTCTTCGACATGGAAACAAAGACCGGGGAGGTCATTGGGAGGATGTCAGGTGACACTGTTTTAATCCAAGATGCAATGGGTGAGAAGGTAGTGATAGTAATAACGTCCATTCTAACAGATGCCATTGATTATGTTCCATAACAACCAGATTAATTTATACACTCTTGGTCTATTATTATAGGTTGGTAAGTTCTTGCAACTGATGGCAACATTTATAGGAGGTTTCGTGGTAGCGTTTACGCAAGGGTGGCTTCTCACCCTTGCACTGCTGTCATCAATTCCAGCACTTGTGTTTTCTGGTGCAGTAGTGTCAATCCTTGTAACCAAGATGGCAGCCCATGGACAAACAGCCTATGCAGATGCAGCAGTTGTTGTGGAACAAACCATTGGGGCAATCAGAACAGTATGTTATATTCAATTTCATATGCATGCATCATATAGACTTTCCAAGTATGGAACATGATGGGCATGTCGCTTACTCAGGTTGCATCATTTACTGGGGAAAAACAAGCTGTGAAGAAATATGAGAAGTCCTTGAAGAGAGCTTACAAGTCCAGTGTTCAGCAGGGTTTAACTGCAGGGTTGGGTCTAGGAGCTGTTTCATTAATTGTATTCTGCAGTTACTCGTTTGCTGTATGGTTCGGTGGGAAAATGGTACTTAACAAAGGATATGATGGTGGCAAGGTTGTTACTGTGATGTTTTCGGTTTTTATTGGTTCCATGTAAGTTGCGATAAATACTTTTTTTTTATATGATTATGAACATTACAATCATTGAAAATTTTCATTTTGTATGATCAAGTTCACTAGGACAGGCATCACCATGCATGAACGCATTTGCAGCAGGACAGGCTGCAGCTTTCAAGATGTTTGAAACGATCAAGAGGAAGCCAGAGATAGATGCTTATGATACCAGTGGAAAGACACTGATTGACAACAAAGGAAACATAGAATTGAGAGATGTTCATTTCAGTTACCCAACAAGACCAGATGAGAAGATATTCGCTGGCCTCTCTTTGGTCATACCATGTGGGATGACGATGGCGTTGGTTGGAGAGAGTGGCAGTGGAAAGTCCACAGTGCTCAGTCTAATAGAAAGGTTTTACGATCCACAAGCTGGTGAAGTCTTGATTGATGATGTTAATATAAAGGAGTTTCAGCTGAGATGGATCAGAGGGAAGATCAGTCTTGTCAGCCAAGAACCTGTGTTGTTTGCTTCTAGCATTGGAGACAACATAGCCTATGGAAAGGATGGCGCGACTCCTGAAGAAATCAAAGACGCAGCTGAGCTTGCCAATGCTGCCAAGTTCATAGATACAATGCCTCAGGTTTGAATCCTTTTGAAACTCTTAAACGTATCAATTAAAGATGAAAAGAAATGATAAATGTCCTCCACATGCTTTATTTTTCATGTCATACATTCAGGGCTTGGACACCTTGGTGGGCGAACATGGAACTCAGCTCTCTGGTGGGCAGAAACAAAGAATTGCCATTGCCCGGGCAATTCTGAAAGACCCTCGAATTCTACTCCTTGATGAAGCCACAAGCGCACTTGATTCAGAGTCTGAGCATGTCGTTCAGGAAGCACTGGAGAGGGTAATGACTAATCGAACCACTGTCATTGTCGCCCACCGCCTGAGCACAGTGAGGAATGCTAATATGATTTCGGTTATTCACCGGGGAGTTATAGTTGAAAAAGGTAATAATACTGTTCAAATCTTGCCATTGCTTCAGCCTCTGAGTGGAATGCGTATTTTTACTTGCATGGCTTGGACTGATTTTTCACACAATCTTTTAAATTCCAGGTTCTCATTCAGAGTTACTTAAGGATCCAAATGGTGCTTATTGTCAACTCATACGCTTGCAACAAAGGAATCAAGGGTCAGATAATAAAAAAATAGGTGAACATGAGAGGCCAGAGATATTGGAAGACATCAGCAGTCAGTCAGTGTCCAGTGGCCTACCCACAGGAGTTGATTTAGAAGGAAAGGAACCACAACAAAGATTGAACACTCTTCAATCTTCACAGAAGCCACCAGATGTTCCACTTCGTCGACTTGCTTATCTCAACAAACCTGAGATTCCAGCACTATTACTAGGCATTGTTTCAGCTACCATAAATGGTGGTATACTTCCTGTTTTTTCAATACTATTTTCAAGTATGATCAAAACATTCTTTGAGCCACCACCAAAGCTCAAGAAGGATTCGCAGTTTTGGGCACTGATGTTCATTGTCCTTGGGCTAATTTCATTTGTGGCAACGCCTGCCAGATCGTACTTGTTTGCCATTGCTGGCTCCCGACTAATTAAACGGATCCGATCAATGTCATTTGAGAAGGTGGTCCATATGGAGATCGGTTGGTTTGATGAACCTGAAAACACAAGTGGGGCTATAGGTGCGAAGCTGTCTGCTGATGCAGCCACTGTTGGCAGACTTGTTGGAGATGCACTTGCACTGATTGTTGAGAGCATAGCAATGGTGATCATTGGTTTGGTGATTGCTTTTGCTGCAAACTGGCAACTGTCACTGATCATCTTGGCTTTGATACCTATTTTGATTCTCAATGGATTGGCTGAAATGAAGTTCATGAAAGGATTCAGTGCAAATGCAAAGGTTTGTCTATATTGATAAATTCAAAGAAAACTAAAACTTGATTCGAAATGAAACTAACATACTAGTACAACTGAGAAAAACATGCTATTTTTGTCCATTCATCTTACAATTTTTCAGAAGAATATCCCAAATATTTTTTTTTCTAAATGGTCACAGATGATGTATGAGGAAGCAAGTCAAGTGGCTAATGATGCAGTTGGAAGTATCAGGACAGTTGCGTCATTCTGTGGAGAAGAAAAGTTGATGACACTTTATAAAAAGAAGTGTGAAGAGCCAATGCGGACAGGGATTAAACGGGGGATGATCAGTGGGGTTGGCTATGGGCTCTCTTTGTTCCTTATGTTCTGTGCATATGCAGTTAGTTTCTATGCTGGGGCACGCCTTGTTGATGATGGAAAGACAACATTCGACAAAGTTTTTCGTGTAAGTGTTGTTTGAATTTCCTTCCCCAAGTCATTGCGCAAATTATACATTGCTACATGTCCAGGTTTAATGACTTTCTTCATATGGAATTGATAAATTACAGAACACTTTGTTTCAATATTTCAAGTACTATTTTCATGAGGAATTGATTTCAACCTGATTCATAAAATGATTTTCCATTTTGACAACATATTCATTTCAGGTTTTCCTTGCTCTCGCTCTGGTGGCTAGTGGAGTTTCTCAAACAAGCTCTATTGTACCAGATGCCATTAAAGCCAAAGCTTCCACTGGTTCTATATTTGCCATTCTTGACAGGAAGTCAAACATAGATCCGAGTGATGAATCTGGGATGAAGTTAGAAACAGTGAAGGGCAATATTGAATTCCAGCATGTGTGTTTCAAGTATCCCTCAAGGCCAGATGTACAGATTTTCAGAGACCTCTGCTTGGCCATTCAATCTGGCAAGGTAATTTTTGAACAAAACCAAAGTGTATCCAAATTATGCGTATATATGAATTATTCATCCCCTTACATCATTCAATGCTTTATATCTGCTATAGTAAAAAGGTCTGATACCACAGTATCAACTGACCTACAAAAATTATGATAATTGCAAGGTTATGGCCTGAATAAGTTAAATGCATCAATAGAAAACATTTCAAATCTTCTATCATAAATTTTCCCTGAGCTGCAAATATACGACTTCATATAAAATTAAATACAGCACACCTAATTTTTTTTCCATTTGTGACGTAGTTGCATAGCCTCTGCTGTATCCACTTAAGTAGAAAATTTGGCATAACTTATTCATAATATGTTCTCGACTTGCAGACTGTTGCTTTAGTTGGAGAAAGTGGGAGTGGGAAATCAACAGCAATTGCACTGCTTCAAAGATTCTATGACATTGATTCAGGTCATATTTTGCTTGATGGACTTGAAATACAAAATTTCCAGCTCAGATGGCTGAGGCAGCAGATGGGTTTAGTAAGCCAAGAGCCTGTTCTATTTAATGACACAATCAGAGCCAATATTGCCTATGGAAAGGAAGGAGATGCCACAGAGGTAGAAATTTTAGATGCAGCAAAGTCAGCAAATGCACACAACTTCATATGTGGGTTGCAACAGGTTTGGTTCATAAAACCAATTACACTTACTTCATAATCATAAATTGAAATTATATTTTGATTTTCAATTCATACAGTTTCTGAACTACAGAAGTTTTAAACATATAATAGTGCTTTGTTAGCCAGTCAGAATTAATTGGTTCCTTTACTTTCTAATGAACTATGCTTCCATTTCCAAGCAAACTTGCATAAGTTTAACTCAAATGTGGCTATTCTCTGTTCATGAGTTTCCATAGTCAATTGAACAAGGATTTCCTCCCAACTATATTGACATACTGGATTTCTTCCTCAAACCAACCCATCTTGATATTCCATTCTGATTACTGAGATAATACTATGTGTTGAACATAGGATATAGATTACATAAATACACATCATAATATACCATATTTTGGAACATTTGCAGGGCTATGACTCATTGGTTGGGGAGAGGGGGATTCAACTGTCAGGAGGTCAAAAACAAAGGGTGGCGATCGCTCGCGCGATGGTGAAGGATCCCAAGATCCTGCTATTAGATGAGGCGACCAGTGCACTTGATGCAGAATCTGAGCGCGTGGTCCAAGATGCATTGGACCGCGTGATGGTGAACCGAACAACCATCGTGGTGGCTCACAGACTATCAACAATTATAGGGGCAGATTTGATTGCAGTAGTAAAAAATGGGATGATTGCGGAGAAAGGTAGACATGAGTCCTTGATCAATATAAACAATGGAGCTTATGCCTCCTTGGTGGCTCTACATTCAAGTACTCCAACTCAAAATTAGAATCCACAATACTCCATCCCATTTTTATGCTTCCTGTCAAAAAGCCTCCACTTTATGTTTATAAAATATTGCATTTTCTAGTGAATATGGAAAGTAAAAGGCCATCAGCATCTGCTGCATCTTTAATTCATTTGTTCAACACCGCGAAAAAGAACAATATGACATTAATATTTATATAAAATAGCTGCTGTTAATTGTTACAAATAGATCAACTATTATTTCTAACTATCATCATCATCATCACTTTCATCACTGTATGACACTAAACCCCCAAGTGCGCTCCCAGCAATATCTGGATGCTTCTCATCAATGTGATCTTTAGATTCTCCCACAGTATCCAAAGTGTCGTTGGATGTTGTATCTGTTTTGGCTTTTTTCGCCCTTGGCTTGACAGAAATAATCAGGCCCCCTAATGGGCGCGCATGCTGGTTCTTCCTCTGTACTGGCTTCTTTTCCTGCAACAGAGGAAGTCAACCTCAAAGTTTGGACCTTCATGGAGAATAATTGATGTGGGAGTATGATCAATACAAACTCATATATCAAAAGCAACATCTAGTTGGTAATTCAATGAAGTGGCTAAACATCAGCAACTCTGAAGGTTGGAGTTCTCAAACCACAAAAAGGCAACCTGCCTCTTCACATTGCCTAGCCTCAATCATGTGTGCCCTATTATGTATAACCATCGCGCTATCATGAACTAGCAATTATGCCTTTCATGAGCCACCTAAAAAGTATGTACACAAATGAATGTGGTATCCACATAGCTGCTAATCATAGATATGAAGTAATTACTCGTGCCATGATAATACTGCTGGGGATGGATAAACCTCTTCTGAACTAAACTTTAGAGATTACAATTTAGTTCTTATTAAACCTATGTCTTATAAACTTCCCATTTCTTGAGATGGAGACCACCTTTTGCACAGAGCACTAGCCAATTTCCCATGGTCCATTTTACCAGATATAAATTGACAACTATTCATTTCAATGTAATCAGATGCATATTTGAGAATTGCAAGCCAGGTCTCCTGGCCAAGTTAATGATCTAAAGTGGAAGCAGCCAAACAAACAACTAGTTCAGTGCATGCACATGAACGTCAATGTATCCTAGTTAAAGCCTGAATCATAACTGACCTCAACTGTAGGAATGGAAGTTTCCTTCAGCTCATGAACAATGCTCATTTGGGCTGCCACAGCTTCCTAAAAATAATACATAATAATATAAGTCAATTCAACAGTGTCACACACACATAAACATATTATGGAATTTGTAATCTATAAAAAGTTGATGAGAAAATCAAAATCCTATTCACAAATTATAAAGTTCAGTTACTTGGAAGCTTCGAAGTTGTTGGGCATCTTCATTTTCCACTTGACGTTCATATTCTCGCCTAGACTGCACAAAAGATTTAGACCAATATAAATTAGAAAAATTAATGCCACGGGTAAAAGAAGAAGAAAAAATTCAACAACCAAAGAGAAGTGAAGCTCTTATTGCATAACCATTCACCATACAATCAACAATGTCATTCAATGCTCTTCCTTCGTAAGGAAAACCAGCTAATACTAAGGGCTACAAATTACACATTACAAACACGAATAAAATTTGTATACCATATCACAATATTCCTCACCAATATAGGAGAATTAAAGACTGTAATGGATTAAGCAGAGAAAATGTAATGAGTAGCCCTACATCTAATAAGAAGTACTTGTAAAACTCTTAAAGAAATAAATTCCAACACAATGCAAATGTTGAATGAGATATTACATGCTTGCATAAATGTAAACCCTCACCAAATAGGAGAAAAGTAAAGACTTTAGTTGAATTAAGAAGAGAAAACGTAATCAGTAGCTCTACATCTAATCAAAATACTTGTACAGAACTCTTAAATATATTTAACATAGATGTGTACCACATATATAATTATATATACACAAGTGATAAGTGTGCATAAATACCATTACATGAAAAATAAAATCTTGCTTCCCCAACCCAAAATAATGACAACAATATATGCAAGTAACAAAAAAAAAAAAAAACTATAGGTGAGAACTAAACTTTGATATAAACCCATGTGGAAAAAATTTTAAATCCATATTCCAAATCCATGCACACTCAAACATGCACATATATGCCTGTATATTATGTACACATCCATGAGCCACCCATGAGTATGACCAGTGCCATTCTTGAAAAAACATCGGCGACCTTGATTGGCCATATATAAAAATTGCACTGGTAGATTATCCCAACCACAACAACAAAGAAACCTAACATTGACCTATGATGAAAGCAGGATCAATTGTATCTTAGTCAACTTACAGATTGATGCTTATACATAAAATTGCAACAAAAAAAATCTTCCAAGATGAATCGTTGGAGACCTCGATGGCATAGTAGACTTGTTGATATAATGAAATGTATAAAGGAGATGAGTCCATTGAATCATTAGCTATGATACAGGATCAGCCAGAAAAAAAAACACATACCAGGTCTTCCCAATACTGTTTAAAATTAGAACTTCAACTCAAAGGTATTTTTTATTCCATCTTTCTTTCTATATGGTAAGCTTTTTCTTTCTTTTTTTTGAAAAATGGTGCCCCTAGGGTTTGATCACTTGACCTCCTTTATGGAGAGGGGGGTGCCAGCTGACTTCCATCATGAATTAAGATTTAAACCATAACTTCTACATGACACATAGTTATCACAAGTGGGTTAAGTATGCTTACTAAAATTCTGAAATCATGATATACAGGAAGCATAAGGTAAGATACTAAAGTCAGACAATAATTCATTAAAAATCCTGCAAACTGCAGTCTCAGAAAATCAAACAGAGGAATATCAGCTTGGTTGAACATACAAAAAACTTGGTTAAACATACAACAGTTTTGCAACTTAGAACCCCCAAGATCAGAACTCCTAGTCTACTGGTGCTAGCAATCCTGGCATACCCAATTAGTGAAAGGCTTTTAAGCCCATGCTCACCATCTCCATCTTCTCCAAAAACTCGGTCTCATCCTCATCCAGAGCTTTGGGTGGTCCTAAAAAGGAAACAACAACATTAAGAACACAATCATTCACCAATATATAGTACCAAACACCAACACCATTACACCACAGTTGATATATGAAACTGAAATTAGAATACTAGCAGAAAAAAACAATTTTTCCAGCTATATTAATTCTGTGCTTTCACGATTTTCTTCTACAGCTTAAACATAATATTCCTTGCAAACCCATATGCTGCTGCAATGTGTAACAACAACATAAAATCCCACTCTTCCCTCCTAAAACAATGTTAAAAAAAGGAAAGTCCATAACTGTGATCAATGAATTCAATAGCATCCTAAAAGCAATAAAAACATGTTTTTTTTTTGTTATGATCGGAGTAAAGGAAATTCCAAAACAGTTAGATATGATACTCCTAAATGCCGTTCAAACTAAAATGTAGGTAACAACTGACAAAGAAAAGCAAACAGCACTTTTAGAACACAAAGCACAAAAAAATTGACACAAATTATACAATGAAGTGGTTTTGGCACCCACTGTATGGGGGCTTAAAAGGTCTGATGTGTGACATAAGATGATGGTGTCTGGACATTGTTGGTCATCAATGATTCATGAATTAAAAAAAAAAAAACAGTTTGTCAAACCCCAAGCACATATTCCACGCATCTGTTCAATAGAATAACTCTCAGTTACAAACAAAATCATTTGCATGGCAGCATCCACAATCCTGATACTTTAGAAAAACCCACAACATCCTTCAATCCAATGCCCACATATCCAGGCTTTGAAAACCAACAGAATTGAAATGAAGACATTTAATCGAATTAGGCAATGACTGATACCTCTAAAGGGTATACACAAAACATTGATGACCCACTAATTCATAGGTTTGATGAACACACTCACTGTGCTTAAAACGTTCATTAAACTCTGCGTCTTTCTTGTCTTTGTTCTCCCTCAAAATCTGCCAAATAAACAAATTTTAGCAAAGAAAGATCAAACTTTTTTTTTAAAAAAAAACACAACGCAGCAGATGAGAAGGGGAGATTTTTCACATACCTCAAATAAGGGTCGATCTCTTTGAGCGGTTCCGTCTTCGGGTCTCTCTCCCCTCGTTTTCTTCGCGTGGTCCAACTGTGATTTCAAAATTTTTTTAGGGTTTTAGCGAGTTGGGGCTTTTAGGGTTTGAAAGTATCATGTTTTAGAGAGGGAGGGAGGGAGAACCTCTTCTTCGGAGACGAAACTCATGAGCCGCATTGGCCGTACGTCGTCGTCCGCCATGGCAGGCCTTTCTTCTCTCTCGTTCTCTCGGGATCGATTGAAATTAGGGTTTCTGCTTGGAATTTGATGATGATGTTGCCCTCCCTTTCATCGACGAAGTATAGTTTTGCACTATCTCGTGTTTGGATCAGGGGATAGGACAATGTAAATCGAATCTGTTATTTCTTATCAGGGCCCGAATTGTTGGGCTGTGGCCCATTATTAAAGCCCATGGGTCAGCTACATGTCAGGTTCGGAAGGGGTAGTTTTTATTAAGCCCAGTGCGTACTGTTACACTCAGTTTTTTTTTTTTTTTTTCTTAAATGCAACTCACATGCCTCGTTTAGAAATCTATTAAAACAAACATATACATCGTCTAATGTTGTATTTACCTTGATATATTTTTTTCTTATACTTATAAAAATATATTCATTCAATTCAAAATTGAGTGATATACACTTTTTATCCAAATATATACCTTATTAGATGATGTTTATTATTTTAAAAAAAATTAAAATAATGTATGGTCTGAGTTTTAAAGCGGGACTGAAACTAACATTTTTCTCACCCAATTTACTGAAGAGCGTTGATACACTATTGTTCTGTGTTATTATAGTGTATAAAGTAAAAAACTATTCATTTTTTTCAAAAATATATATATATATACACATCCTTATGAAGTATTCTGTAACGACCTGGACGGTCGGTACATATTCTTTCAAAAAAATTAAAATCTATTAAGAAAGTATAAGTGATTATCCCTGGCATTCACATATTTCTTCACAACCATAACATAGTCCAACGATTGATAAAATATCATGGCCACAGCACACTTTGTTGAATACCCATCAAAATACATGAATACTGTAGGCCAAACAATAAGTAAGATTGTGGATAACAACCCACATTTAAAAAAGGGGAAATGATATTGTTAAATTATATGATCTTAAAGTGCAATCCAAGAATTCTCATTATTTCATTCTTTCATTCTAACAGATACGTCCAACTCCATTGCAGCTCTAATTACAGTTTACATCAATTTTGTTTTTCTTAAAAATCATACACTCCTTAAATGAAGTGCATGTTCTTATATGAAATAAAATATATACTGAGATATATTAATGTTATTTTTTTTAAAATTAAAAAAATAATAAATTTTTTCACATTATATACTATAATAAAATTCTATATATTATAATAATACAATATATACTATATTATTATAACATATTAACATATAAAATTGTAAAACGGATTGAATGTATCAGCTCTCTTAAAAAAAAGTTCTTACACCCCTTTCAAGTTTCACATCTAAAGAAAGCGAACCCATATCAGCAAAGCCTAAACACGGCACACACTAAAAAACAGAAGTACAAGGCACTTAAGCAATCAACACAGGTGACACTGACACATCCATGTCTGTCCATGCCAAAATATTCCAATTCACAAACTTCCAATAAAAGCATTCATTGATTTTTAATAATTGTGTTATAGCCCAATCAAAACCATCATTAAAACCAACAACTCTATATGAGAAGAAAAACGTGGTATCTGACTTCCAAAAATACCCAAAAAACTTATTAGTGGGAGTTGTTGGCACTTTGAAATCTGAAACCTCATTTTAGGGGGGTTCAGAAATTTGACCCACCAACAGTTTGTTTTTGCATTCACTTCATGTTCACTCTCTTTTGATTCTCACCTCAAATTGAAATCCAAAAAAAGGCCTTGATAATCATTAGAGTGGTAGAGATTCATGTGGGATTTGTGTAGGGAAAGAGTGGATAAAAAAGAAAAGAACATCATCATCATCTCATCCTTAGATTTTAAGTACTGAATTAATGATTGCCTCGGTTGCTCTCCATAAAAAGTGCTTGCAAATCACTCTTTCATGGCATTATAAGAAAAGATTCTAACTATAGTACCTTTAATATGTCCGTTGTGATATAAAAGTAATGCTAAAAACAACACCACATGCAGTTTAATATGTATTGCTTTGATAATAAAACATGCATTTTATTATTAAAAAAAATGAAACATATATCTAAATGAATTAAATATATTCATTTATTAAAAAAATATATATACATCATCGGTGAAATTGAATGGCAAGTGAGACTATGTATAACATATTCAAAATTGGTTTTGAGATCTTCTATCCAAAAACACTCTTTAATTTGAATCATGTCAACATTTTTCAAGCTTAGTTCCTATCAAGAGCCACTAACAAGATTACCATAATTATTACTAATATTTCCATCCTAGCTAGACCACATAGCACACACATATATAATAATAATAATATAAATTATTAAAGTGCTTATAAGCAAAGAATTGCCTTTTATTGTGATGGGCGACCAATGTTTTTTTTATTCAAATAAATCCTCAATAATTTTGGACGGTCTAGATCGAGTGGGGCCCACCATGAAAGCGGCTTGCCCCTTGTCTTTCTCTTAAATCCAACGGCTATAATTTTATAAACGACAGCCCCTCCACAATAAATGCATTCCCATCTCTCTCTATGCAGACCGGATCCGGATTCTCTCTTTTGTGAAGGTATGTCTTTTTTTTTATTATTATTATTTTTTTAAAATCTATGTTTTTATCAATATTTCTTCATAAGCCTTCCCACATTCAAGAATCAAATGTTCATGTTGTTCTTCCATGAAAATCGACAAAAAAAAATTAATTAATTAAATCATGGGATTGTCCTTTATATGCTCTCTAATGACTGTAATGGATAACACATGCAATGGAAGGTAGTAGTGACTTGTGTTGTTCATATGTTTTAATGTTTTCAAGATTCAATCTTTTGAACCACCCACCTCAGATGATCATATAAAACCCACCCAACCAAACAATACATCCATTCAATATGAAACCAAACTTGTCGGTGAAAACCATGTGCTATTTTAATTTTTATTCCAAGTTCAAGTCCTATGTGAATATGTGTTAAAACATAAAAGAACAAGCTTGGGGAGTTCACATGCAGACTTTTATTTTGTCTTCCACACCTGTGACTTCTGGATTATCAATTCATCTCCCATTGAAAGCATTTTCTGGAACTTTATGTACCTCTTCTTATCTATAAATAGCTGGCACTAAAACCCACACTTCCATTTTGTTTCACTCACAGAAATCTATTAAAGATATCAATCAATATTGGGTAGTCAACGTTTTCAGCTTTACATGGCTTTCTCACATGATTTCTTTAACAACCACCACCAACCAACTTGTCCTCCTCCTACTACATTGAACCCAATCTCATAATTCACTCTCTCTGATCAGGCATTCTATTTTTGTTGGGTACCCAAACCATGAAGCAAGAGCTTCCCATTGAAAATAAGGCCTCTCCCATAACCCCAACCAGAACCAGAGCTTATCCCAGACCAAAAGACAGCCCGAGATCAGAAGCTGAGAATGGTGTCTCGCCCGGTCTAAAACCGAGGCTGAAAGCGACTGCTTTGGATGCCAATGCCACCCAGAAGACTAGAAGGTCTCTCGTTCTTCCCAAGGAGGTGGCGAGGATATCGGTTCGGCCGGAGAACCGGGCAGTGCGGGCGCATCGAATCGGAGATGACCCGGACAGGCGGGCGAAGGAGTTGCAGAGGAGGCTCGATGAGAGCGAGAGCTCAGTAGCGGTGATGAAGTTCGAGTTGGAGAAGCTCAGGTGCTTGAATTTGGAGCTCGAGGAGCGGAACCGGCGATGTTTGGAGGAGCTTGAGCTTGCGCAGGCGAAGGTCTCTGCTTTGGAGAGACAGAGTCAGGTGAAAAGTTGAAGCCTTTATTGATTTGTTTGAATTGGGTCTAGTTGGGTTTGCTTAAAAATCATTATTTTGAAATCTAGTTGGGTTTACAGGGCGCAACAGTTGTGGAGGAGGTGAAGAATCCAAACTTCAGTGATGTACAGAAACTAATCTCCAAAAAATTGGAGAACATTGGACTAAAAAAGGGACCTTTGAAGATCCAACCATCATCGCTAGCTCCGGTGCCTAAACCTTTGGAAACACCACCTAAAATTGTTAAGTCTGCGCCACCACCGCCACCGCCGCCACCACCACCACCACCACGGACCGTTCCTACTTGTACAGCCGCAGTTCAAAAATCTCCTGCTCTTCTAGAATTCTATCACTCACTGATGAAGCGCGACCCCAAGAAGGACTCGACAGGGAACAAGAGCAGCAATGCTTCGAGCATGAACAACGCCCACAGTAGCGTAGTTGGGGAGTTTCAAAATCGATCAGCACATTTGCTCGCTGTAAGTGCTCCCAGTGCGCCAATTTTGAGTACTGAATTTTCTAGTTCTCGACTAATGTTGATGTCATGTGCAGATCAAGGCGGATGTGGAAACGAAAGGGGATTTCATTAGGTCTCTAATACAGAAAGTACAGTCTGCGGCATATACTGAAATTGAGGATGTACTGAGTTTCATTGATTGGCTTGATGTGCAGCTGTCTAGCCTGGTAAGGCCAGAAAAACTTCATTTTGATTACCTTTTTGTACTTTCATGTTACATGATCCAGTTTTTTTTTTTTGATAAGATAGCCTCTGACTTCTAGTCAGGAACAAATATGATATACACATACAATTAAACACACATTAGTCTTCCCATATTGAAATATTTACATATGCTAACATCTGCTGTCTCGAGTCTTAAATGAGGTATCAATATAACTGCAATGACTCGATTGCTTGTCATTATAGACAACATAACCTCTTGAGTCGGCCTTGAATGTTTGCGGGAGTATATGTCGTCACTTTAAAAATTGAATTGTTCATAGCTTTGTTGCTAAATTGGACAACCATCATAGACATGATTCTTGAAAAAGTTATCCAAGAAGTCTTACATTGTTCATTGTGTTACTCTCTTTAATGCGGAGACTTACTTGCCTAAAAGTGCTATTGCATAATCAATGTAATTTTGCAATGATGAAAATCTAAAAAATAAATTACCTTAGAAGTCTTACATTTATCATTGTGTTACTGAATCTCTTTTTGATGCATAGAGTTACTTGCCCAATGTGTATAATCAAAGTAATTTTTCCATAGATAAGATATTTTAAAAAGTTACATAAGAAGTCTTACATTGCTGATTATGTTAGTGACTCTCTTGAAGCAGAGACTTACTTACCAAATAGTGATTAATCAAAGTAATTATGCGATCGCTGAAATATCTTTGTAGGCCGACGAGAGAGCTGTTCTTAAGCATTTCAACTGGCCTGAAAGGAAAGCTGATGCAATGCGAGAAGCAGCTTTTGAGTATCGCAATCTCAAACGACTGGAGATCGAAGTCTCCTCCCATGAGGACGATGCATTCATACTGATCGAAATTGCTCTGAAGAAAATGGAAAGCCTGATGGAAAAGTATGTTAGGAAAAAAAATGTTTGCTGTTATTCCATAATAGTATGAAATAAAAATGTCAATGTAATCCATCCCATCTTGTTTTGTGAAAAGGTCTGAGCATAGCATTCAGAGGTTGGTGAGACTGCGAGATTCGAATACGAGCCATTACAAAGAGAACAAAATTCCAACCGAGTGGATGCTCGACTCCGGTATGGTCAGCAAGGTATCCATCTATACCTGCATTGTATAGTATATTATTATACTACTATTATTATGCTTGTAATGCAAACTTATCCTAGTTTTTCTATGCACAGATGAAACTTTCAGCTATCAAACTGGCCAAAACATACATGAAGAGGGTGTCGACAGAGCTCGCATCGATTAGGCCTTCAGAGAGGGAATCAATGTCAGAGTCACTGCTCGTTCAGGGTGTTCGTTTTGCTTATCGAGCACACCAGGTAACATACACAAACACACACACACACACAAAGTCGGAGATGGGATTTAGTCAGTGTTGTTTACCAATAAAAGACTAACACATGGTTAGTATTGTCATTAGACTTACATGCTACAAAAACTGATGGAATCAAACATTGACTGGATTCTAAATGTCTCCAGATCCATGTTCAGTATTCTTTTCATCATCTGCTGATGTGTTTGGTTGTGATATTTTCTTGTAGTTTGCCGATGGACTCGATTCTGAAACGATGCGCATTTTTGAGGAAATGAGGCTGAGAGTTCGGTCACATGACAGAGGAAATCTACAATTTATGACAAGCTTTACATCTTGAAAAAACTCACACCAAGATCAGCATATAAGCTAGAATGTCAAGTTTTTTTCTCTTTCTTTTTTCCTTACATGTTGAATTCTGTGAATGGTTCAGCCTCACAAACCAACATAACCAAAAAAAAAAAAAAAAAGGGAAAGCTCACAATCAAACACTTTGTACTGGTGTGATATATTTTTGGTGTTTCTCTCTCTCTCAGCCTTAATGGATTACTGTATTATGTAATGCTAACAAAAAAAAAGTTACATATTTTTCGATATGCAACATCCCTTTAATTCATTTCAGCAAAAAAAAAAAAAAAGGTTTATATGATGAAATGCTTTAATGGTTTATTATACTGTTGTTTTGTTGATAATACCATTCCAAAGGTATAAATTATTGATTTGTCCATGGATTGTGAAAGCAAAAGAATTACAATTGACTATGTTATAAATGAAAATTATTATTATTATAATTAAAATGTGAGAATATGATTGAACTGGTTTGATAAATCCTTGACCAAAATATAACATGCTACACAATGAAACATATATTAGACGTTATGAGGGTATATGAGAAAATAGTGATGTTGGGAGGGTTTATATGCAATAATCCTTTTCATTTACGACCTGGTCAAAATCAAATCACACTACAATTTCGGGAACCGAATTTCATAAACCCTAACCCCCCAATTCACCAGAAACCCTAACCCTCTCTGTCCCTCTCAATCTCTCGATCTCCCGAAATTTCGAAAATGGGACAGAAGAAGTTCAAAAGGAGGAGACTCAACAACCCCACAAAACCCTCCATCTCAACCGACCAGGTCCGGCCCTGGTCGGACCTCCCCGAGCCGGCCATCGACGCCATCTCTTCCCGGCTCGGCCCCGTCGACCGCATCAACCTCAGCTGCGTCTGCAGCTCTTGGAGATCCGCCGGCAAGGCCTCCCGATCCGACCCAACGAACCACCCACCTCTTTTGCTCCACCGCCCCTCGAAATCGGGCAAAACCTGCACTTTTGCGGACCTACCCAACAAGGTGTCTTACAAGACCTCCCTTTCCGCTCTCTACAACAAGCGCTGCTTCGGATGCTCGCACGGGTACCTCTTCGTCTCCAATGGGTACAGCCCAAAACCCCTCCTTTTCAACCCATTCACGCGGGAGAGGTTCTTCTTCCCCAAAACGCCTCTCCGGATAGGTTTGTGCGTTATGACGTCGAACCCAAAGTCCCCCGGTTGCACGATCGTGACTTTCGGTCACTCGGCTTCGCGGGTTTTCCAGTATTGCAAAGTTGGTGATGAATTGTGGTCGATCCGGCGATTCGGGCTCGCTGGGAAGTGGCCGGTTTGGTCTGTGGTGGTGTTTGAAGGAAAAATATATGTGCTTACTAAGCGTGGAACGGTTGCGACGGTTGATATCGATGCGCAGCCAAAAATGGCTATTTTGGATGTGGATGGTGTTGTTGGTGATCAATTCGAATTCAGAGCAACGTATCCTTATCGGCCTTTCTTGGCTGAATGTGATGGGGATCTTCTGATGGTGTATTTCGATCATCGGAGGCTCATTGTGTATAAGATGGACTTTTTGGTACCTGGGTGGATGAGGATTCCGAGCCTTGGGGATTGGTCTCTGTTTGTGAGTCCGAGTGGGTCGGTTTTTTCTGTTGTCGCCCCAAGTCGATGGGGGTTTCGGGCGGACAGTGTATACTTTGCTGGTGTTGGGAAAAATATGTTGGGTGTTTACTCACTGGATAACAATGTTTATGAAGTTATTATGGTGGGAGCTGCTGATGCAGATGGAGATTTGGCTGATGATTTGATGACTTGGATTTCTCCGAGTCTGTACTGATGATCCTGGTATGTTCATTATGTTACAGACTCACATGGTTGGTTGCTTTAGAGCAACATATGTTTTGTATCTTATTGACTTAAGACTATCCATGTTGTTATAGAATTTTGTCTCCGAGTCTGTACTGATGAACATGGTATGCTCTTTATGTCACAGTTGCTGGAAGGAAATTTTCCATGTAAAGCATGTTGTTGGCTTGTTGCTTTAGAGCAACATATGTTTTGTATCATATTGACTTAAGATTATGCACAGTATGTTATTCTAGAATATTGCTATCTTGTGTTATGCTAAAAGATATAAGAGTTCGTGTGTTGACATGGATAACAATTTGATAGTGAATATTTTGGTAGAGGTTCTCATGTTCGTTGTTAAATTAATTTCAGTATTGGACCAATGTGGGCACAATGATAGACATGCATGAAAATTTTAGAATATGGTTATACGATGTGTGTTCCAGAATCTGTTTGGAGACGCCCTTTTGTTCATGCAAACGTTGTTCTGCAATTTATTTCATGCATTGGGCTTTCTCATGTAAGTTTTGACTATAAATTTCAAAGGTTATTGTTGTGTGTAGTCATGTGCAATCTGTCCATGTCACATTCTTTATACTGGAACTGAAGTCTGCATGAAGATAGGTGTATTGAACATTACAGGGTCATGATGCAAATTCAGAATAGTAGAAGTTAAAGCGATCAATTTTGTGCCTTGTGATCTCGTCCATGATGCGATTGTGGAGTATATCATGGAATTTAAGTCCTTCTGGTGACTGACTGACTGGTAGTTTGAACAAAGATCTTTAAAATCCATCAATTTTTCAATCGGACGTATTGTACAGCTGTTAGAATCTTATCAACTTTTCCATTGGATATACTTTGATGTCATACCTTCATGTAGTCTCAGTGAAGGTAATTTGCATTGTGAAACTCAACCTGGCCAACTCATCCAGGAACAGGTTCATTTCTATGTCCTTCATCGGGGGGCATACATGGAAGATGTTTTAAAGCTAATCGAACGAGTTCAAACGAATTTTAATCGAGTCGAGCTTGAACACAAAATTAAGATCGATTCTGAGCCGAACCGAATCTAAGCAGAGCCTGATACTAAACGAGTTGAGCTTAAACAGATCAAAGTTCAACTCGTTTACCACCCCTAATCAGCAGTGGCCACATCATCCTATTTTCCAAATTTATCCCTATACCATGTTAGTGTTATCTCTTTGTTGGCAATCTTCAATCATTTCTTTTCATCATTTGGAGGCATTATAAAAATTAATTTTCCTCATCATAAAATGTTGTCATTTTCCTGTGAATTATCAAATAGAATGTCTGGCCTTTCCTTTCAACATTCTGGCACACATTGTTTTTCATGTTTCAACCGACCATGGTCAAATCAATGTTTTCAATTGGACCGTCATTGCTGTCTGCTTCATCATGCACGATAGTCTAATTATTCAGAAGATGCAATGTCATTTGAACCATTCATGTGTATTTGAGTCATATCTGCCATGAATAGTCATCAGATTGAATATTGTGCCTAAATGATCAACACAATGAGCAGCATGATTTTTGTTGCTATATATGATTGCAAACCTGCTGCTGCTAGCAGTAATGTATTTTTATGTTTCTGGTTTAGCTGCTGTTGATCTGAAAATCTGTTAATTGTTGGTTTTAAATTTTCTGAGTCTGGGTACTTGAAAATTGTGCTTACTGCTTAGGCTCAATATGGTTATGCAAACAGGAGTTTTTTTTATTTAAAGAAGCACTCTCTCATTGGAATTCAAATCAAGTTGGTCATTGTTAAAAAAAAAAAAAAATTGGAATTTTTTAATTTTAATATACATATATATACAGATGAGTAGAAACAAAATATAAATGTCAGATGACTCTGTTTGGATATGAATTTATACAGATTTCGATTAACTTTTCAACCCATCATTTTCTTTTTTTAAACTTAAAAAACTATGACGAGTAAAAAAGCTATTTGATCAACGGTCCAGATGAAACAACTGAACGGGAGTGGACAACGTGGAGTAATTTTCCCCGTCCGATTTCGTAACACGTAAAAAACGGAGTCCTCCGAAAGTTCGTGTGGGGAATACAAAAACCTGGCGCCTAAACGTAGTCGACACGCGCCTTCCATGTCAGCGTCCACGTCACAATCAGCCAATAACATCCTTCCACGTACACAAAATCTTCATCTATTAAAAAAAACATAAAGGGAAAAAATTCTCCTCTTCGTCTCTCTCTCTCTCTCTCTCTCTGGTGACAAATATGAAGGCTTCACCACTGGTTCTCCGTCCGAATCCATGCTCTTCCGTCTCGGGTGTCGGGAGGCGATGGAGGGCCTCCGCTCGGATCAACCCATCCGGCGGTGGATTCGCCGACGATGGGCACATGAGCGTCTACTCATCGCCGGCGGTGGTGGTGGCGGCGGCCGTGGTGTCTCCGAAGAAAAAGGGGAAGTTGATGAAGGGATTATCGAAGGATCTCAAGGAATTGCATCGGATGGGTGGTCTCGGCGTCCATACCGGAGAGGGGAAAATGTTCTTGGTGAGTTTTCTTTTTGGGGTCTTTTTTTTTTTGAATTGATTTATGGGTTTCTTTGAGATTTGGATTTTATTGATTGGGTATTGACACGTTTTGATTTTTTTCAATTTTGAAAAGTTATAATTTTGATCAAAACAACAAAAATATAAATAGCTAACCCAAATTGTTTTGATTAAAAACCTAATTTGATTTTTTATTGTATAGTTATTCGTATCCTTAGATTCAATGCATAACACAAGTATTTCTCTAGTATATACTTAAAAAACAAATCGCTTAAGCTCATTTTATAATTTCATGATTCAACTATGATTTCAGCAAAGTTTTATAATTCTTCATGAATTTATAAGATCAATGCAAAAAATTACAAAAATTGCTATTTTCTAATTCTTCATGTTTTGATTACATGGTTCAATATTTTTCTTATGTTCTGTTCATATGATTCTACATTGATTCAATTGTCTTATTTATGTCATCTTGGTTTGTGATGATTTGTTGTATATATAGGAAGCAGCAGAGGTTCTTTTGTCTCAGATAGAGAAACTGAGAGCAGAGGAGAAAGAGATGAAGAGGAAGAAGAAAGAAGAGAAGTCTGCCATGAAAGCCGCCCGAAAGAAGACTTGCACGAAAGACGAGTCATCTTCTTCAAGCTCTTCCTCGGAGTCGTCATCATTGAGCGGTAGTGATTGTGATAGGGTAGTTGACATGAGTCGCCTGAGAACCGTCAATACAGTGTCAGGTATGGCAGTCCCAATAGAACTCCCAATGTGTACTAGGGAGGTAAAGCCATTGGAGGGAAGAGAGTGTGGTGCCAGTGTTGGGGTGTTGAAGGAAAAGATTGAGGTGTGCATGGGGAGCAAGTGCAAGAGGTCGGGTGCAGGAGAGTTGTTGGGGGAGTTTCAGAGGAAGGCTGCGATTGATGGCGCGGTGGTCGGGTGCAAATGTATGGGCAAGTGCAGAGATGGACCTAATGTCCGAGTTCGGAACAATCACGGGGAGGGTGAGGTTTTTTCGGATAGGGTTCCAGTGATGAAGCCTCTCTGTATTGGAGTTAGTTTGGAAGATGTTGGCATGATCGTGGCGAACGTCTTTGGGGATGTAAAGGATCTAGGACTGGTGGCCACTTAAAAGTTGGATCATCTGGTGCTTTTGGTCTTGAGAAATGTAAATGTTATGCCTAGATGGTAGGGTTGAGAGTAGTTCTGTTGCTAGTTTATTATTCAAATGTCTTGTATGTTTTATTTGATGTTTCTTAATGTGATATTATTTTTGACCTTCATGTGTCTCTAGAGTTCAAATTCTTGCATGACCTGAAATCAGATACTTGAATCACATGTTACAGATCCTGCGGAAAGTAGAACAGAAATTTATAACACCAAAAGAGGAAGAAGAGAGCTAACTGGACAAACATGATGAGAATAACATTATAACAGTTTATTAAACTGCTGCAATTGTCAATTTTTTATTGATAAAAGTGACTGCAATAAGTCAAAAAGATGTAAGCACTGCACAAATTCGTATGCCTCTCAGTTTCTTTGACCTGTATTTCTATAACCCCTTTAAGGAAGGTTGATGTCAGACCTACATGGTGTCTTAATATGAGGGAAGCATCTTGAGAGAGTTGACTGCCAACCATTAAAAGAATTAAAAGAAATCCTTGATTCAATCATTAAGGCTGGGTATGTAAGATGGGTCAGGATTTGTTCTATCCTCAGTAAGACAGTCCAAGAGTCCAACAAGTCATTTATAAGAAATCTGACATAATGATAGAGTTGAATATGGATATTCTTTGAATATGAATCATGTCACTAAAATATCAATACTGTGACAACAAAAAAATGTTCCCAAATTCCCAAATTTGTAGAATGGGATCCTTTTGGCAAAGTGAATAAACTACAACCAATTCATGATGGTGCTACTGAAAGGAATTCCATGCATCACTTGCACAATAATTTTATTTAATAAGCTTAAGCTGTCATTTAAATGCCATGCAGGCAAGGCCCGGAATACTGCCTATATCATCAAGAACATGTCACACCTTACAATAATTTTTTAAACCCAAATGAACGATCAAAGAGATCAATTGCCCTCACATATATTAAAATCACTTATCATAAAATAACCAAAAAAAATACCTGGCAGAACTCTTATAGATCCCAAAGGAAAAAAAATTATCCAAGGTTGGTTATATACCCCAAAGATACAGATGAAAATCTGCTCTTTCACCAATTACAACCATCAGTCTCTATGAATTATGGATTTGAAGTAATTTCTGGCCACTATATAAGAGGGCAATCATTGGTTCCTCTCAACTCAGATAAGCACAGGTAGTTCATGCAGATTGCAGAGACATACTACCCAACAAAATGAGCTAAAACCTCCATTAAAAACCTAACTACATTAAGCATAAAGTGGTACTAGTACCTCCTCAGTTGTCCGGGAGCATCTCGCAAGTAACCCCCTCACCGACGAGCTGGTTCACCGCATCCCTAAACCTGTAGTAATCCTCCACCACATTATAAACCTGATGAGAAATCCTTGCATACCCAGTAATCCGAATCACCTCCTCATCCTCCTCTCCCTCTCTGGGTGCCCGATAATATATCGGAACCTCAACCCCAAACTTCACCCTCAAATACCTCCTCAGCTTCAATGAATCACTCTCACTCAAAACCTTCAGACATGCAGGCAGCCCCACCATGGCCATGCTCGGGCACATCTCCTTCGGCGTCCCAAAGCAAGTCTTCCATGCCTCGACAAGCATTTCCCCCATTTTAACAACCCCCTCATGGTTCCCCCTCCTTATCCCTTCTATACCGCCTTCGAACCGGTCCACAAAGTCCATAACATCCGGCACGACAAGCTGGGCACTGTAGTCCCGTGTCCCAGTCCACGCAGACTCGTCGGCGAGTCCGTTCCCGTACTCGTGCGAGACCACCGGGTGATGCAATTGCAAATCCGTCGTCCCCGATTTCTTCGTATACAAAAACGCGACCGACGGCGGGCAGAAGAACCACTTGTGGAGGTTGCTCGTGTAGAAGTCCGCGCCGATGTCCTTCACATCGATCTCGACGTTCCCGATCGCGTGCGCCCCATCGACAAACACCCGATCGACGCCTTCTTCGCGGCAGATCCTCACAAGCTCCTTCACCGGTACAACCACACACGGCATCGAAGTGATGTGGTCGATGACGGCGAGCCTCACCTTCCGACCGTTCGACCTCCCCTTAACGAGGGCCTTCTTGAACTCGCTCACGATCTCGGCCGAAGATCTGACGGGGAAGGGGAGGTAGACTTCGATGACGTGGGCTCCCGCCCGGTGAAGGTACGCGTGGATGGACTTCTTGACGTACGCGCAGTGAAGCATGACGACGGCGTCGCCTTGGTCGAACCGGCCCTCGGAGAACCCCCAGGAGGACTGTTGGAGGACGATCGCGGCGGCGGTGGTGGCGTTATCGACGATGGAGACCTCTTCGACGTCGTCGGCGTTGATGAGGTCCTTGATTGCGTGTCTGGACCGGAGGATTGCGGGGCGGAGGCGGTCGAAGTAGAACTGGTCGGGCTGGCGGAGGAAGAGACGCTGCCAGGCGGACTGCGCGGAGAGGATCGACGACGGGCAGGAGCCGAAGCTGCCGTTGTTGATCCGGGCCACCGACGGTTCGTGGTGAGCGAATTCGGTGGCGATCTCGGAAGGGGTGATAGGCGCGACGAGCTTGGGCTTCTTCGGGGGTCGACGACCGTGGCCGTCGATGCCGTTCTCTCCGTGGTGGCCGTTCTTGGGTGGAGAATCCATTGGGTGATCGAATCGAAATGGATATTTTTGTTAGTTCAATCGATTCAAAATTAGGGTTTGACGTGAAAGAAGACTTCCCTTATTTGAGCTTCATCTGTTTTATTCAAAAATGGAGGGTGAGAGAGTGAGAGGCGGCCGTTTGGGAGGGTTGGATATGTTTATTTCGACATGTTGTTTGGACGCATGTGGATAATAAGCATGTCCTGGGATTTAACGCAGATCGGTCCGTCCATTTGATGGGCTTTAACGGGTATAATTTGCTCGGGAGGGTTTAACATTGATATGACAAATTTTGGGAATTTTTACCACCCTGCGTTTTACATTGTCATGTAATTCACATACACAATTATAAAAAATTTGCAGAAAGTTAAGAAAAACCATGGCCACTTCACAATCTCCACCACTACCACCCAACTATAACACGATTGCGGCTTCCCCTCCAATCACATCCACACCTCGACCAGATAAGAGAATGGATCTACCTGTCCTTTTCTTCTCCCGCAGCGACCAGATTCTCGCCCCAAAGATCCCCATTTGATCAGCTCCCCTCAAATGCACCCTCTTCATCGCCAGCTGATGGAGTCATGCCTGGAAGCCCTGTTCCACAGTTCAGCACACCCGCTGGTCCACCAGTTTTCTCTGCCCCACTCCGCCCAGTTGCCGTGCCTTTCCAGTCTTCCCCGACAACACCTCACCCTGTTTCCTTTTCATCGGGTTCATTTCTGCCCATTGTCTTCTCCTCCCCAATACTTGAATGGGTTGGCAGAGAAGCTTTCCCACTCTTCGGAGAGCATCGAAGAGTCGGATGTCACTGGGCAATCACCATATGTGTTATTCTCCGCTCACAAGGTGTGACTCAAAATTTCTTCCATTGCTTCGTGGGTTTATTTCACATGATTCTATCATTTTTCTTAGCTTTGGATATTTTCTTTAACCAGGTTTTGAAAAAATAAGATGCTGGGAAATGTCTCAAGTTTAGGTTTTGGTCCTCATATTATTTATCGTGACCCACACCGGTGCCAGAACCTGTGGAGCTTATTCGAACTTGTACTGCAAGATTTTGCTCGACTCTGGATAGTGGCAATGTATGATTTGCAAGAAACTGAATGGCAGCAAGGGAGAATACATAGCGTCTAGTAGGGGCAACCTTCAACATTGTGCTGAATTATCATTTTTGGCTAATGATTATATTCAGACCGGGAACAAGCACCTTGGGTATATTCCAGCACCGGACACAAGTTTGATTTCTATTTTTCTCGTCATAGATGAATGTTTAGATGAAGCCCATCTTCAGCATTTGCAGGAGTCCTTGCATGCTTTTGTGGACTCCCTTCCATTGAGCACAAGAGTTGGTATCATATCATATGGACGAACTGTCTCTGTTTATGATTTTTCTGAGGGGTCAACTGCATCAGCTGATGTGCTTCCGGGTGACACATCACCAACCCAAGAATCACTGAAAGCATTGATCTATGGGACTGGAATTTACTTGTCGCCAATTCATGTGTGCCTTCTAGTTGCTCATGCCATTTTCTCATCTCTTAGGCCTTACAGGTTGAAGTTGCCTGAAGTATTGCGTGACAGATGCCTTGGAGCGGCCATGGAGGTTGCCTTAGCAACTATCCAAGGTCCTTCAGCAGAAATGTCACGCAGTATTGTTAAAAGGTCAAGAGGGAGTTGCAGAATTTTGGTATGTGCTGGAGGACCCAATACTTATGGTCCTGGTGCAGTACTTCATTCCTTCAATCATCATAACTATCCATACATGGAGAAGACAGCGATGAAATGGATGGAGCATCTGGGCAATGAGGCTCGTCGACATGATACCGTGGTTGATGTTCTCTACAATGGTCACTGTCCGGTCAGGGTTCCTGTCCTGCAGCCACTTGCAAAAGCTTCTGGTGGCGTGCTTGTTCTTCATGATGATTTTGGAGAGGCCTTTGGTGTCAACTTACAAAGAGCATCAACAAGGGCAGCAGGATCTCATGGGCTTTTTGAGATACGCTGTTCCAATGATATTCTCATGACACAGGTCATTGGACCAGGTGAAGAGGCACCTGCAGATGCTCATGAGACTTTCAAAAATGACTCTTCTACATGTATTCAGATGCTAAGCATTGAAGAACCACAATGCTTTGCATCTGAATACATGTAGAATCAGGGGCTTTCCTCTGATATTGAACCAACATCCTTTTTCCTCTTTTTAGCCTCCTTGTTTATATATCATAATTGAGATATCTTCGTGCACTAGGTTTCAGACTTCCGATATGAATTTCCCTATATCTGGGCAACACTGCTTTTAAGTTACATTACATTCACTCAACCATCCTGTATTTCATTCTAATTTTTTTTAACCTTTTGTTCACTATGTTTTAGGCATGGAAGCACCCGTTGGATTAGAATCTTTGTCCCTTTTTTTTAGTACTTTTCCTTTTACAGATTTAATACAATGATTTTAAACATTTGCAGGGAGCTGAACTTTCAGCTCAAGAAGGAAAAAGCGCGGATGCTTTAGCTGCTTGCAGAACATTGGCAGAGGAGCTTACTGAACAGCCATTTCCTGCTCCTAGGATTCTCATGTTCAAAGTTTGTGTTCTTCCACTTGTCATCCTGTTTGCCTAGCATTCCACTCTTTTACATATAATCTCTTGTTATTAGTCAAAACACATGCAAAGCTTTTCTGCCGAGATATTAGTCATTCTCCAATAATGAATTAATAATCAAAATAACTATAAAAACACTTTCCATGGGTAAAAGAGACATCAGTTCACGAAAGAAGCTTTGGCTTAGAAAATGTTTTGAAAAATCTGTTTGTTAGCACCTAAATATTTTCAGAGAACGATGATAAAAAAAAATTACTTGACATATTTATTTGGATGCTTTGGTACAGGAGGGAAGCTCACAGGCACGGTACCTTGTTTCTCGGCTAATACCAGCTCACAAAGATCCTCCTTATGAGCAGGTGATATGCTCTTTTGTTTTTGTGGAGGGTTATGCAGTTTCAATTACTCCCTATGAAGACCTGATTATCCAACTAGTTTTATTTTCTTGGTTTCCATAATCGATATTTAATTCGATGAGATGCCTTCGTTATCTCAGGAGGCAAGATTCCCTCAGCTGCGGTCATTGTCAACAGAACAAAGGGCCAGGCTGAAGAGCAGTTTCATTCACTTTGATGATCTCAGTTACTGTGAGTGGATGTGTAGTTTGAAATTGGTGCCCCCTGAACCAAGCTAAATCAGCTATACCATAACCCCCTGTATAGCGTGGAACATAAGGCAAGAATAATGAAGAATAGATGAGAATAGTTAAAAAAGTTGTTTGTTTTGATAGAATAAACCCCGATAATTATGTCTGGATAAGCTAGGATAAGGCCTGATAACTATTCTAAGGAAATGTTGGAATTGTTTATCAAGGCTTATCTATACTAATGGATAAAAATACCCTTCTCTGTCATTTTAAAAAATTTATCTCACACAGATTCCAAAAACTGTCACATCTATCAAATCAATCATATATCTCTCACACTATTCCCAGGGGGTATAATTGTCATTTAAAAAATCATAAACTCTTATTCATCCCTTATCAACCATCTATCATCACTTTATCCAAGGTGAACCAAACAACAAAAAAATCATTTTTACGTTTCCCAATGAGAATAACAAAAAAAACAACCAAACAAAAAGTTGTTTATTCAGCCTGGATTGTTATCTATCCCAGTATAGCTATCGGGAGCGAATAACCTAAAGTCACACCCCATTCGAGGGGTAAGGGGCTGTTTAGCTAGAGTAATAAAGGGAGAATAAGCAGGAATAGACATGAAATAGATAAAAAAAATGGCGTTTGGATAAGGGAAATAAGGGGATATCTGTATGCTGGAATAACAAAGAATTAAAAGGGATATACCAATACCATGTCTAACATGAAATTAGCAATTCCAACTGTTGTCATAAGTGGGCCCCACGTTAAATTTTTTTCCATCTGTTTGCCCTTGTCTCACATGCATTAAAACTGGGTGATGGTGTGAATGGCAGAGGTTGGCGACGGTGCCGTACCGGGCATGCATGGTGGTGGCGGCTTTTGCTTCATGGCGACGGTGCTGTAGCGGGCATGCATGGTGGTAGCAATGGTAGTTGAGGAGGTGAGAAAGTTTATGGTGGTTCGTACGGTGGTGGAGGTGCAGTCGCAGTGGTGGTGTGGCGTCAATGGTGGTTGAAGAGGTGGCAAAGCTGATTTGGTGGTGGTTCAGGCGGTATTAACGCTGAGGTGTTGGTGCAGTCATGGTGGTGCAATCGCGGTGGTGGTGGTGGTGGGGACTAGGATACGGTGGAGGGTGTGTAAGCTACATTTTGGAGGTGGTGGTGGTGGTGGTTGAACTTGTTGGTGGTGGAGGCTAGGCAGGTGGTGTTTGTCACGGGTGATGGTGGTGAACGGCGAATGGAAGAGATTTTTACACGAGGGTAAAGATGTCAATTCAATATTATAACCACTTATCCATATTTTATCCACCGATATATTCAAATTCAACTAAACGCAAAACTTTATTATTATGTTTGTTGAACGAGAATAACTAAAAATACAACAAAACATAAAATCATCTATTCCATTGATAAAGTGTATATCGTTAGTTAAATGAATTCATTTTTAATAAATGTAAAAAAAAAATTTAACAAGATATATATATTGTTAGAATATGTTTTACTAGATTTTTAATGAGTAATATAAAATTACATTTTTATGTAAAAAAAAAATGAGTGTGACAACACCTCCAACCATATTTGATTGGACAGTGTGAGTGCGACCGGTCCGGACCGGCACATTTTACACCTCTAGTGGTGTCACATGAAATCATTAGGTTTTGTTTATATGGATTACAATGTCGGGGAGCTGGAAAGGAAAACATCAAGTAAACATAAAAAAGCTTCCTGCACATCATGAGAAAGTCAGTTTCATTGGATGGAAGACATTAATGTGGCAGATGTTCAAATCCCATAAAAGGAGGTTCTGCACATCATGAAAGAAGTAGGTTTGTTTCATTTCTGTTCTTTTCTTCCTTTTTTTTTTTCTTCTTTTTTTTCTTCTGTGGTTGAGAGGGACCATCCTGTGAAGTGCTCCAGTAAAGGTGGTGAATGGAGAAGGCTGGGTTGGTTGGTTGCACAGTTTAAGTTATTCACATGGGTCATTTATTGCACACACAGTGCCCAAAATGTTTGAATGTGGTTCTGTTTTTTTTCTAATAAAAATAAATAAATAAAGAAAAACAAAAATTGGTGACCCACATTCTGTTTTGTTATGTTAAATCTATATTCTCTAGTTTCATGTGATGCATTCATTGTGAGTGTTCACTTGATATGAAACAAAAAGCCTCCTCTTGTTAATATGAATTTTTGTAATTACCTAGATACCTTTTTCATGATACTTATACAGTTATACCTATATGTTCCACAAACTACAGAACAGTGAACCTATTAAAATGTTAAATTAGTTATTGGTGAACTGGCAACATTCTTAATGTTAATGTCATGTGTTGTGAGAGTTCTTACCTTGTATGTTTTATTTTCAGCATCTCTCTCGTTTGAATTTAAAAAAAAATAATAATAATAAAAAATTTAAGATGCAATGTACGATATTAGTGTGAGAAAAAAGAGCTAGGGGACAAGTACTATAATTGAGAGATCTTGTATCTTTAGTTAATTGTTACAGTTGATATAAACAAATTTGTCAGACAAAAAATCAAATGTGCTTTCACTGTGTAATAAATTTGTGTGGTTTTTAAAGCGGATGAATGACCAAACCTTTAAATTGAAAGCCTTTGTTTCTGCAATGTGTACATCTTTAAAAAAAAAAAAAAAAAAAGGAAAAATTCAAATAACCCCCTTTACTTTTTCTGAAGTCCGAATGACTTCCTAAAAACATCTATATAAATTCAAACAGCCCCCTGAATTAAACTTCAATGGAACAAAAAAAAACCAATAATATATTAAAAATGTGAAAAAACCATTTATAAATAATGATTTTATCTATTCGAATAAATTATAAAACTATGTCGGGATGGACAAAATCATCGTTTACAGATGATTTTTCATTTTTTTTAACATATCGTAGAAGATTTTTGGTATACTATATTTTTAATCAGGATTAACCATACAGAGTATTTCTCATCTGTCAATAAAAATTTAACTAACAAAATTATTTACATTTATACAAATATTTTCAGTTGGTCATATGAAATTCAAAAGAAGTTAGGGGTTACATGAATTTTGAGGCAGTCTACATCCTACAGGGAACTTGATCACTTTTATGTGCATGGGATTCTAAACGGTCCCACATAACAAGTTGAAAAACCTTTTAATTTGTGTTCTCACATGGCAATCAAAGGTTACTTCACGCAAGGGTCATTGTGTCCGATCATCGTATCTGATCCAAATCTCATCAACTTTTTTTTGTTATTCAATGCTTACACAATTTATTATGGAAAAATTAATTTCAGGCCCTCAGAGAATCCTTAGCCCCAGTTTGGATGTAGATTAGGGTCGGAATATCATATCATGAAATAAATGAGAATTGTGAATTTTGATTGGCTGAGAGTCTTTAATATCCAGGGAATAAACGAGTATAAAGTGGTATATGGATTTAAACCAACCCCTGAAATTAAGGGCCCACTGTCAATAAAAATTTTATTCACGTTTTATTCAAACAATAAAAATTTTGTTATTTAATTTTCCAACTAAAATAATCAAAATACAACTCAACACAAAATCACTTATTCTATTTTTATACTCACTTATACCGAAATAATTGTATACTTAAGAATATGTTCTATTCTGTATCCAAAGAGGGGCTTAAAGTGATTTTAAGTTCATGAAACATCTAAACTTATTTTTAGATCTCCAAGTTATCTGGGACATTTTTTTCAATTTCGTCAATGTCTTAACATTTTTAACCGTGTACATAGACACGTTGAAAATGTACACAAACAAACAGATAGACTTGTTAACAATGTACATAGACAATGAAAAATGAGGGATAAAAATGAAAAATATGTACTTAACGGTGTTCACACAAAATGACTCAGAAATAATATACAATGGGGTTTGACCATTTGGGGATCTAAAAATAAGTCCAGATGTTATATGGACCTAAAAATAATTCAAGGGTTTCTTGAAGGATCCGGAATTAATTCTCTCTATTTTTTTTTCCAGACTTTGTTTTATTTATTTATTTAAAAAAAAACACAGACTTTAACTAATCTAAGTATATTATTTTATAAAAAAACAAAAATATTTACTAGTACGATATTTTGTGAAATAATTGAATATATATTCTCAACACCCATTGTTTTTAGATGCTGATCTGATGGACTTGTATGTTAAAAATAATTTATTATATTTCGTGTTAACAGTTTCAAAACTCTGGATTATCCGGAAAGTAAGCATGATTGAGAGCACATAATATATTCATGTCCTTGCTTGATTTTTTTACTTTGGCATTGTCCCCCTCCTTTGAATTCTCGGCCATGTCATGTGTATTCCTGGTGTCTGTCCCATTGTGTTTTGCATCACCAAAATGACACTTCAGTCCATTACAAAAGAATAGGCCTCCTCTTATCAAGCCCATGCTTCCCTTCTGCATGACTTACTATTAATCATATTTGTTTAATAAATACACAGAATCTTAATATATGAATCTTTAATTTAAAATTTTAAGGGCCAATTCAGTGACTTTTCTCTTTTTTCTCTTGTTGAAACATTTAGAATTTTTCATTCATGGGGCATTCCTAGACAGTTTATATAAAATTCTTTTGATTTTTTCCTCCCTCATAATTTAATGTTTTCACTATGTATTTTGTATAACAATTAGGAGATAGTGTACAGGCAAGAAATATTTAACATTTCGTGTTCATAATTTCACTCAATCTTGTTGAAGCAAGTTATTTTATCCTCAAAGAGAGAATATATATATATAATATGATTGATTTGAAGAACTACCCTTTCAAAAATGCATCATCATATTTTAAAAGTGTCTCCTAAGCTTTAATGACCTTTAGTTATTATAAACATTACTCTAACGATCAAAATCATTCTTGGAGAGGCATGGAAAGGTTGAGAAATTAAGAAATAAAGAATGGAAGGATGAATATTTAATTCATTTTATATTAAGAATAAAGAATATATACTTGTTTTCTCTCCTGTTTTACTGCATCAACGATGCTCAGAGTTATTTGAGCCCATGTAAAAAAAAAAAGCTCAATTATTAAAACTAACCAAAGAAAAAGATAACATGGAATGCTTTCTTGCATGCAATTAGTAAAAGAAAAGGATGGAAAATCACATGATACTCTAGGAATCCATCTGAATAAAGTCCACCAACCAATCACTAACATCATGTTAAGACGTTGATACTTGATACACTCAATTTATTTTATAGTCTAAAAACAATATCTTAACTATTTATGTAGTCCCAGTAAAATATATATTCTACTAATGCAGTATATAAAAAATATTTTTTTTTCATTTTTTTCCTTTGATATGGACATCAATTTTTAATAGTTCAACCAAACATCTTCTAAGAGCCTCCATCTCTATCTCTCTCTCTCTCAAATATCAAATTTATTAATTTAAGTTCATAAACTTCTAAGTACGAACTCTTTTACGCTACGTTTGCGTGACACTGTGACCCTACGTCTCATAACATCCGATAAGTTTTCTAGAGTGCTGAAAAACCAGTTTGCTTTGTTAAGTTACAATAATAATTATTAGAAAGACTGAAATAATCTAATAATATAAAAAAATCTCACCTAACTCACATATACAGTCACATTTTTTATACACACCGGCAGTTATTAAAATTAATATGAATATTAAAATTATCATTTGTACTATGTTATGAGTAATGAAAACGTATTAACAATATCTATCATATTTTTTTAAAAAAATTGTTACATTTTTTATACACATGGTCAGTTATTAAAATTAATATAAATATTAAAATTATCATTTTAAAAATTATAAATCTTTATTAATCTTTTATTTTATATTGTTCAATTTATAAAAGATATATATTTACCTAAAAATGATTTTAAAAAAAATGAAATAAAAATAAATTATTTTTGTTTTTAGCGGTCCTTTAATCATAACTTATTTAGGGATATTTTAGTCATTGGGAATCCAATGTGTTTTCAATTTTTCTACCCCTGTATTTCCACGGACAGTCTGACAGATTTTACCAAAATCTGTCCAGTCTTTGCATGCGCTGACAATACTCAACAAAAACAAAATCACATCCAACATTTCTTCCTCATAGACCCAGTTCTTCTCTCTCTCTCTCTCTCTCTCTGGTTTTTAATGGATTTTCGGACCCCAATCACACCAAGCTCGACTGGGTCTCCTCCATTTTAACAGTGTGTTTTTTAGTGGCAGCTCCAAAACAAGGGAGGCAGACAGAGACAAAGACACATAGGGAGGGGGGATGGGGGGGGGGGGGACAAAAAACAAACAGAAGACAATCCATTGGTGTCTCTGTGTTTGTGGTGATGGGTTTTCATTTTGATTGAAAAAAAAAAACACAATCTTTTGGGAATCCCTTGTTTCATTTTTATTTGTTTAGGTTTGTGTTTTGTTTGTGTTTGTGTTTGTTGTTGGGCTTCAAGGGAGGGGGGAGAACCTGAAAAGTCATATGAGGAGATCTAACACTGTAAGTGACTCTGATCCTTTAAGAACATGTTGTTTTGTGTTTATAGTGATCTGAGAATGAATAAATGATAATGTGGTAATTTTTAGATCTGATTGATAGCCAAATTTTACAGATTCACTGATCTCCTGTGGATGCACAGCTTGCATTTTGTGTGTGTGTGTGTGAACCATCCAATACTTTTCACTGATTGTGGATCCATTGATATGGATTAGTATAATGTGAATCTTGATCAACAATGGAGCCTTTTTTTTGTTCCATTGTACATGCCTATCATTTTTATTCAATTTATTTTGGGTGTTCTCCAATTTTCCCCTTTTTTTTGGATCTCTTGTGGATAGACCAATATATTTGTTAGAAAAAAAATAATAATTAAACTATCTCATATCGTGTATCTTATTTTCTTCATAGCGGCCTGTTTGGAACCAATTTTCAAAAACAATCTCAACCAGCTTTTTCAGAAAAGTTTATGTTGATTTTTAATACATAACCAAAATATAAAACCTGAAGTTCAAAAAAAAGGAAAAAATTGAACCGATTATTTGGAAGCAGAATCAATTTTCACAATTGGTTCCAAACGGGGCCTTTAATCAGAGACCACCATTTTTTTTGGTCCAATGTGAACCTGAACAATTATTGATTGAAATTACATTTTTTCATTCAGCTCCTGGGACTTCTTTTGTTTCTTTCATTAATTTGTGAGACTACATGGGCTGTTTCTGGAAGCTCAAGTTGCAAGCAGAGGAAGATGACAGCTTTACGGCCACACAGCGTGTCGATAACTGAATTTGGTGCCATAGGAGATGGTGTCACACTCAACACAATAGCGTTTCAGAATGCAATCTTCTATCTTCGCTCTTTCGCCGATAAAGGCGGGGCTCAGCTCTTTGTGCCAGCAGGGAAGTGGTTGACGGGAAGCTTCAGCCTCATCAGCCATCTCACATTGTCTTTGGACAAGGATGCTGTAATATTGGGATCGACGGTATGTCTCCAATGTTGGCATTTAATTATTAGACTAAATCTCATATTTGTTTCTGGCTCAGTTTCTCTAAATTCACCAAAACATGTTCATGTCATCTCCTATACTGTCTCACGCTCCATTTGGAACCAATTATCAAACTGATGCTACTTCTATAAAATCAGTTTTCAGAAGGATTTTTTTTTTTGAACTTTAGCTTTTAGTTTCAAATTTTGACTTTTTATGTGTTAAAAGTCAACAAAATGACTTGTACGAAAAAACTAGATGAGAGGAGCTTTTATGAAAAAAATGTTTTCGAAAATTGGTTCCAGAGGTGGCTACAGTCTAAAAATTCTGAGTTTACTGCTTGATTGCCTAATTCATCATACTAAATTTTTTGTTTTCAGATGTTTTAGCTAATCATAATCCGCACATATTGGTAAACCTCTCAATCTGTCAGTGCATGATGTATGGATTATCTAATTTTTTATGACAACCCAAACTGATAAGTGAATGAGATAAATGTAAAGAAAATGCATTAACTAACTAAGAAACATTTTACAGGATTCAATTGATTGGCCTCTTATTGATCCCTTGCCCTCATATGGTCGAGGTAGAGAGCTTCCTGGAGAAAGGCATCAAAGCCTCATTCATGGATCCAATCTCAAAGATGTTGTAATAACAGGTCTATATCACTTTGTTAATCAAAACAGTAAGTTCAATATTTATATATATTTTTTGTTGTAAATCTGTTCCTCTCTTGTTTCAGGAGATAATGGAACAATCGATGGACAAGGAAGTGTTTGGTGGGACTGGTTCAACAAAAAGAATCTGAATTATACACGCCCACATCTGGTTGAGTTCATCAACTCAACTGGCGTGGTCATATTGAACCTGACTTTCTCAAACTCTCCATTCTGGGCTATTCACCCTGTATACTGCAGGTTTGTTCCCTCACAGGATTAGTTGGATATCAGCTTTCAGATTATGTTCATTACCTCTATAAATCGATGCACGAGTGGGAAATTTGTGTTAGGGGAGAGAGTTGAGACTGTTTTTGCTGGATGAACAGCCAAGTCCATGTCCAGAGAGTCACAATTCTTGCTCCTCTTGATTCACCAAATACAGATGGGATCGATCCAGGTGAGTTCAATGTCTTAGGTAGATTGCATAATAATTGACATAATGTGTGTTTGATTAAACATATAAGCGGTAGATTCTAGCTTTTAATTTGAAGTAAGCTGTTATGACGTTTGTTAAAACTTATCGGAGATCATTTAAGCTAAAATTTAAAAAGTCATACTCTGAAAATTAGTTGAACCGTGAAGGATTTTTTGGATCTTATGCTGAACTTTACAAAAATTGTCTTAAACGCAAATGCCATCTGGAAAAACAATATGCCCCTTTTTGTGCAAACATCTTAAAAGGATATTTTTGACATTCACACAACACGAAAAGCTACATTGCAGTTTATTCTAAAAAATATCCACTATTGTTTATTTGTTGTTTCTTCATAGAAACATAAACATATTTACTGTTTATAAAAAAGTTAAAACTCTATAATCTACAACCATAATCTATAATCTGTAATTCTAACATGCAACAAACAAGGGCATAATCCAACCCACTTACTTGCATGTCTGAATGCATCCAGATTCATCGACGGATGTATGCATCGAGGACTGCTACATCAGCACGGGTGATGACATCATCGCCATTAAAAGCGGGTGGGATGAGCATGGCATCTCCTATGCCCGTCCAAGCTCGAACATAAGCATCTATCGCATTTTGGGACGGACCGGGGATGGCGCAGGCATTGCCATTGGTAGTGAAATGTCAGGTGGTGTATCAGAAGTTCGCGCAGAAGGCATCCATCTCTTTGATTCAAAGCATGGAATTCGCATAAAAACATCAGCGGGTCGAGGTGGTTACGTGAAAAACATACTTGTTTCAGATGTGATCATGGAAAATGTGGACATGGCTATCATGATCACTGGTCAGTACGGAGAACACCCTGACGAACAGTACGACCCGAACGCCCTCCCTTTAATTGAGAGAATCACCATCAAAGATGTTGTGGGAACAAATATCAGACTTGCAGGCCTACTGAATGGGATCGAAGGGGATGATCCGTTCGAAGTTTGCCTGTCCAACATTATGTTCAATGTGTCATCTGAACTTCCATGGAATTGTTCGTCCATTACGGGCTATTCGGACATGGTTTCACCGAATGTTTGCGAGCCTCTGAGAAGAGTACCCGAAGATTCTTCAGTTTGCTATTCAACAGATTCTCAGGGAAGCAGCAGTTTGTTGGTCTTATGAGAGTTTGCAGTTTTAAATATATTGATTTGCGCTTCTTCTTTCTATAGAATAACAGTATTCTATCAAGATTGTCTTCTGGCATGATAATAAGCTGAGTGTTGAGTGGGGTCTCTATCTAGTGATTGTAAGATGTAAAGGGTGTGTTTTTTATGTAGGAAAACAAAAATAAATGGATTGCAATGAATGCTTCAATTGTAGAGCTACAATTAATGTGATTGTGGGTGATTAATTATTGCCATTCTTATAGTGTGCTGCTTGCCTGATTTTTGAATGGATTCAGGTTGGAGTTTAGTTGTTTGATTTAACTCGATACTGGATACATAACCCAATTCTGGTTGGGTTTGGATTGAGGAATCGGGTTACCCGAGTTTAACCTGAATATGATAGAGTGGACGATAAATCTAAATGTTTAGGTCAAATCTAAATTGTTTAACATGTGATGTATGATATGAATAGTATAATTTGTTTTTATCTTAAAAATTTATTGCACTTTCATAATTTTATTTATTTGTTGGCTATCCACCATTTGTCATTCATTCTCATATCTATTATATATGTTCTGATAAGACACTTGATTGTTCTTTCATTGCAAATGCTATGGTGTTTGAATTGTTTAAATACATTGTTTTGAAAGTCAAAACTTTAACCAAATAGAATATTGAATCCAAGAGGCTGGGCTTCTTTTTAAAGCGAATGAATTTCTAAAGGATACAGTTAAGTTTTATTGTTGATGATTTTTATAAAAATTTCATGGAACACAAACATTTATTTTTTTAAAAAAATTAAAACATGTTCTCTAATAAATAAAGAAACAAAAAAACTTATAGTTGATTTACTGGTATAAGACTGTAAATGAGATTACATATAAAAACCGTTTGAATAACACCCATCTTTTTAGTCTGCAACTAGAATGGGTTGTGCCAGATTTAGGGCCACAATCCGAGTTCCATTCAAACCCCGAAATCAATCTGAATAATTTTATTATTTGGTGTATGAAAATTAGAACACTGAAAATCAAACAAGTTGAGGCAGTGAAATCAATTGGGCATGTGACATATAAATTGATCCGAGGTATGTACAATAGGACCACAAGCACAAAACAAGGTGTGATGCACATGCACATAAATACAGTCATAGATAAGGGAGACCTATTAAGAGCCATAATTTTTTCTTAAAAGAATATACTAAGTTTTGTAGTAGTGATGAAATTAGTAAGGATATTGTTTTATGGGTTCAAGGGGACAATTCTGCGAACAATTCATATATCTTAAAAAATATTTAATAAAATATATATTTCATTAGATGAGATATATATCTGGATAGCAATTTTTCATGTTGTATATATATATTTTATAAAAATATATAATTTATTAAATAATGTTTATTATTTAAAAAAAATAAAAAACGTGTACGGACCGCACGCTTAATAATGCCAAACTAAATTCCATGTGTAGTGTCTAGTGTCCCCACATAGGGTATTTCATTTTTTACATAGAGTTTTACATAGAGAAACCGGTATAAAAAAATTATATGGATATTTATAAAAGAAAATTATGTGAATATATATTACAGTTTATTTCTATTTATTCAGTAAAATTTATACCTATATTATAATAAAACAAACACAATTTTTTTTAATAAGAACGAAATGGAAATAATCTAATTGTCATGTGTTCTTGTATTACTATTTTATATTCATGCTACGGTTAGATGTATGGTTGAAACATTGGATTTTTAAAATCTTATATTTCATATTCAGTTTCTAAAAAGGGGTAAACGCATATAATCCCCTAAAAATTAGCGTATATTTATATAATCCTTTTATTTAATCAAATGTCCATATAAACCCCTGAATGTTGACATGGTTAAGCATTTATCCCCCTTGATTAACTTTATGTAAACCAAAAAGAATAATTCAAGAATATTTCATCAGTAGTTAATTCATATATTCATATATGAATATGTTCGATAAATTCAAAATGACATAAATATATTACCAAAATGTTCTTTTTGAGCTATTTTTCGGAAGTTAATTCAAATATTCATATAACCTTCCAATTTGTTCAAAAATTTCAAAATGACCACTTTCAGATTTCATATATTCATATAACCCTCTACTTTGTACAAAAAATGCAAAAGAACTCATTTGATTCTTTCTTCTTCATTCGATATTCTTCTTCTTCCCCCTTATTTATATAAATCTCATTCATTAAATCTTTTTCTTCTAATGATTTGCAAGTAGACCGGTGTGACCTAACTAAACTAAAAATTGCTAGACAAGATTGATATGCAAGTAGACTGATCAGACTGTTATAACACAACCAACTGAATTAACTGAATTATCATAATAGATTCTACATGACATGTTTAACATAATATAGCAAAATGAAGTATATTATTCAACCCGCTACTGAACCACTTATATTGTTGGGAGAGATTGGGTTTGAGAAAGAGAGGAGACTGTTTGAGAGAGGGTAGATTTTAGGTTTTAGCTTTATATTTTGAGTGAAGGGTAATTTAGATTTTTTTCACAATTATGATTAAATTAACCGCTGTAGTGGTTAATCAAGGTAACAGCAGAGGGGTTAATGCATATAACACAACAATTTAGAGGGTTATATGGATATTCACATAAATAAAGGGGTTATATAGATATACACTAATTTTTAAGGGGTTATATGCATTTAACCCTTTTGAAAAACATGGTTTTGTTAAAACATCTCTTACGCCATCGTAGTTGAAGGCTCCTAACTCATATTTAGGGAGAAATAAAAAAGGGGGGGGGGGGGCTCCAATGGATTGCTTATATTTAATATTAAACATTCTCCGGTGAGGAAGTCTCTCTCTTATATAAGAGAGAAATTTGACTCTCTATTGCATGTGTCTCACATTACACTTCGTGAAATAAATACTCTCAATAGGCCGCACATCACACACTTTATTAATAAAAAGTTATGTAGGGAGTCATTGAGGGAGCAATGTTAGAGAATACACTTCCTAAATGGTTTCCTATCTTTATTGGATCTCAAATATAGCGAATATTTGTGTAGTGTGATCAGAGATGTTCTTAGTTCTTCAATCCTGGACTTTTGTCTAAAAAACAAGAACATGGCTTGAAAAACTGAATGTTGAAATGCGTTGAGATTCACATTTGAGAATTTTTTGCATTTCAAATATAGAATCTACTCCAACGCAAATCTATACATATACACGACATTCAGACAAAAATATGTGAATCAATCAGGGAAGGTTCGGCGCAATTCACTCACACACAAGCAACCAAATCATTGATTGAATGTTGAGTGCGAATGAGGGCTTTGGTGGCCCAAAGGACTGTTGATCAACCATTCGTTTGTGATTTGTTTTTACATATAATAATGTTATTATATATTATAAGATGTGTGCTTGGGATGGTTCAATGGATTGTAGCTTATGTTTTCATTTAACATCCAAAATTAATTTGCACGAAACAAATGCATGTTTTATACTGTTGATTGAATTGCATTATTGAACAAGATCCTCACTTAATATGTGCCCTAGAATATTCATGAACCTAAATGTGATGCACTATTATTCACTTTTTCTTTTTAAAACTTTTGAGCGTTAAGTGTTTTTGTACTAACTTTTGTGAGGATGCTCTCATTTTTTTCAAATATCCCTTGGCTAAGGGACTAATTTTTTTTCTAACCCGAACTTTTTTTTATTTTTTATTTATCCTTGAAATCTGGTCTTTTTTTTTTTTTTTTGCCTTTAGACTTGTGCCACCTTATTTTTTATACCTAAACCATCCCTATTTATAAATTAGTATTGCATTTATGTAATTGATCGTTACATTTCTGTAATCAGTTATCAATTATTACATTTCTGTAATTTACATGTCTTTAGTTTAGTTCTATGTATGATATTACATATTTGTTGTGTAAATTATAGTTTTTGTAATTTCTGTTGTAATTGTTATAAGAATAATATATAGAAGATATTATATTTCTATTATGTAAATTGTAGATTATGTCATTGGACATCACATTAGTAGTTTTTGTTGTTATTGTTATGTAAATGTTAATTTCAGTAATTGTTAAGTACATGGATCAAGAAGTAATTTTATTAAAATGTTACAATTGTTCATAGATTTTCAATTCAGATTCATGCTATTGCTAATTTTGTTCATATTGCTAAATAAAAATTTATTTAAGTGTTTGATTGTTGTATTTTTTATATAGCTTGAAAAACCCGTTCTTTGTTTTGAAGTTTATTTAACGTCTAATTCAATAATCTTGTTTCATTTTACCCAAGAGGACATGAAGAGGATTAAGGGGGAGATAACAATTAATCATTAAGATTTGAAAAAAACGTCGTAATTCAAACAATTAATGTATCCATTTTAACGAAACTTTAAGATTGTATCTGTAACAATTTTGTGTACACTGAATGCATTTACAGATGATAATGTAATGACATTGAGAATGTATATATGATCATTTTGTGTATAAACATCTTTGCGTACTTTAAATTTTTGTAGATAACTATTAAATATTTGTAACTATATGTATAATTTCTATATGCATCACATTAAATTTCTGTATTTCTGTAAGTTTATCTGTAAGGGATGGTTCGGGTATTATAAAAATTTAGGGGCAAAAAAAAAAAAGGACTAGATTTCAAAGATAAATAAAAAATAAAAAAAGTCCAGGGGCGAAAAAAAAATTTGACCCTTAGTCAAGGGATATTTGAACAATTCCCCCTAAAATTTTTATTTATCATAATATTCTGATAGTTATACCTGGATAAAATAGTCAATCACATGATTCCGTGAATAACTTGTGCCATTTCCATGTTCAAAATCTACTTCATATGTACTAATGATTTTAGAGCCCTTACATACTCGGCCCGTTTTACAGCCTCGTCTTTAACTAAGATACGCTTCCCCAACCGCCTTTAGATTTTGATAGTGCAAGGTGCATGAATTTTTTTTAAAAAGAAACAAAATATAATAGTATAGCCTATTGTTTATTTTGCTTTTTAACAGAATATATTTAAATGGTCGCGAGTATATTAAAAAAAGAGATTTTTATTGTAAGTCTCTATAAACTATGCTTTACAGTGATCGATTGATCCCTTCATTTTTTTTATTTCTTTTTAAGTCTCCAATATCAAATACCTATTTTGTTATTGGTCTATCTACCAAACGTCTCTCTGTCTATTTGGACTGATAAATAGTTAAAATTCTTAAACTACCATTTGTAATTTTTATTTTTAAGTCCTTATAAATTATGATATATAGCGATCAATCCCTCCCTTCTTTATATTACATTTTAAATCCTCAACTTCAAACAAGTTTTTAGGGATTACCAACTAAATAATATAGTTGGTGTGGACTTAAAAACAAAAATCCCTTAAAATACGGTGAGGTTGGCTATTTTCCATGATTTTACATACTCCCTCACTTGTGAAAATACAAAAAAAACTATTAATAATTTAAATTATTTGTGCCATAAATCACGAGGACATGAATGATTCAAATGTTCTATTTTAGATGTAATATAGCTCACAACGACATAAATGTATGGTAGTCAGACCTTGGTCTGGGTCCATCAAATGAGGACATGCAACATAATGATGAAATTTGATCACTATAAGACTCAGCAGCTTTTTTATGTAGGACAGGTTAGGGAAGGGTCGTGGAAGCTGCTGAATGGAGTCTGAAAAATGTGTAAACTTCACCAAGGATTGTGACTTTTGATCTGACCTCAATGTGTTTAGTTGGCAATTGCGATGGGATAATCATGACAACAAAATTTCATATTAATATTAATATATAAAAGTCACTTTGCCAAAAAATAATTCACTATTTTTTATAATAAAAAAAAATTTTGAATCTCGTTTTTATTTTAGGTGAGTGAATTTTAGATTTTTATATATACCTTGTGTACTGTTCTGTTCCGATTTTTATCCATTTTATGTACTTCTGTTACTAAAAGGGTGCGTTTGGTTGTGCGATCACATAACTTTTATGATTGCAAGAAGCTATTTTTGTAATCGCACAATCAATCAGTTTTACTATAACAGCTTTCTGTAGATAGATTTTAGGTAAATAATGCTCAAAAGCTACGATTTTCAAAAGTTGGGCGATGACAACTTCCTGTAGAATCAGTTTTAAATCCAGTGATTGTAAAAAATCAATTTTGCAATGTCACTACCAAACGCTGTCTAAGATTGATTGTGTCAATGTCACTATTCAAATACGTGATAATTGAATCCTTATGAATTTAAGGTATCTTTAAAAAGAAGAGAAAATGATATGTCCAGTCTCTTGTACACCCCAATTATAGTCTACACCATTTTTAAAAAAAATCATATGCATTGTAATACATGTTGGTATATGAAATTATATATACTGATATATACTGGTGTATTTTTTTGTATTGAAAAAATGATAAATTTTTTTACGTCATTAACTATAATAGAATCCCATGTACTATAATAACGCAGTATATAACCATAAAATGGATAATAAAATAGACTGAATATATATAGACCGGATATTTTTCTTCTTTTATACTACCACTACGTCATATTGACGCATCATTTGCACCCAATTTTTTTTTTTTTTGCGGAATTTGCATGAATGGTACGCTAATTGAGCAACTAATAATAAAAAATAAAAAACATCCAAATAACCCCCTGTAAACAGCAAGAAATTCATATAACCCATTGACTTTTTTCTGAAATCTATATAACCCTCAAAAAACACTCATATAAATCTAAATAGTCTCCTAAGATAAATTTTCGTTGATTGATGAAAAATGTTATGTTAGGTCAAACTTAGCTGAAAACACAATATTTCAAAAATCCTTACAATGTGTTAAAAATACGAAAATCCTCTGAGGGACAAAATCGTCAGAGGTTAACCAAGCAGTTGAGGAGTTTTTTTGCAAAATCATCAAAGGGCCAAATCGTCAGAGGTTAACCAAATGTTAGGTCAACCTTACAGATGATTTTTCACATTTTTAACACATTGTAGGAGTTTTTTGGCATACAATGTAAACAATTGAGGTTAACCAAAAAGAACAGTTGTAGAATATTTATCATCAGGCAAAAGAAATTTAACTTAAGGGGCTATTTGAATTTACATATGTATTTTTAGGGGGTTATACGGATTTCAAAAAAAAGTCAGGGGGTTATATGAATTTCGAGTAGTTCACAGGGGGTTACATGGATTTTTCCCTAAAAAATAATTGGCACTCTAATTATATATGGCATAAAAGTGCCTGAAAACTAGAAGAATAAGACCTCTGTTCACCTGTGAACTTTACTTTGATGAGAGTGACTCTTTTGTTTTGCTATATAATCCTAAGTGGGATTAGACAAGCTACACAAAAATTGTTCATGTTTTCAGTAAATTTTTTTCATCAAGTGATCATGTTTGTTTCCTATGGACTTTCATTTTTCGAATTTTCTTCCATCAGCCAATCTTTCTATTTAACTACTATCTTGTTCATTTGTTAAGTCTTATTTATACTAAACTTGTACTGGATCGGATTGTTTTATCATCACTATCAATTGTTCACATCTCTACTAAGGTGATTTTGCGTCCTTGTTTGCTGGATATATTTTGTAATGTTTTTCTTTCATAAGCATGCTGTTATGGATGATATCAAACTTGTAGTCTCTTTGTTCTTGCCATTTTTTTGTGAATTATTGTCCTTTCTCTGTTCAGTTCTTTGAATTGTTACAATATATTCTGGTATATACAGGCTATTTTGTTGAAAAAAAATATGGGGCACAAGTTTCTCTTGGCATGTGTTTGTCTTTGGATACTTTCATCCTTCATGATTCTCCATGCCGCCTCCAATGGCCTAGTGAGGATTAGTTTGAAGAAAAATCACTTGGACCTTGATAGACTGAATGAGCTAAGGAGAGCAAAAAATTTGGAAGACTTGGATATGGAAATTGTATTATTGAAGAACTACTTAAATTCACAGTACTTTGGAGAGATTGGCATAGGTTCGCCTCCACAGAACTTCACTGTTTTGTTTGATACTCGCAGTTCCAATCTTTGGGTTCCATCAAAGAAGTGTCATTTCTCTGTGAGTATCTCAGTTTCTTATGTTGGTCTAGAACTTGAAAGATCCAAGCTTTTTTTTTTGTCTCTCTCTATTGGATGATATAAACTTCTATGCAGATTGCATGCCATTTCCATCGTAGGTATCGGTCGGCTTCTTCAAAAACTTACAAGAAGATTGGTAATAATCATATACTCTCAAGATATTTATATATCGAATCTTAACAAACCATGTTTGCGTACCTTATGTTTGTGATTCTCATCTTTATGCATTCATGTCATCTTAATCAGGGAAATCATGTCATATAACTTATGACACCGGATCAATTTCAGGATTTTTCAGTGAAGATAATGTTGTGATTGGCAATGTTGTCGTCGAACGTCAGGTGTTGATTCTCATCATTTACATTTTACCTTCTTCAGATGTATAGTTTTAGCAGCAATGACAACACACACTCTTTCAGATTTTCATTGAGGCGACTCGTGAGAAAAGTCTGTCGTTCTTGTTGATGAAGCCTGATGGAATACTTGGCCTAGGCTTCAAAGAAACTTCCAAGGGAAATGCTACACCGATCTGGTGCGTTTATCATTTATAATGCATTCAAATTTATAACTCAGTCAGCTTAATGTTGTATGGTTTTATTGCAGGTACAATATGGTTGATCAAGGTCTAGTAAGTGATAAGATATTTTCAATCTGGCTAAATCGAAATCGAAAAGGCACAGATGGTGGTGAGATTGTCTTTGGAGGTGTTGATCCAAAACATTACAAGGGTGAACATACATATGTTCCAGTAACCAATAAGGGGTACTGGCAGGTGAGTAACTATAATATAAAAATTTCATGTATTCATTATGTCATGAGAATTTACCTTCATTGATCCTTTATTTCAGTTTGAGATGGGAGAATTTCTTATTGGAAACCAGTCAACTGGTGAGACATTTATTTCTAATGCACTGTCCTTGATTCATACCTTGCTATCTGCTTGTAATGGGGATATTGTTTTGTGTTTTTTTTCCCAGGTCTATGTGCATCTGGTTGTTCTGCTATTGTTGATTCAGGAACTTCCTTGCTTTCTGCTCCAAGTGTATGCGTGTTTTTTTTTTTATCTTTTATTAGCCAATGGAATATTTATATGGAAATTGTTACACTCAGTTATAGTCACTTTTGCAGTGCCAATACGTTTTAGATTTTTTTTCTCTCACAAAAGATAAAATACAAACCTCAATGAATTGACTGCATACTTATTTGCTTGATATACTTTGGACTGTTAGAGATTTCATATACTTTGGACTGCTCATTGTTTTCCAGGCTGTTGTCGCGCAAATCAACCATGCTATAGGTGCAGAGGGAGCTCTGACTGCGGATTGTAAGGAGGTCGTCATTGAGTATGGGGAATTGATAATGGACCTGATAATTGCACAGGTATGGTTTGCTTTCTATGCATGTGTAAATGCATTCATATGTATCATGGTTTCCCTTTGATATGGTGAGTTTAATCACACTCAAAGTTCTTCCCAACTTTACACAGGCAAAACCACAAAAAATATGCCACCAAATTGGCGTGTGTTCATCTGATGGTGGTGATAGCACAAATTCTGCTAGGTCAGTTGAGAGATTATTGAATGGGAAGTTACAGTGAATTGTTCCTTTATCTGTTTCTGCATTTGAATTTTCTTCTATACCGAAATATGATTGTACCCAATGCAGGTCTGGCATTAAGTCTGTAGTTGAAAGACAAAATGTAGAAGGTTTGTCAGACAGTACTGCTCCATGTACAGCTTGTGAACTGGCTATTGTGCTGATCAAGGACTTGCTTCGTTTGAAACAAGCAAAGGATCCAATATTGGACATCATTAGCAGGGTAAAACTATTATTTCTAACTGACATGCGGTTGAATCTGCTAAAAAAAAATCATGTCATGATGATCGATCAGTCTGTGATGCGATGCAGTTGTGTGAACACCTACCAATCCCCAGAGGGAAATCGATTGTTGACTGTCGACGGATTTCAAGCCTGCCGAACGTTTCATTCACAATTGGGGCCAGAAATTTCAGTCTCACTCCAGAACAGGTTCTTATTGCACAACAGGAAACTCTGATCATCAATAAATTGTTGAAATTTAGCTGAAATGTAGTATAATTTGGAATGCAGTGGCTTATTTGATTTTTATTATGATAATGGACCTAATACAAAAATCTATCTTTGGCTCTTAATCAAAGGCTTTTTTCTCATAGTAACATTTGCTTTCTTTCAGTACATACTAAAAGTTGGAGAGGGCGATGCAGAAATCTGCATCAGTGGGTTCACAGTACTTGACAAGCCTCCTCCTCAAGGTCCCCTCTGGTATGTGCAGTCAATCAATAATTCTTTGTCGCGCATGCGCGTGTATACATGTATATAGGCACATAAACTTAAATAATTGTAAGCATTCAATTGATCTGAAGTACATACATGTGACTGCTGGTTTCCTACATTGGCAATTTTAAGCACTTTCATTCATACATGGACATAGGCATATGAACTTACTGCATGCATATGTTGAACCAGAATCTGAATGATGTAAGTTTGTCAATTGCAGGGTCCTTGGAGACATGTTCATGAGGGCATACCACACCGTGTTCAATTACGATGAACTTGAAATAGGATTCGCAGAAGCTGCTTAAAGAGATTTGTATACATCAGATCTGAATGATCTGGCAACATCAATGCATCCTGATGTAGAAATGTCTTGATCAATATTTCATATGGATGCTAGTTTATATAGTGCACAAGTTAGGAGGAAACGGATTTATACCACGTCCGATGGACTTAAAATTCAATGTTTTCAGAAGCATACTGTTAGAATAAGTTGCTTTTAATTATTCATGTTCTTTAAAGTTTAAATATGAATTTTTGTGTTTTATTTATAGAAGTGATACATGGGATGTTTTTGGTCATGAATCAATTCATCTTTGGTAGTGAAGCTGCTGTATATATCAGGTTGCAACATTTTGATAAGAACTATGAGATATATTTTTGGCTTTGCAATATTATATGGGATCAGACATTAGTTTCACTGCTAGAATGGATAAACCAAATTGAGTGCTGATACATTCAGTCCTTTTCGTAGCCTTATATATTATGATAGCGTAGTATATAATGTGTTATCATTGTTATTTTTTCATAAAGAAAAACAATATACTGGTGTATCTCAGTATATACATCATTTCATATAACAGTATATACTTCAATAAGAGAGAGTATGATTAAAAAAAAAGTGTGGATTGCAAATGGGGCTGCACAAGGGGCTGCAACATATCATATTCCAAACTAAAAACATCAGTGCAATATTTCCTTATTTCACTTCCAACTGTTTTAACTATTATGGGGAAAAAAAAGGAATTGACCAATCCTAGGGAAGTTCTTTATCTCCCTATAAATGTCTGTATTATGCTGCCATACAAATTACAAACTGAACATGGGTGGCTCTGGCTTGGTCATGAAAAAAAGAGGTCCATGTCAATTGAAACTTCATAATAATTTCACGATACTAATCCATTGTATATGAACATATCATCAAAACCAAAACAAAATGGGGTTGGGATGGTTAAGTCATGCATAATCCACATATGTGAAGCTTGCAGTACAAGTCAATGTGAGGACATATTACTGATGTTGGGAGCTCTTTTTACTTAATCAAGCCATCTTTGGGGGTGAAGCTGCTATATATCATGTTGCAAAAACGAGCTATGTAATATAATATTTAGCATTGCTATACAGAATCAGGAATCACTTTCATTGCTAAAATAGTGCAATATTTCCTTGTTTCATGCCCAAATGCTACCAGTTTCATTTTTTTTAAAAAAATGTTCTCTACCTATAACCATATAGACATCACTGATCAACCCTCTACAGGAGTACCTATAATCAACAGAGCCTAACTTTCCAATCAATCATTCAAAAGTTTTGGGCATTCAGAAACATGTTTGCAGCTTTTACATTTTCCTTTTCTTCTGTTGAAGAACTCAAAAGGTGGTTTTGGGAGAGGCAGGTAATTTTTTTCAACCACTGTTTCTTCAAGAGGATAAATTATTAATAAAAATTTAAGCAAAATGTTACATTGAATCATTCTTGTTATCACTTTTGCTGTCTCAACACATTTTGAATATTTGTCCCATGAAATACATACTTTTACAAAAAAGTAAGTAATAATCAAATGAATTGAACGCATACTTTTACACACTTTCCCTGAGTACATATTCTATCACCCCCCATTTGGACTGTGACATAGAGTTATTCATCTCTGACAGCTATACCAATATAGATAACAATGCATACTGAATAAACAAATTTTTGTTTGGTTGTCTTTTTTTGTTATTCTCATTGGGAAACGTAAAATGACATTTTTATTGTCTGGTTCACCTTGAATAAAATAAAGATAAATAATGGATAAAAGATAGATAAGAGTTTATGACTTTTTCAATGACAATTATACCTCTACATAAATTGTTTATGTTTGGGAATAAGTGTGAGAGATGTGTGTATGATTTGATAGATGAGATAATTTTGGAATGTACGTGAGAGTGTTAGACGAGATACTTTCCAAGTATCTTTGTGACATTTCATATACTGAGTTAGAACTCAAGAACAACTGAGTGCATCACCACCCATAATTTAAACAACACAAACTTCCCAAGATTGAAGATTCCAAACAAAAAAAGAAGTGAAATTCATATATTCCCAATTCAACAATACAAAATGTGCTATATAGGCATTGGAAAAACAAGAAGAACCCAACACAGTTCATTTCAATTCCATTCAAATCATTGGAGGAAGTACCCGCTGAGGAAGAGCGCGAAGGAGAGGAGGAGGCTTCCGTAGATGAGCACCGCCTTCTGCCCAGACGTCAACGTGTTCCCGCCGAGCCCGAACTTCTGATTCTCCGCAAATCCAGCGATCTCCACGCTCTTGCTCACGAAGAACGACGTCGCCGCCCCGCACGTCGGGCACCTCCAGTCCTCCGGAAGCTGCCCGAACCCCATCCCCGGCGGCACCGGGTACGTCGGGTCTCCGGCCGCCTCGTTGTACAAGTACCCACACGACCTGCACTCGTGTATCCCCGTGTTCAGCACCACGAATCGCTCCTCCAGCCGCCTTGGGTCGATGCCCGGTTCTTCTTCTCGCGGCGGCGGTGGCGGAGGTCCGGATTCTTGGGGACCGACGACGCCGCCGTCTTCAGAGAGGTCGACGGATGGGGGTGGGGATGAGGAGCTTGAGACAGGCCTGAGAGGGGAAATTGAGGTTTGGGTGAGCTTGATTGGGGTGGTTGGGGAGATGGGTTTGAAGGGTTTCTTGTGGTGGTGGCGGTGAAAGGCGAAGATGAGCCTTGCCGTTGCTGATGCCATGGTTGTTTGTTTTGTTATTAAGGGGAGGTTGTGTCGCAAAAGGAGGGATTTTTATTGTCTGGGTGTTGTAGCAGAGGAATCCATGGCCATGGAAAACACTCTTTTCCCTGTTTTTTGGGTGTAATGGATAAGGTGAGAGTTTGCTTGCAAGATTTTTATCATCATTTTATATGTTTTGTTTTAGTGAGATTTTTTTTTTTTTTTTTTTGAAAAAAAAAAGGCTTCTAAATTTTTTTGATGATATTTGATGCAATGTAATTAATTTTATTTTGTCAAAAAGTGTCAATATACCCATTTTTTGTTTGCAGTTGCATGCAGTATCAAGTTATATGTTTTGTTGAATAAATACGTATATATTTGTTGTTTACTGGATTGTATATTTTATTTTAATTTTATGAAAATATTTATTATTTTATAAAGCAGAAAAAAATCAAAATAGGGTCACATGAGGGATTGATTATATCATTATTAGTGTTGAATAATTTAGTATAATAGCATATATGATGAATGATTTGTAAATGTTTCTGTTTTTTTTTACTAATTTATGTAGTTTTTTTTTATTCTGTACATTCTTCCAAATCCCTAGCTATGAAAACTGTGCAAGGTGGGTATTTTAACAGGGAAAACAATGTTCCACCTTTGAATAAAATGGGGGAAGGATTTGTTCTTGGATCATGTGAAAAATTAATAATGGTTTTTATTTTTTATAAGGGCTGGAGGTGAATGTTTATTCATTAATGACAGCGGATCAAATCCCTGATCCAGTCAAATCTGAGTAGTATTATTAGAATCCAACTATACATTATATGAAAATTGTATACAGTGTCTTTGTACAGTTCGATTCTTCATGAGTTTGATATATATTGTTGCGCTTAAATGTGAAGTTAAAAATTTTAAAATATTATGTTTTGAATTCAATTTTTAAAGAATTATATTTTATTAGATTTTCAATGATAAAATTTTTTTATTTTAAAAAATAAAATATGATAGTTAGAAAAATTAAACGCTGAAAATAAAAATGTGTTTAGATGATTTATAGTTTTTAAAAAACAGAATTTACTTACATTTGTATCCAAGCGGATTAAAAGTAACTTATTTCGAAAAATCTGCTTTGGAGGATCCTAACGGGCATTGACTGACCTATTGAGGGCATTATAGTCATTTCGACAAACAAACCCGCCTCAAGTTCCCCTGGTATTCCGAGACTGGTTTCCGTGCATGGGTCAGTTGGTTCAACTGGGTCCGGCCCACTCAAAATTCCTTCAACGGACCCAAAACCCAAACACAAATCTCAACCGTTCGTTTCAATTCATCCAGTGGTTGAAAAAGGTCCTTATGCGTTTGACTACATCAACACGAGTCCTAAAAATGGTCCGTCCCTAACCCCTCCCTCCGCCGAACCCTAGATCCCAAACCAAACCCAGATCCAGACGCGACCGATCGATCGCCAAATCGCTCGAACGCATCGATCGAGCTTTCCAGCCATGGCTCACCCACTCCACGAAGGAGACGATCGTGACCTCAACCACAACAACAACAACAACGGCGCCTCCTTCGACGACATCGCCGGAGAAGACGAAGACGAGGACTTCAGCAGCACCAGCGACGACGAGGGTGAGATCCACCACATCATCAAACCCTCCCAACCACAATCCCCCTCCTCCTCCTCTGATTCCCCCCCTCCGCCGTCCCCGGCCCCCGCCGCCCCCCTCCCCTCCCCCGATCGCAAGCGCCGGAAGTTCTCCCCCTCCCCTCCGTCGCCGGATGTCCCCCCCGACGCCGTCGCCGCAGCCTCCACCGCCGCGAGGAAGCCCTCGGCCATGGACGATCGGAGGCTGTTCCAGAGGCTCTGGACGGACGAGGACGAGATCGTGATCTTGCAAGGGTTTCTGGAGTTCACGTCGCAGAACAGGAAGGGCGGGACGCACCACAACCACCACTACCACGACACGGGGCCCTTCTACGACCAGATCCGGGGGCGGCTCCAGCTCGACTTCAACAAGAACCAGCTCGTCGAAAAGCTCCGCCGCCTCAAGAAGAAGTTCCGCAACGTCGTCGCCCGGATCGAGGCCGGGAAAGACGTCTCCTTTAAGACCCCGCACGACCAGGCGTCGTTCGAGATCTCCCGAAAGATCTGGAGCTCCTACATGTCGCCTGCGGCTCCGCTTGAGGAGGCAGACGAGGATGAGCAAACCACCCCGATCGAGGTCTCGGAGAAGAAGGGGTCGCAGAGGTCGAGGAAGCGGTCATGCAAGAGGCCCTCCGTCTCCGCCTCGGACGCCGCGATGGCTGCGGCGGAGGAGGATGAGAAACCTCAACCGCCCAATTTCACTCCGGCACAACCACCTTTTGCTATGCCGATCAGTTCGGCCGCGGTGCCGAACGTGATAGAGGATACGGTGAGGAGTTGCTTCTCTCCGCTGTTCAAGGAGCTCCTTTTCAGTGCTATTGGGGGCAGCAATGGGGGTGGGCCTTTCGGGCCGGCCCTTCAAGGGGGATTCGGGGGGTTATTGGGACCGATCCCGTTGAGTTTCCAAGGCGGGAATGGTATTGGTCTTTCGGTCTCGGGAGCTGTGGATGATAAGTGGAGGAAGCAGCAGATACTGGAGCTGGAGGTGTACTCGAAGAGGATGGAGCTCGTGCAGGAGCACATCAGATCGACGCTCGATGAGCTCAGGTCGATGGGAGGATCTTAGTAAGTTTAATTTGGTGACCTTAGATTATACATCTGTCTGATTTAGTTGTTGGGAGTAGTTTATTTTTATTTTGTTGATAGAAAGGTGCAAAGTAGTATTTAGAATAATGGGTCTGTTTTCTACTTTGAAGTTCCTTCATTTTTCAGTTCCCGCTTTCATTTTCCATTATGATTCCTTGTGTGGTGTTGGTTTACTGGGGGGACCAATGGAACAGAAAAGTGGGATATTATTATCTTTATGGTTTATATGATTATGCCCGCATTTAGTGAATATTTTGATAGTGATTTGGTATCTTGTTGGTTTGTGAATAGATTCTTTTATTTTTCGTTCCCTGTTTTATTTGCAACCATCACTTCCTAGACTCTTGACATCTTTCATGCCGTGAATTTGTAGTTCTTTTAGAGTTTTTATATGACAAAAAAGAATATGTGATGCCAAGCGAGTGCACTAACTTCATTGATGGTGAAAATGTAGAATGATGGCTTGGAATTTCCATGAAGGCCTGAATTTATTCACTGAACATCAAGTGAGATATTGTTGGTTTCCTAATTTCCATGATGTGGATGCATGTGTACAATACTTCAACACAGATTGACTGTATTTCCGGATATTTTTCTTTTCTGGAAGTGTAAGAAAAAGTGTCATTGTGGTTTCTTGCTTAAAATTTGAGCTTAAGTAGCTCTTAAGGAATTTGTGATATGAAAGGATTGGTAAAGGGAACTGCGTGCTACTGTTGAACAGGATTTTGGATAACGTTGGCCCATTAAACAGGTTATGATGGAGATTCTGGTGCAGACTTGGATACAGATTGGGCATATGACACAGTAATTCCTTAAAAAGGAGGACGCAAATAAGGGGATTGTGTCCAGTTGATCAATATCATGTAAAGGGTCATGGAACATGGAAAGGGAGCGAAAGACGAAAGTTGCATCATTTACAAAAAGTTTTTAATATTTTTTTCGTCATTCATAGATTGTGAATTGACTGTGCTTGCTTCTTTTCGATATAAGGTTGTTTCCTTATGAGTCTGTGTTCTGCATGGATTAGATGCCCCAGGGCTGAGAAGTTATCAGTTACCATGGCACTCCATTGAAATTTTAAATATGATATTTGTTTTCAGTTTTATGATTGATTCTAGATGCAAGTGATCATATTGTGTGGTTTTGAAATGCTGACAGATATTATAAAGATGATTAACAATCTTGTAGGGTCCCTACCTTGTCTCAAAAATAATGATTGGCAATCTTGTAGGGCAGATTCATAATTTTGGATGTTTGCTTTTTTATTTCTGATGTCACAAAGCTGATGAGGCATCTGTTATTGTGGAAATAAGGATGTTACAAGTGCCCACTTGTAGTTAAACTGAAATCCCAACAATATCTGAGTTTCTATTGAACTAGAAATTCTTCATTTCTGACTGAAATAACTGCCTGTATTTTTTTGTCAAATGCATGTTCAGTGTTGTTGATCAGATGGTCAGTTATTTATTGTCTCCAATGCCTTTGTTTACTGACATGCTTCCCCGTGTTATGCTGATGGATTACCTAAATTTAGAGTTTTGTATCAATCAAATCTTTTTTATATGCATATGTTCTGCAATTCCTTAATGTTTTTAGTTATGGGGTTTATAATTGTGAATGTATGCAATTGTATAACTTGTTATTGCTCAATTTATATAAACAAGATAAATTTCTTTCTTAGCCAACTACACAACTTTTACTGTCTCTCACTCCCTCCATTGTTTTTTTTTCCCTTTTTATAACTTCATCCTTCATCTTATGATCCATGATTGTATCGTTATTGGGCATGACTATTAAAGATATAAGATATCATATATCGTTTTTTTTTTAGGGAACGGTAGACAATTGCTACCTCATTAATATATTCAACAAAGATATCTTACCTTGATTGTTTATCATGAGTAAAATTTCTTCTGGTGAAATGTAAGATATGGACACACCACATTAAAAAATGGATGAAACTATATAAGAATGTGATTAATTTATCGGGATGAAAACATCTAGATAAAAATTTCACTGTGGCTTCTGATGCTCTCTGTATAGCTGTAGAGTGAAAGAAATTGAAGAATTGTGTTTTATTCGATAAAAACTTGAGACTGAATTTTTTAGCTTGCTTGCTTGCTTGTTTAATTGCATGAATGTATTTGTTTACCCTATAGTTTGTTGTAAGATTTAATGCACACAAGTGACGTTTTTTTTTTTTTTTTAGTTTACTGGTGCGTATATGATATGAGAAGCATTTTTTGTATCTTTTCTTTATTTGTTTAATTCCTTTCAATCTCCATTTTAATTCCTTTGAATGTTCATAGGGAAATGTGTATGTATAATTTTAGAAGGATCATAATTCTGCCAAGGGAATGCAATCAAGTCAGGTCCCAGGATAAACTGACAGTTTATTGTGTGAACTGTTATTCGGCTATGATATGCATAGATTATTTGTTGGCCTATACAATATTGATTCTGAATTATATGAACCTTGTTACAGTTATTTTAGCATGAATATTCTCATATATTAGGCTATTTTATGTGGTAATTTGACTTGTATGCCCAACTGAATCAGCAAGCTTCAAAGATGAGCTCATTTAATTAACTCATTTTACTACTTGTAACTCAGGCATACTGATGGGAATTTTATTATTATTATTATTATTATACAGAAGGCCCTAAACAGTTATATTAATAGAGAGGGTCCATAGATCACAATGGGCTAAGGCCCATGAAACGCAGCCCACAGGGCTGGAGAACCACATTTTTATTTCTGAGAGCGTGCGTGCACTGGATAGCTAAAGAGGAGGTATTTTATTTTTGTGGGGGAAAGGGGTTTTGGCAAGAGTTATTGGCCCCTATAGTTATACAATAACTGAGAACAATTCATGCATAATAAACATTTTTTTTATTTTTTATTATTTTTATTAAAAAACATAAGGTGATCTTTTTTGTTGTCTAACTCATGAAGATAAATAATTGATGAGAGATGTACAAAGAGTATAACTATTTAAATGATAATCATATCCTTACATAAATTGTATAAATTGTTTGTATTTAAAAATAAGTATGAAGTAAGTGTATAATGTGATAGATGTAATGTATGAAGTGTTATGTGAGATAATTTTTTTAAAATATATTTTTATCCATTATAATAAGTAAATCTTCATAAGTAATTCCAGCTTATTGAAATAGTTATGGGGCTATTTCTAGCTTAGTGAGCATAGCTATCAAAGTTTATCTTTTCATGAGAATTGTTTTATTCGCCCCGCCCCTTATTCTCATAAAAAACAGTAGCGCGTGTTTGAAAATAAATAAAAATTATCAGATACCAGATATATAAAGTAATTCTTAAAATATCTAAACCTATATTATAAAATTATATATATTTAAAATATAATGTTCTCATAGGTATATTGCATGATTAAATTATTAATCATAATTTTAGAAATTTAAATAATAATTACAATTTTTTATCATATAAGAAAAATAAGAAATCAAGTCTTGATTTTACTTCAATCTTTTTCAATTGCATATTTTCGTCACAAGATTCAGTTGGACTACTATTCCTGCATATTGTGCGCTCTTACATAATTTTTTTTACAATCTCAAATGCTGTCATATATACATCTTTAACAATCTAATAGTCATTTAACGAGATATATACTTTTTTAGGTGATATATATACCTCATTAATTGTTTATACATTTACTAAAAATGAATCCATTCAATTTGAAATGGAACAATATACACTTTTATCAAAACATACAACTCATTAAATGATGTTTATTATTTATAAAAAAAATAAAACATGTGTACCTAACATTATCCCCTACAATTTGATGGTGTACGAAAAATACAACGTGCCTCACCAGAATCAAAATACAGGCAGAAGAATTGTTTGCAAAAGAATCTCCATAGGCTTTATTCATTCTCAAAGCAACCAAACAGCAATGAATAAATTTAGGGCTGCAATGCATCTTTAATGCCCACTATAAAACAGAAATGATACTTTGTATACCCGTTTTACTTTCTACATGTACAGACATGCCCCCCCTTCCCACATTAATTAAGGGGGGCATGCACAACTATCCACTTTTTTATCCACTTTTTTTTTTTGGCACAAATCAAAAGAAAAAAAAAAAAGGGGTGTGGGGTGCTTATGTCATTGAATAACACTCCTTCGAGCTCCAGACTTGGTCTCCTCTCGCTGTGTTATTTTGGATCTAATCTTGTCTTCGATAACAATGCGATTAAACTAAAGTGTCAAGAGTGCTGACCTGGAATTATTGACCACTGTTGCCCCCCATAAATAATAATGGAAAACTTTCTTATTCCACCAACTCAATGTACAATTGACCTTAGCTCCCACTTGCCTTCACCATCAATCAGTCGTAATTCCGTTGAATGAAATGGAATCAAAGCGGGTCTCTGATGTATGCATATGAGGGGAGAAGATTAGGAGAAAGAATATGTGAATTTTGAGTGATAATGGTGTGTAAAACACAAACCTGCGAGGTTGTAACAACGGTTATGCCCATTTCATTTGCCAATCTGTAGAGGTGCTCTTCGACATCGACACTTGTTGCACTGCCATCAATGTGGGACAACGAACATGAGGTACTATAGAGAATACCAAAAGGAAATTTTTGTAATTGAAAATGCAATCCAACATACTTAGTGCATTCATCGAGGATGCCGAACTTAGGGTGGTGAAAGAATAGGCGAGCCTGATAAGCAAAGCACAAGGCATCAATCATAAAGGCAATGGCCATGGAAACATAATAATAACAGTCGAATAATAACCAATCATATCTCCACTTACCATGCCGAGTCGCTGTTGTTCTCCTAAAGATAGGATGTCTTCCCAGTTGGGGTTGGAATCCCAACCACCCTCCTCCCTTTCGAGAAGGTAAGTTAACCGAACATTCTCAAGAATCGATCGCAAGTGAGTATCCAATAGATGAGCAGCATCAGATTCTTTACCTTGAAAAGACAAAATTATATATATTTTTCAGGATAAATATATTTTGGTAGGAAAAAATCAAAAGAGAACAAGTAGAGCAAGAGTAATAACATCCCACCATGATCTTCAGCACTCAATGAGATTATACAAAGCCAATGGGAAAATAAATGTTATCATGATAATCAATCCTATAGCGATTAACCCACTTATTCTTGGATCACAAAGTATATTGTATGTGAAAAACCATAGTATTTTTCAGGCAGCCGCTAAATATTGCAATTGCAACATGACTGAAGTTGATTATGACAACACAAATATAACAAGATGCCATTTAAAAGAAGTGAGATGAGATATCAAGCTAAAATGACATGCATATCACTTCGGAATTTAGAGAAGTATAAGAGGGCACCAATACTAACCTTGTCCAAATTTTTTTAGCACCCTTCGCTGTGCTTCCTCATAGGAGAGAGGATAAATGATTTGATCCCTGAGGGTTCCAAGACTTGTATAAGGCTGCTGAGGAATGTAAAATGCCCCACATCTTGGTCCAAGATCTTCACTGCAAGCTTGGCTAGGTTTAACAAGTCTTCCACTTACAATAGGCCACAAACCATGGAGTATCCTGAAAACAGAACTTTTACCACTTCCATTTGGTCCTTCAAAAGCCAAAACAGATATTAGAACCATAAAAATGCTGTGCACACCAGGAGCTGTGAAGGTAGTCTTTTGACCAACCTGTAACAAGAAGACTTTTCCCCTGTTCTATGTCACAGGACAACCTTGCAGCCAACAACTTCTGCCCAGGTGTGATTATGTCAACCTCAGAGAAAGAAATCATATCTTCAGCAGGAACTTCATCTTTCTTGACTGGAGCTATTGTATTGGACAGAGGAGCCTCTGTTTATTTCCAGCATTTTTATAGATACAAGTGAAAAATCAGCATCAACATACATGCACAGCAACATGCAAGTTGAACTTTGCAAATAAATTCATAAAATTCTTTGCATATTCTGTGTATGCACTGAGAGACAGATTGCAAAAAAAAATCAGAAAGAAGTGTACATATCACTCATACAAGATAATCAGACTCAGAAGATGTAAGTGGGCCGAACGCACAAGACATGGAGGTTAAAGACAAAGAATGTGTATGGTAAAACATGATGGGCATGTGTCCTTATTATATCTATTTATAAGCTAAATGCAGCACTAACAGAGAACTACCCCTCTTCTAAGAATTTAGGTTCCTACTATGATTTCTACAAGATATAAGTGAACTAATTTCTAGCACACAATGCTTTTATATAGACAAAGTAAGGACAACGATTTCTGCCAACAAATAAATGCCCAAAAAATTAATATAATTGCAGTTACACAATTGACTGATCTAACACTACAGTATAGAGTTACTTACCATTTTGAGCTGCATCAAGAAGCTCTTCAAGCTCAAAAATTCGATTAATACCACCGGTGAGTTCAAGAAACTTTCTATTCAATTCAAGGATATCACCAAAAGCTAGAAAACTTTGTGAAACAACAGACGCTAAGAACCTCAGTGCATGTGCCAATTGGCCTGCAATTGATTTTATAAAGACCATAAGGAAGGGAGTCGTCTGAACAATAAAAAACGAAACAAAAAAAGTCCTGACTTATTTTACCTTGAGTAGAAGTTAAAGCACGATCCCCTTCGTGTTCCATGGCATATAGCAAACTTAGACCCCACGTCACATTGTGTGGGAGCTGTTTGGTGATAAATTCATCAAAGATACCAAACATCCACTTTTTCTTCAGAAGTAACATTGAGTGATCAAGTAACTCTTTGAATTTTGAATCAACCATCTGTTTGATAATGCACAAAACAGGAGTGAGGATCATTCACATTATATATCACATAACTTGCCTGAAAATAAACTTTCCAGAAATCACCTAAGTTGATTACTTTCTAGAATTCGCCTAAGATGATTGTATCATATTAAGCTCGTAGAAGTTCATAATGCAAAGTACTGGTGGGCTTGTCCTAACTAAAGAACAAAGAAGAAGATTGCAATCCTCTTGAATATCCTCCTAGATAATTTAAATCTATATTATTATAGTGTTTACAATCAAATTTATACCCTTATATGAGAAGAGTTCTGTTATATTCCACAAGGGTTAGAAAGCGAACTAAGAAAGAAACGTATGGAGAAACTACATTTTATTGCCTTGTCCCAATGCATGTTGCCAGCCAACAGATATGTGTATGAACACAAACAAAGAATAATATTTAGTTCCGTTTACACTAATTATCATCTTCAATGTATAATATGAAGCTTACAGCTTTTTCTCGAGCTCCACCACCAAAGAAAGCGATTGATTCTGCATGAGTACGAAGCCTTGCATGCATGAACCTGGTTAAATATAATATTAAATAAGATTTCCATCGACATTACAAGACACACACAACAAACAAATTACAATTGTTCACCTAAAGATTCCTTCAAGATGCTGCTCTCTACTTGCAAGGTCACCAAATTCAGGTGTTACACTTCTTAAAAAGCCCAAACCCAGTAACATATAGGCATAGAGTATCGCAACCCCCCTTTGGCCAGTCAATAATTTCATTCTCCAAGTGAACCTGCACACATAACCATATAAGTTGTACATAACCACAGAAGTTTTGTGACCAACAAGAAATCGAGGAAAGAAGAGCGAGGGGGGAATAGGAGACATGGGAGAATGGGAATACAACATTTAATATGGGAAACACAATTAATAGACCAAGCAAATCCATGGCAATAAGAGGGGTTTTTCGAAACAAAGGGGTTCACCATAATATGTCCACTAAAGGCTTAACCATCCCTGTGACCAGTCCGGACAAATCTGTTGTCAATTTCTCTACATCATGTGTAATTCTCTGATCAGCATCTGTGTTTTTCCCTGACATGTGGAATACCTGACAAAAGAGAAAATTGTTACACATTGTCCCAAAAATAGGATTGTTTAAGAATTATATTGAAGTGAGATAGCCTCAAAGTTTAGAACATATAATCAGTCGCAATTCTGCAATAATAACAAGAAATTATAAACGCATCAATGAAGCTCAACGGTACATTGCACAAAAGGAAACAAGAAGCTGGTTATATCAAATTAAATAAGCAGCAACTGTCACACAATGTCAGAAACGACAGGATTTGATTGTAATCGTCAAAATTATGAAAGTTTTTTAGATGCTCAATGCAGTGAGAAAATAATATATGCAAATTTTTTCTGAAGGATGCATCAATACATAGCAGAAAGAAAGCATTAATATATCCATGATGCACTGACAAATTCCCAAAAAATGCATTGGTTTTAGAAAAAAAAATTTACCAATTGTTTGCAAACATTATTGAACAAATATACTGCCATCATATGGAAGCAAAAAATCCTCCATTTAGTGATAAGTGAATACCTTGTAAAAAGCATTATTTCTCAAGTAAGTTTCAAGTAGATGCTCAGTCAAACGAATTCGCCATCCAAGGGCCAGCTTTGCAGTCAAATGCCTGTAAAAAGCAACAGTAAAAAATAAATCTACATAACTCTTCTATAATATCACTATAGAAGTTCAATAAGGTTATCAAACTCATTTCTTTGAGACAGTGTTACCAGGACACTTGGATGTTTTGACTTTTTTCTGAGTTGGACACACTTGGACACTTCAGGGACACTTCCCAACACGTGGACAACACCAGAACTAACAAAATATTTCTCATTGCATAACAGTTGTATACTATGGTAGTATAATTAATTTTTCTGTATTACCCTTTTCCTACAACACTTCAAGTTTGAGTTAACTGAGAATATTATATACAAACTCATATGATACCGATCTTCACCTAATTTTTTATGTTTTTCATATTTCTTATATGAGAGCTGTTTCACACAGTCCTTTTTATAGCCCCAAATGCAGTCCCATATGCCTCGTTAGCCATCCAGCGTGGTATATACCTTGTTAAAAAATATTTACACCTGCTTGGAGCGATATACACTTTTCATCAAAGCATATACCTCATTAGATGAGATTTACTATTTTTAAAAATTAAAACATGTGCGCATTTGGGGCTGTACCTAATTTTCCATTTTTTTGTTTTTCTTTTGCTGCAGTATTTTAATCTGCTTCAAATGAGATTACAATGGGATATTAGGATAAAGGCATTGACTACATAAAAAAAAAAAAAAAATTATCCTTAGTGGAAGCTTCTGACCATACTAGTCCAACGACCAAATCAGAATCTTAATATACCAGAGTATCAAAATCTGACAACTTGTGAGGTCGCCATCTCTGGATAATTACATACTTCCATAAACAACTAATTGAAAACATGCACAATGCTTGGAAATTCTCCACATCCTGGAACTCCATGCTCACATGAAACCAAACTATGAGTAATAAAGAATGCAAATAAAAAAAACAATTCAGCTAGTCATGAGCAGAACATCTCCAATTCTTGGACATTCTACATATAATTGGACCAATTTTGTAGCCTTCCTGATAAAATTCTTTTTAATAAAAAAATACAAAGAAATACCTCAAGGAAGGTGCAACTATGGAAGACGCAGCACTTTGTAGAACACTAACACCAGTTAACCGGACAAAGGCTGCCTTATCCTGCTCCAAAACATATTTCACGCTAGTCCCTGTGTAATTTCACAAATATTTTTGAGTGGAGGTTTTATGACCCTTTACATTAAAAAAATATCACTTGAGGACCTGATGTCAAACTCACCATTTAAAGAAGCAATGCGGTCAGATATCCATGTCCGAGACACAACAAGTAAGGATACTGCAAATAACTGTGCCCCTTGTTTATCAACCAGTGTAGGTACCTAAAAATGAAAAAGCCAGAAGGTAACAAGCTGATACAAAAATCTTCCATTATATTTTCTTCCTCAATGATAAGAATGAGAGGATGGTATAGAATTTGGAGAGATGTCAGTGTAAATATACATAACTGTTTCTCCATCATTTCATAAAGATGGTACTCGAGGATTCCATCAAATAATAACAGCACCTTGCATCCATTTTTTAAAGGTATCAATGTATCATAATAGATTATTTGATAGAAATGATGGTTGTCGTTCAATTGATTTCTCAATCTCATGTCATGAACAATATTGCAAATTGCTGTTATATATACGAACGTGTCTTGATTAAAAAAGTCCAGTGACTATTTCCCATAAAACAGCCTTGATCTGTTTTCCAACTAATATCCATCATTCCTTCCAAACTAAATCTTCAAACTTACTCAATCAGCCAAAACAAAGATGTACTTACCAGCACTTTTAACATGGCGGCAACTCGTAAAGGCAATATCCTCGGACGCTTCTCTAACTGTGGAACGATGGGTAATGGAGCCTTATGGTCCCTGTTGGGAGATGTCGCAATCAATTCAGTTATGTATGACTGGTCTTTGGAGTTTAAGGATGCTGAGCTCTGTCAAAATTAACCATCGAAAAGTTCGATGATAGTTAGGTTAATGAAAATTAAACCATGATTCAAAAATACTACAGATTTCTTCTCGAACCTTGCTAGAGGTCAAAAATGCCTTTTGAACAGCCATTGCATCACTTTGTCGGTTAGTAACTGATGAATTCAACAGATTTGGTACTAGTTTAGTGGGGATTGACAAATCATCCCTACAATTTCATAAAAAGCTTTTGTTTCATTCATCCATAGTAAATATATAGAGCTAAGAACACAAAAACAACATTCTACCTCTGATATTGAACACTCCAACCTCCTTCCCCATCCAAGGACAAAACGATGTCATGAAATGCAACCAGTGCAGGACGATGTGAAATAGTGATGCACGATGTCCCCATTGCTCTAACTTTTGCACAAAAGCGTTCCTCCATATCGGTTGTCACAGCACTTGTACATTCATCAAGAATAGCAAACTTTGGCTTATGATAGAACAACCTGGCCATCCCCAGTCGTTGTTGCTCACCCAGAGAAAGCTCATCACCCCAGTTTATTTCTTCCTCCAGGGGATAGCGCTCTAGCAAGTACTCCAGATCAACCTGCCAATGAGAAAAAAGGGCTAAATGTTCAGTGAATTTAGTTTATGTCAGGGTTCCAAGAGATCTGCAAGGGAACTAAAGTTGTGAAAGGAAAAAGGGACGGGATTGGCTTTCTACATTTTTCAAGAGCTCGACCATGCCACTGTGTGTAAGAGGTTCAGTTTCCTCTCTGGCAGTAAGGGGATATATTAGCTGGTCACGAAGTGTTCCAACAGCTGTATAAGGTCTCTGTGGCACATAAAATATCTCCTTGTTGAGATCTGAACCAATCCCAGGTTTAACGATATGTCCAGACTTTAGAGGCCATAACCCTCCAAGAACACGGAAGAGAGAGCTTTTCCCACTTCCATTCGGACCTTAAGAAGGATAAGATACAAAGTAAGCATCCACCTCAAACATGAACATATGCATTAATAAGATCAAAGGATAAATGATTTTTCAAGATTGAAGAACAAAAAGACAATTTTAAGCATCACCAATTCAGAATGCACGAATAATAAAATGACAGATAAACAATGCTTCATTTCGAAAAAATAGATATTTTTACAAGAATAATTCTTTACATCTTCATGAAATGAGATTCGGCAATTTAAAGTTTTTTTTTCTGTTGTTGAAGAAAGATGGGATGCCCAACATATTGTATTGATAGATAAATATCTTAAAAAACAACAACAAAATAGGGAAAACAAGATGTCACCACAAATCAACACACCCAACAGTCAGCACCCTTTAAGATCAAGTGAAAATCGAGAATTTAAGACTACATTAAAGTAAAGAAAATTCAACATCAGCCAGAAATCACAGAAAACACAATGAGAAAATGATAAACAAGATACAAGGAAGTAGTTACAATGTTAAACACCACCACTCCACTAAGATGATTAATGACATTAGTGCAAAATAGACTAGATACTTTATCTCTCATGCCACCATACAGGTGTTGTGCTCCCCCATTTCTTCAAAAAATCAATGTACACAATTTAGTTGCATGGAGAAAAGAATGGAAATGGAAACTAGAGCTGGAATTGGAACAGAATTAAGATGGTATCCACTTTTAAGAACGCAGAGAGGACAGGAGATGGAGCTGGATCAGGGTTCAGAAGCACAGATTTGTTAAGAACTACCAGACTCATGTGACTATGTGGTTGCCCGTGATCACAAGAGAAACATCAATCTTGACATTGGAAATTCAATCCTCCCATGTGTCTGTTATTTCTTTTTGAAGTAACATATATTCTACCCGACAACAATGAAATGATTACCAAATAGGAGTTTTAGATGAAAATAAAAGCTACAGCATTTCAAGAGAATCAAGAAATCATCATAATTGGCATACCCTTGCCCCAGCTACTCGTTACCAGCAACATCCATAAAAAAATATTAAAATTGACACCAGTCACCATCTCACAATCAGATCACCAAAGGCTACAAAATTTCTCTACAGTTTTTTTATGAGATATCAACTTATTATATGAGAAATATAATAAATCTAAATTCTATCATATAAAAATTCAGAAACTGATATGTTGTCAGAAAAAGTTTCTAGGATAAAAGGACACCTGTGATCAAAAGATTAGATCCTGAATCAACTTTAAGGCAGAGGTTATCAACCAAAACATTTCCTGTTGGCGTCACTACCTGGAAATACATTATAATTAGAAAGCTATAAAATTAACCATTAGTACTGACAAGGTAAATGTCCCATGGAATGATAGTACCTTGACACCTGCAAACTCAATATAGCTTGCTTCAGTGAAGTAATTCTTGCTTGCATTATTTTGGGCTGACAATTTGTCATTAGTGGCAGAAAGCTCTCTTGATATGACAGCTAGCTCATGAATGCGATCAGCATAACCACTGGAACAAAATGACACACATAAACAAAGGCTCACCCAAAAAGTATAAGGTGACAGTGAACATCAGCCTCATCAACAAACTAGATTCGGACAGATGGCAAAACAAAACTCAATACCAGGACCAATTTCAAATAAAAAAGAAACATAATAAAATTGTATAAACAAAATGGTACACACATAAACAAAGGCTCTGGCCTGCAAAGTATAAGGTGTACACAAAATGGTATTAAATAGCAACAGTGATATTATTACACCTGAATGGTTGTGCACAGAAGAGCATAGTTGTCTCCAATCTAATAAGTACCTGAGACGGTTCAGCCTTCTCGAACTAATCGAAAGAGTCCCAAGTGACTGAAACAATGATATTATTACACTTGTATGGTAGCGGAGATTGCTTAACATCTCTGCCCTCCCAAGAGTTGAGGTATCAGGCCTCAGGTTGCCAGCAAAAAAGGGTTCAATAATAAGTATGACCCCTACAGTTGCACCAAGGTACTTCAACAAGAAATCTTGAATCATTCCAAACCACCAATGGTCGTGAAGCACAAGCTTCATATGCTGAACAAGAGTCTTGAATTGCCGTCGAATGTGGGATTCTTCCCTTTTCTCTCCCCCATAAAATGCAATACTTTCAGCATGAGTCCTTAATCGTGAATGAAGTTGTCGATATTCCCCTTCCAATTGTTGCTCTTTTGACATAAGCTTACCAAATGCAGGAGAAAAATTCCTAATAACGGAACCAGCTCCTATCACGTAAGCCTGAAATGCAAAAAATTATCATGTACCACTTAAAACATGAAAGTTTTTCTCATCTTCAAGAGTTTTACAATTTGACTGACACATAGAATTCTGGAGAAACAATCTGATATTGGTAAAATAGAACTAGTACTGTATCAGACAAGTATAGTTCTGGTACTTGTTGGTACCAGCAGATACCAAATGAAAATTCACTGTATTGTCTGAGACAAATGATGTAAGAGCTTATTTTTAATTGAATATACATGTCAAATGTCTATAGATAAATGATTAGAAATGCATGTAGATTAATATTTATAATTAAAAGAAGATCGTGGACGCAAATTCAATCTCAGAATTTAATTCAAAGTTTCAAACTTTCAAATCAAATAAGATAATATATCACTGAGAAAGTATGTTACTGGAACCTACATGACAATAAACTTTCAAACTTTGAATCAAACATGTCTAATATATAGGAATAAATTTGAAATTCCAGTGAATTGCAGGTGACACTTGAAATGTACATGATGGCAAATTTTGAATTTTGAATCAAATGGTGATGGTATACAATACAAGTATCATTTCGAACTATTGAATGTGTAATTCCATAGTATGCTATACAACTTAAAAAGTCGATATGTAAAAGCAAGATTGATTAGAACCCAAGCATCTACATTTTTCCATTTATTTCTACAACTCCAAATTTTTATCTACTTTTCATTTAAAAAAACGATCTAGATCTGTGTCCATTTAGTATCAGCCAAAACAGATGACAAATACCACACATATCATTCTACATATAAACCCATATCAACACCAATACAATAATATAAATACTGGTTTTCATCAAAAGAATCTTCCCAGAAGTTCAAGTTCTAACTCTAAGAATGAGTTTTAAATACATATACATAATACATACCAGAATCCAAAGCACATATTTTGGGCTTGCATAAGAACACAGGCGCCATGTATAAAGGAGACCTTCTGCAACTGCTATAAGATCTTCCTGTACAAGATCGCTTAGTTCCGAACAAAATCTTGGTATATCACTGGCAATTCTTTGTTCAGGATTGGAGATTCGACCATCAACATGTGATAGTTTGTAGTACACCATATTCTGTAGCCCAGAACAAAAAGAACAAATTATTATAAAGGATGAAAACAGGGGACACAATAACTATAATAGATAAGTCAGAAGATGTACATCAAGAAAATGAAGCAAAGGCTATGCAATTCATATATGAAAACATAAAAATCAACATAGCCTAAGTTATGGTTGAACCATTGAGGTAGGCTTTTTGAATCCTATAACACAATATATTCCAGACAGAAGTTCACTGTTGCACATAGACATGAATATATAAATGGATATTTATATATTATTGATAACCACCTTTTGTGTGTTGAACTTGTGCAGAACAGACACAATGATGAATTACAAAAGAAACAGTAACTTAGTGACAACATAAGAAGTCAAGCCTAAATAATATTTGCTGAAGGAGCATATTGTTTTACTGGTCACACAAAAAGGAAATGACATTGTCACACCACATAACAAACAATGGCACTTTGTGAAACTTAAACAACAATCTGTATTTTTCGTGTAAACACTCTCTTTGAAAGAGAAGGCAAACATAACTTGAGACAGAGAATGCATTTATGATCAGAACAGAATATCATTGATGGTTTCCAAATTTGGAAGATGATAATAGTGAGCACTGAAAAACATAGATTTAACAAACAAGAGAAGGAATCAGATGATAGTGTGGATGGAAATTATGCATCTTTAACAATGTGCATCACAAGAATTGCAAGAAATTACCTCAAAATAATCTGCATGAATCAGCTCTGTCAATATTTTCCGAAAACGCAAACCTAATGTCCCTGTTAAGTACTTAGAAGTGGAAAATAAGGCAGACTGTAGAAAGCATAAGAGAAGATTTTCAGCAATTAGGCGCACAAATGTTGGCACACGTCGGAGAAAAGCAGCTCGAAATAAGAATCCTTGTACTTTCGCCAATCTATTGCTCAAAGCAGTTCGCAAGACCTGCAGGAATTTGAATACAGCACATAACTTAATAAATGCCAATGCTGTAAACCAGCATTGATAAGTACATCTAATTCCCCATAAGCAATATATATTGAATGTATCAAGATGCAGATATCTGATTTACGTTTTTGCCAATACTATCAAACAAGTCTTATACTCTTTTTATTATCTCTTATACAATACATATCTTCATACTCACAAACAAATATAAATATATCAGCATGTGATAACATGGTCCAACAAACTAAATCGTCATTTATAACAGACACATTGATGAGCCGGACCTTTTCATCAATTCTTTTAAGCACAATAATGTCTAGAAGGTGCTCAAACTACCACCTGATTTCAAGGATGAAATTCGAGAAACGGGGCAAACCAATACTGCATTAAGAAAATAATTCTGCAAATTTATGACAATGGTTAGCATGATCTTCAATCTAACTAGAAGTTTGTGATAACAGGCATATAGGAAATGCACAAGACTAACTAGCTTCTTAAAACTTCATGTATGTGTAAATGTGTGTGAGAGAAATCATGTGAAAAACCTCTCTTACAAACTATTATATCTTAATCATATAACAGAACAGCATACAGTTTTTTTTTTTTTTTTTATAGAGAACAGCATACAGCTACATCCTTAATTTGGCATGAAAGATATCTGTAACTTATCAGCTATCAATTTATAAATTTTGCTGTATTCCAATACATGATAAAGACAATACGGAAAATTCAAACACATTCCTATGTATGATAGCAAATGCCAGATGATGTAAAAATATGTTCAATGCCCATTATTTTAGCCTCACCACTATAGCCACTAATGCCATAATGTTCCTCGTTCCCCTTCGGCCCATCTTGGAGAGTAGTATTGCAGCTAATATCTGAAGAGATCTCAATCCTCCTCTTTTCTTCTTATACTTGATGAAATTAACATCCAGAGTAAGCTGCCTTGTTTTTTCATTATTGTTAAGTGGCTCACTGTCGTGTCCAGATGTATCTGGCTTGATAAATCTATTTCGCATGTATGCAGCAGTTCCACCAGCAACTAAAACACCAGTGACCACCGCCAGAGTTCTCCTGTTGAACAATGCGTTACAAACAATAAACACCTCAGAATACGCATAAGAGCATATGCCATGAGTCAGATTAAGAGGCAAAATACACACATCCATGGATGAAGAAGCAAAAAGATGACCTGTGTTTTGGGATGCTAAAATACACACATGTTCAATACATGAAAAAGACAATATGGTTCACAAGGTTCTAACTTCAATTTTCAAACAAAGTATCAGGAAGCCCTATTACACAGTATGCATTGACAGATTCACATGACAACTTGACAGGATGATTGCATACAACAGGAATACTGCCCAGTAATTACAACAACAACAAAAAAAATGATCCCCAACCACATCAGCATGTATCAGATGAGATATAATGACTTCAATAAAAAAATTATATATATAACAGCCTAACAGGTAAACATAGGCACATCCTTGACCAGAAGCAAAACTAGCTGGAAGTCAAAATCAATCAGTTTTCAGTTTCCGATAGGCATGTGCATCCTAAAAATTAACAATAGCAAAAATGGCCATCAAATGGAATTTGCAATTACCTCCTTGAAGCCAAAAGGCTTCGACCATGTTCAGTTAGCTTCAATAACTGAAGAGACGGCATGGCTTCAAATAATATTTCTCCGTTTAATGAATATCACCTAATACCAGAATTTACATCTGCAGACTTAAAAGCGTGAATAAATAATGACGTAAAATGTGAAACGCCAGTGCAACAACCACCCAAGTATTGCACCTACAACAGACAACAAGAAACAGAAATTAGAAAACCAGTGAGCAATACATTTTTTATGCATCGAGCTGAAGGAATAAAGGGCTAACACATATCATAACATATAATGGGATACATATATTTTCACTGGTTCATTGATATAAAGAATAGGGTGAGTGTAGTGGATACTCAAAAAGGACAAATGAACTGGCAAAAATCAGCCCATATAAAGAGATATTATCATAATAACTGATCACAAGCTTAGGATTACTCCAATATGCTATAGAGGGATAACAATTCAAGTCGATTGAATGAGCAATCATGTATATATTTTTTTTAATCAATCGTGTATTTATTTTGCATTACAACTCTTTGTACCAAACTGAAAACAGCGGTCTCTCTGAAACTAGGATTTTTTTCTCTAATTTTTTAAACTTGCTGAAGCTTTTCCCTTGCCGCATCCAATGATGACTGATGTGCAATCTTGGTAGTAAACCACCCAGCAATTCAAGATCACTCTCTGAACTGTTTCTCCGGACCCTTAAGTACAAGTTCCAAAATCCTAAATTTTACATTTGAGCTCCCCCCTAAAAATCAGAGCACACATATGCACATACGAAATAGCACAATTCGCTCCTCATGATACAATGCACATCAACCCCATGATGCAAAAATTTGGTTCACCGACTTTCTTCTTATTGACATCTAGCTTTTCTTTTCCTCTTTTTTGTTTTTTGAAAAAGGAAGGTGAATTGAAATTGACCATCTAGGTTCTATAAAAACTTAATCAAACGAAACATATCACCAACCTTGATGTGCTTGATGCACAATGCACATTGGATTAAAAAAAATCCTTGATGGCAGTGATGTTACAATCATATACTCAGGATGCCAGAGACCAACAAGGTTGAGAGCCAGATCATAGACCAATCCTGTCTACCATTTCTTTGACATTATAGACCAACACAAAAAGCCTACCGACCTCATGAGAAAAAGCTAGTACAAACTTCGTTTTTCCCATCCCACGTGAAACCCTAGATACTTCCATTTCAAGCATTCATGTTTCTCCAATTTCTCAACATAATTCAACCAGAGCGTAAGTAAACCAAAAGGGGAAACAATCCTTTCACAACAAAAGCTGCGACGGCAGAAAATCAAACGACGATAAACCAAAAACAAATACGCAGAGACGATTCAAACCGAATAAATACCAGATTCGAACAGGTCTTCAATTCAATCTTCAGTGATCAATCAAAGTATCAAACGAAGATCCGTTTAGAATTCTCACGATGCCCTAATACATAGTTTTTTTTTTTTCGTGTTTCAGATTCTTCAACCTTCGAAATACAAAAGAATCAACGAAAAGAAGAACAAAAGTTACCTTTGAAGACGTAAAACCCTTCATTCATGTTTTTTTTTTTTTTTTCAGAGAGGGGGGAGAAGCGAAGAAAGAAAGAATAATTAATATTTCTATTGCTACAAAACAAAATATATATATATGATATTATTGTATATATATATATACAGAGCATGAAAAGGTTTTGGGCCGTAGACGCAACTTGATCGAGTCGGGGGTGAATCTGATCCACGGTAACACGTGTTTTTCTCTGTAACACTCGCTTTCCTCTGCCTCCCCTCACGTGATCGTAACCGTTCGTATGGATCAGAACGGTCGAGACGAAGGTGCGCTGAGATTCTGGCGTACGGCACTTTAAATGTGGTCAGGATTTCCGAGGAAGAAAAGGAGGCACGTGTAGGGTGTCAGCCTCGTGATTCGTCGTACGCACTTGATGCGCGACAAAAAAACAAGATTTGCATCGTCCGATCACCCTCTCGGGCTTGCGTTTCATTATTTGTATTATTTGTATTTTTTTTTTTTAAGTCCCCACAAATCATCATATTTAGTGATCGATTTCTCATTTCTTCGTATTTGAATTTTAGTTCTCAGATTTAAATGATAGTTCCTTTTTAGTCCCTAAGAGGGACCTATCTATAAATTATTTAATTTAATTTTCTTTTTAATCCCTGAGAGGGACCTATCCATGAATTATCCTTTAAATCTGGGGACTAAAACCCAAATACGAAGAAGAAAGGGATCAATCACTAAATATGATAATTTGTGAGAACTTAAAAAAAAAACCCTTGTATTATTTGTGTTTTTTTTTTTTAAAGAAAAATGAGATTTGGTGGGGTGCACCACGAGGAATTCCCAGGAGGTTATCTATCTTAGTACTACTCTCATCCAAGCTCGTTTAATTTTAGAATTTTGATAGGATCCAGTGCATTAGTGCTGGTGTGATCGCATCCCTTGTATTATTTGTGTTTGGTTGTCCGTTTGGATACAAACATAAGATATTCTGAAGTTTATACGCATTATCTGAATTGATGACTTTATGGTGAAATAAATGATTTTATGTTTGGTTATATTTTTAATTATTCTCGTTGAGAATGTAATAATAAAGGTTGGAGTGTTTGATCGACAAAGAATAAAATATGAATAAGGTGTAAAATGTTAATTTGATATGTGGACCTCATTGATGTATAAAAGGTGATGATATGTGATTTGATGTGATGACATGTAATTTGATAGATAGGTCCTCTTATACCAGTGGAGGAATAACACAATTCCATGGAGAGACTTAGAATACAAATACCAGTTTATTCTCACATAATTCTGCATAGCTATACTGTTTTATACCATCCATCCAAATAGCATTTTTTCTTCTATTCCATTTTATCCCTCTTATTCCACCCTTTATTCCCCCATCCAAACATGCCCTAGTATGAGTTTTAAAATTGATTATGTAGGAAGCTCATCTTAATTAAGTTTTTGAAAATTGCAACTTTAAAACACTAACTGTTACATTACAACAGTTTGCTTGCATGATTGCAGAAATAATTTTTTACAAACACAAAAGCTATCCAATCGTGCAATCAAATGCGATCGAAATCATAGCCTTATGTTTCTCTTGTAATAGTTTGACAAATTCATAATGGTTTGTCAAAAAATTAAATTATTTTTGCGGAATAACTTTGATGTTGAGTGTGAACATTAAGGTTAATTTGATTTTTCAAATATAAAAAATATAATAAAGCATCTACCGTAAATGATTTGAATTCCTGATAAATGCACAAGAACAGTGTGTAAATATGATGACCTTGGGTCGAATTAGTAGATCCAATATTCCAACACTGGTACATTAATTGCTCATCAATACTCATATACAATTCTAGAAGAAGAAGAGGGAGGCGTCACGTGAAAGTTGGATATCAATCACGTACCACAGATGTATTATTGCCCAACAAACAAACCTACCTGTTAGTGTTAGGCCAATTGGCAATTCATTGTGTAATGTTTTACCATTAAAAAATTAAAACTAGAATAGATTAGACTATAAAACCATAGTGTGGTGAAGCACCCAAAAACAATGCATCTACGTTTTCAATGAATTGAAAGAAAGCCACACATGCATGGGGCTCAATCACAATGGTATGTCAGACACACGTGTGCATGGAATCAAAGTCCATTGCATTTTGTAAATAAAAAATAACTTTTCATTTAAAACACTTATTAATAATGGCTTTTATTTTTTATAATTAAAAATTATTTTTTTATTTCTAGAAAAACTGAGACCGGAAGCATGGAAATTGAGAGCCGATAATGAAAACCATGTAAGTTGGGGGTTTGCAAATTAAAATGGTGGCACAAATAAAAGGACCCATTTGCTTACTTGGCTGCCATTGAGCTCTTTTGCTGATTGGTTCAATGTGTATATATTAATGGAAAGAAAAATGTTTTTACACTCAAATCTTTTTAATAGTTTAAAATGCAAATCACATATATATATATATTTAAAAAAAAAACAGTAAATATCATCTAACCATGTATATGTTTTGATGAAAAGTGTATATTGTTCCATTTTGAATTGAATTAATCTATTTTTAACAATGTATATATATATCGAACTGTATTTTGAACTGAAAAAAAGACTGAGTATAACAACGTCTGGGAAGGAAAATATTATGTACATTCTTTTTTTTTCAATTCTATTAGTTTATATATATTTTGATTTTTTTTTAAATATTATACATCATCTAACAATATATATTTTTATAAATAAATTATAAAACATATTTTTCAATACATGAATTGCATGGATTAATTTATAGAAAATGTAAATTTTTTTAATGAGAATTCTATATATTATATTATTAATGTTAGTGTGTATTGCTAACGAGAGATATATGAGATTTGAATTGGATTTGGAAAAAAGATTGTGTGTAACTATGCAGTCTATGCTCTATGTTAATTCATCGTGGTTTCAAATTACAGTTGCAGTGATAAAATAAATAAAAACATGTTAAAATAGTGTTGCGTCGCATGGGCTAATATATACGACTATATATATAGCATATTAAGTTGCACTGTTTTTAAGTATAGCGTTGCTGTAGGAGTCTAATAGACTAATATATGATGATATTATATATATATCATGGGAAGTCAATATATATTAGTTGAAGGAGCAAGCTAAAAGGATAATTGAACTACATAACAATATTTCAAATGCTTAAAAAGTGTAAAAATTAAGATGATTTGGAAACTATGAATAATGCATTATATGACAAGAAACAATGATGCACATGAAAAGTACTTATGCTTGATGAGTTAAGAACTCCACGAATATCTTGAATATGTTTTGTGATAAGCTGAGATTTATGCATGTGTTTGTACATTTTGGGCTGCAATTTGCACCGTACAAGAGAATATGAACCAATCTATGCAAATTAACCCCAAAAAATTAAATGCAACTATTATTATTATTATCACCAAATTAAACACACATTCCAAAATTTATTCAGAGGCTAAAATTCTGTGCAATGGAAAAAAAATTTCATCACCAAAAAAAAACTCTTTTTATTCGAGACTCTAAATTAATATATATATAAATTAATCGTCAACTACATAATTAAAAATCTACATGCAAATGGACATATTGTCAAACAGAATCACACAGCAGAAGAAAAAAAAAGCATAAAGAAAAGGAACCAAAAAAAGAAAAAGAAAAGCAATGTACCCAATAGAAGGAATTAATGTAAAGACAATGATATACATCTAACCCCATCAATTACTATCAAACACAACCCATAGATCTGTTTCCCACTCCTATCAGGTTCATGCACCAATCATACATTCCTCCCCAGCGTCACCTTCAAGCCAACCCTAATTAACTCACTATTATAATTATTTCACCAACCAAAAATATATATAATAAAACAAAACTAAATAAATAAAAAATCAACTCCATCATCAGTACTAATGTACAAATCTCACCCTCCCACTTCATGTATCATAACTTCGAAAAAAAAAATCAACCAAAAATCTAATACAACATGTATAATATATAATTGATATCCGATTTTATGGGCTCGTTTGAATAGAAATATAAGCTATTCTGGGGTTTATATCTATTCCAGGAATTGTTGACTTTATTAATGGAATAAGAGATTTTGTGTTTGGTTGTGTTTTCAGTTATTCTCATTGAGAAATTAATAATAAAGGTTGGAGTGTTTGGTTGATGAAGAATAATATGTGAATAAGGTGTAAAATATTGATTTGACATGTGTGTCCCATTGATGTATAAGAGGTGATGACATGTGATTTAATATGATGACATGTGATTTGATAGGTGGGTCCCCTTATTCTAATGAAGGAATAACACAATTCCATGGGTGGACTTGGAATACAAATACCAGTTTATTCTCTTCTGATTCCGCATAGCTATACCCCTTTATGCCCTCTACCCAAACACATTTTTTGCCCGATTCCCCCCTATTCCACCCATATTTCACCCCTATTCCTCTAGCCAAACAGCCCCTGTATATATAGGTTGATCCAATGCATTGGGTCTTTCATTAATTGGTAGAGAAAGTCGTGCAAGACTTCGGGAGCTTCGGCGACGCCGCCTCCGGAGGCCTAGCCGGCGAACCACTGTGACTACTATCATGATTGTTGTTACTGCTGTTGTTATTGACAGGCCCACCCATTATTGATGAGATTGCGGCGGCCAAGGCGGCGGTGAAGTTTGGGTCGGACGTTATCGCCGCCGTCACCGTTTCCATCACCGACGCCGGCGGCCGCTGCTGACCGAGTAGTTGCTTTTGGTGGTGGGGCATGTACACTGGCTGCCCAAGTAGCTGGGGTAGGACCCCGCCGTGCATGGGGAGTGGGAAGGGTATGGATGGCGGCGGAAGGCGGTGGAGCGGGGCGGCGTTGGGGGAGTGGGTAAGGTCGAGGGTGACGGTCGGGAACGGCGCCGAGGCAGAGAGGGTGGCCATGGTGGAGGCGGCGTAGGGGTAGAAACCGGAGCCGATTAGGGTTTCTTTCCCGATGGTGGAGGTGGAGGTGGACGAGCCGGAGAGGAACATTGTGGCGGCTGCGGTGGTCGTGTTGGCCATCGACGTGGCCGCCGGTGGGAGCGGGTGGTTGTGGTTGCCCTCGTAGGTTGTCACTAGGATAGTTTGGTCGTCCGCACATCGTTGCACCTATTATATGCATGCAGACTGTTCAGTCTCCAATAAAAAAACTATCAAGCAATGAGAATTGAAATGGTTTTTTTTTTTTAAATCGTATATGCTAGGTTAACATTTTCTGTGACACATCACACATCATTTTTTTATGGACCGGTGAATCTAATGTTGATTGGATCACATCTCTAAGCCCCCTGTTTGGATGGCCGTCTAATACAAAATAAGTATGAATAATAGAGAGAAAATTTGTTTGTTTAAGGGGTCTTAACTAGTATAGCAACACCAATATAAGCAGATATAAGCTGGTATAACAATTATAGGATCCCTCTAATATAGACTTATATCACCTTATCCATATCTTTAAAATGATATTTAAAAAATATAAACTCTATATATACCACTTATCTTTCAGTTATTCTTAATCTATTATAGATCAAATAGACAACAATATTTTGTTTGTTCATGTGAAATTGATATAGTTATCGATCCAAAATAACTTAATTCTTTCTTCTAAACGGGGCCACAAGCTAGAATGAGTTGATAATCAGTCACGTACCTGTTTTCGAACAGGGCAGCCGATGGCCATGGTGCAGCGATAGTAAGCGCGGGGGCAGGGGTTGCCCTTCGCCATCTTCTGACCGTACTTTCGCCATTGGCATCCGTCGCTTATCTGAACATACAACGCATATGTTTAATCGTAGTAAACATGATACCTAAAACATATATGGGATAATCTAAGGCTTGATTATTAATTACCATTGGCGCATCAGATCGGGCGCGTACCGAGACCCTCACTTTGCGGCACGGGGCGTTGGACGGGGCTTGATCTGCTGCGTCCGGTGCTGCGCTCTTTGGTTGCGGGCTCTTGTTGGTGATGTTTGTCGTCGCAGCATCGGTCGGATCTTCGGCGCCGCCGTCTTCTGATGACTGTGATGGTTCTTCAGTGTCTAGGGCTCCGGCGAGGCCCGGAACCATGAATTGTTGGGGTGTCAAAGACCTCTCGTCCTTCTTCTTGTAATGAAAGTCAGAGAATAATATCAACATATATATAATATAATGTTTAATCATGCATAGTGAATAACTGTATTGATGAATTATTTGAGAGAGCTAGTGAGAGAGAGACACATTTTAGAACTGCATTTCAATTGACAGTGTTTCAGTTTAAACACCATGTTTTGCTTTCATTTCCAATAACAAGAGAGTACCAAGAAGAAGAAGAAGAAAGATATATATGATGGTATTTGCAAGAAGTGTAACATATGGTGTAGGGTGTATATGCAATTACTTGAAGCAGAAGAATAGTTGACGTATGAACAATGTCTATCTAAAATATCTAACTTAAAATACAATTCACATATATACAAACATTGGTTTCGTTGTATATCAATTTGAATTAATTATCTACATGTGTGTGTGTACACAAAAGTCTAACATATACTGATATACACACTTCATAAAATGGGTGGCTTATTTAATTTCATCATATATTCTTTTAATATATCAATTTCAAGAGATATAAAAATTTAGATTCTCAACTAAAATCGCAAAGCCTTGCAATACCATTATTGAGTTTCATTGCAAATCCATTTGTAGAATAATTAAAAAAATATATTGAAGTAATTTAATTAATTACCTGTTCTTGCTGCATCGCCAACATTAACTGAGCTTTAAGAGCTCCGTAATTCCTTGTTAGCTGATCTAATAATCTCCGTAGTTTTTCGTTGTCATCATTCAATCGATTTAGTTCTCTCCGTGACGCGATCAACTATAATCATCGAATCAAACCCAATCAAATCAAACATTCATAATCTAAAATTAAATAAAATTAACCCTTCCAATCAAAAGATCACCTTTTCATCATTGGATTTCTCCTCAGCCACAGAAGAACTCGTTGTCAGAAGCCGCAATCCGATCTATATATAAGTAACAACAATAACATCATAAACAAAGTCAGTTACAGGAGATCTCTCTGATATCCACAAAAACAACAAGAACAACAGCATAAGCAAATCTAATAAATTGAACCCATCAGAGAGATATATGTGTATATAATTGACCATGCATATCGAATTATGAAACACTTACGCCAAAATCACTATCGAGGCGTGCCGTCGGCCTGTCGGGTTTCTCCGTTTCCGACCGGCGCATGCTCTTGGAGAAGAAATCGACCTCCCGAATCCGGCCATCTTGATCGCCGGAGTGTAACAGTCTCATCTCCATGTGTTCAGTTTTTTTTATTTTTTATTTTCAAGTGAAGGAACAGAAGATGGGTTGCCTTTTCTGGACCTTTTATATATATAGTCTTGAATGGTTTTGTAAGTCAAATAAAAGAAAGTTTTTTTATTTGTACACACATGAAACTTCTATATTTATATTTAATTCCCTTTAATCTATTTAATTTTTTTGAGGTCCTTCAAACTTTAAGTGGCTGCAATGAGAGAGAGATTTTGTTATTTCCTTCCCTTTTATATTTTTCAACTGTAATTTTAGAAAGAAAAAAAAAATGCGAATAACATCTCAGGCAAAAAGGTGTAAAGCAATGAGTAGTACGCTATAAAAAAAGTAAAAAAAGTTGAGGACTTGTATCATTGTCATAATGTGGTTCTTTAAAAAAGTTAACCAGATACCTTATGTAGTGCGTACAGTATTTTCAAGATTTTTATTAAAAATCGTTGTCATTTTTACTGGTGACTTTTCACCCCCCTATATAAAATCTTTTTATATGTACTTGTATTTCGGTTTACTGATATAAAACTGGGGTACCACTAGTCTACCAATTTCAAAAAAAAAAAAAAATCGCATAGTTGTCATATATAGAAAAAGTTTGTGACTAAAAAAAGAAGAAAAAGGGAGGGTTGGTCTGTGGGTTTATTTGAAATTATGCGAAGAAGAGGAAGAACCGGCCGCATATTTTGGCGCGGGAAGACGTCACTGTGGGGTGAACGAAACGGTAGGAAGGAAAGTAGGATCTTCCGTCAGCCCTCCGTTCCGTATGCGCCGTTAACACGTGAGGGGTGGGTTCACACGCGCGAGCGAGGAGAGACTCGGCGGTCAACGAGGTGGACGAGTCGGCACGGCGATGTGTGACTGAACCAACGGTGGGTTGTCGATTTTTCTTCATTTTGCGGGCCCGTGGGTTTACCAGGTTGCTTGACAGGCCCACCACGCCACGTCATCTCACAACGTCCACGTCAGACGGTGGAAGATTGTGCACTCAGTTTTTGGGCCCGCGGGCCGACCCGCTCTCTTCCTAGGACGGTTTCGTTTGGCTTTTATTGCAAGAAGATCCTCAATAATTATTGTATCTATTGATCAATACATTCAACCATTTACGGTCCATATCAATTTCTTTTTAAATTGTACAATCTCTATTGAAATATATACTGATTTACACTAATATATTTTTTTTTCTCCTTACAAAAATAATTTTTTTTATATTTTAGACACTATGATAGAACTCCTACACTATGTTTACACTATCATAGTGTATGAAACTGTAAAACAGGTTATAAAATAAACTAACTATATCGACGCTTACATGTTAAATCTTTTAGTCCAATATATATGTTAATTTTAATTCCCTATCTTAATTTTGGACCAAATTGTAATTGTATTGTTAGTTAAAAAAAGTGTACATTTTCTTTTTTAAAAAATGTTAATTTCAATAAAATAAAATATGATAAAATTATTATTCATTTTTCCTGATGCATGATCAAGTAGATAGTTTAATTATATTCATTTTTTATAAAGTCTATCACATATGATACATGAATATGCATGTATCGTATCGAGCGAAACATTTGTCAAATACATAAACTATGTGACTGTGATGCAGATTAAAAAAACATTAAAAATTAAATAATAGTTATTCATACTAAAGCAAACACGTATCACTCATTTGGGATGCAAAATAAGAATTCGGTAGTGCGAATGTATAAAAAAAAAATATGGTTGCACAAAATTGGATAATTTAATATAAGTTTAGATAATAATTTTAAAAGAATTGGAACAATCCATCTCTACATTATATGACAAAATAATGATGATTGAATGTGAAAAAAGTAGCCAAATAAAAATAAAAATTGTTCTGATACTTAAATAGTAATCTATTTTAGATAAAGCTATGTCACATCCCATATTGTATTATAGATAAAACTATTAATTATATATTCCTCTCATGTTTTTTATGTCTTACTATTATAACGAGGACCTATTTAACATAAAAGTTTTTGAATGACCTTTCCTGGGATTATATATATTAAAAGACATTTTCATATTAAGATCCCGTCGCATTATTGAACAGTCTTGGAACATTAATTTAAATCGCGCGTTGGACAGTCGGGGGACCCATTGTTATAAATTTGATGATGAATGCATGAAAGAATACATATATCAATGAATAGATCAAAGTTTGGACTGTTTTAAGCGAGTCAGAGGGAGACACGTGTCGGGTCTCTAACCATCAATACATAAATGAACGACATCCACGCGAGATAGGTAGGTCCGATTCAGATGGGGTCAGTCTGTGGAAAGTATTGGTCTTTGATGTTGAAAATATATGTCGGATCAATGACTGTGACTCACAATCTCACTTTCAGCATGGTTTTTAGTCTGTTTTAACTTTTAACGTAGTTTTGTTAAATGAAATATATAATTATTGTTTTATGATTAAATAAGTGCATAGTACAATTTATCAGAGTATAGATTTTAATTTTTTTATATGTTTCACTAAATAAAATATATATTTTTTAAAAATATATCAAAACATGTAAAAGGTATATTTTTTTTATTTTTTTATTGAGCATTGTTATATGCAGTCATGTGGATAACCTCAAATATAGTCTCAAATATCTCTTTAGTCATTTACAAAGGTATATATTTTATTAGGTGATGTATATACCTCGATAATTTTTTTTTTTACATATTTATTAAATATATGTTCATTCAATTCGACTGTAGCGATATACACTTTTCAACAAAAATATATATCTCATTAGACTATGTTTACTATTTAAAAAAAAATAATGTGTGCGAACTGTTCATGGAATTGTTCAGAAGATTGTCCCTAACATTTTTCTTTTTTATTACGTCTAGATTCTGTCATACATGAGGTGAATGAATATATGTTTTGCCAATCTTTTGTGGAGATTTTTTTTTCTCTTTGAAAAATATTAAAATTTAAGTAACAATCTCACTATATTTTGGAAACTTATTAAATAGTTAAGATATTTGACCACTCACCAACCATCATTATTTTTAAACAGAGATGTATAGCTGATCAGTTGAAAATCCATACTATTTAGGATATGACTTTCGATATCATGATAATAACCAAAGTCATAAAAATTTATTCTCTATCGTGACATCCTCCAACAAGAAATTGAAATATTCTTATTCATTGGTAGGTTCCATTTTACTTCGAGGAGGAGATCGAAGACATTATCGTTAAAAATTATTCACTTTTATAAGGTGGAAAAATGGAAAGGATGGAAATTAAAATTGATTTTTGTTTTTGCATATATACCCCTAAATTTTTTTTATTATGTCAAAATAGTTCTCTTGAAACTCTATTTCTAACAATACTATTTTAAAAAATTTAAACTATGAATGAATGCCCTTTTGAGAGATATTTTTTATTTAAATCTTTTGAGGGTGACTAATTTTGATAAAATGAAATTTTTTAGATGTATATATGCAACCACTAAAATATCCAACCACAAGGTCCATAACTACCGTGTATTCTTCTTTGTAAGTTTATTTAATACCTACCTCTGTGTTCATCTGATCGACTTTGAATAATCTCAACCTCAAATTTTATTTAATGTACGCTTCTATATGATCATAATATGCATGACATTCGATTATATCATGTTCAATGGTCAAATTTTATCAAACCACCCCCTCCAAGAGAACCGGATAGCAAAAACTGTCCTTGTTTAGTCAAAGAACAACTCTTTATGGATCAGATTGCAATTTTGCGCACTCTCATAAAAAAGCTCCTACTATATTATATAAAATAAAAAATTGTTCACAACTCGCACCCGATGAATTCTCACATAAGATTAACTCGGGCCACACTATATATAATCACAAAGTACTTTATCTGAATATATATTTGAAAATGTTTAGACAGATGAATGTCTTTGGATCATATTTATCTATTGAACAAACTTTTATTCACCAAACTGTATGTTTAAAATATTTAAATTGTCTAAATATATTATATTTCTTATATGTACTGATTGAATAAATTTTTGTTCAACAGGCATTTAAATGATTTATTACATTTGTCATGATTATAGAAATTTAGTCATATAAAACGTGATAGACTTTTATTATATTTATCACGTATGATCTATGAATATATACTCGTACTCAAGAAAACTCTCACCTAATACGTGTTGTACACGGAATTTGTGACTTTCCTACCGAACAATCCAATGGGCATGCAAATTTATTTCCACGATGTCCCCATCCTTTATATTCGTAAGTTTCTCCACTGATCAAGTTAATTTCTATGCAATACAATCTTAAAACAATCACAACACAACAACAAAAGTATATTATATATAGTCCCCCTTCCCCACCAATCAATCCTACTTGCAGTATTATTTTTCAGGTCATCTAGTACAAGATCTCTGTAATTAATTGTTTTAATACTTCATTTGCAGTACAACAGCTAGAGCTAACTAATCTTAATTTGGTGGTCATCCCATTTTCATTCATCATTGAATATTATTATAAACCAAATTATAATAATATTCATAATTAATCTTTTATGTTATTACATTTTTCTTTTAAGGGAGGAAGACCGAAGACCTGAGGTTTTAAATGGTCCAAGCAGAGTCACAAGCGTTGGAGTCAGTTCATCAAAAATACCAGAAGAAATATTGAAGAAGAGGAGAAGAGAAAATGAAAGAGAGAAAGAAAGATTGTGTATATAGTAAACTAAAGCGGCGCCGTAGCCGGCACACAAAAACAAGAAAAGATGGAGAAAGTCTTTGAAGAAGTTTTTAAAGAATCAGTCCCCCACATCCAGAGAAAAGGAGAGACCAACTTGAGCATCTCGTGCTCTATTAGAAAAAAAGACTCTCTCTCTCTTTCTCTCTCTCTCTCTATATCTTTCTTTCTCTTTATTGATGGCTTTCTTACATAAATTAAAATACTTGAAGAGGACTACAACAAAGTTTGAACTTGTGATAGACTTTGTTATGCGTAATTAATTTGAATCCATTGTTGTCTCAATCATTATTCAATACTTATCTTCAATTTATTTAAATGAACCAAATAATAAATGATTTTATGTTTTTCAATTAGGGTAATAAATTTTTTTTTGTATCGACAAGATTGTAATTCTATCTATCATGAATAACACTGTGACGATCGCTAGACGAACAACATAAAAGATAGTTATTTAAGCATGGTTAATTTGACAAAATTAAAATACTTAACTAATTGGATTATATAATCATCCTGTAATTTTTTCTTCTTAAATTTGAAGGAAATTAAAGCAAAGCCTTGTTAAAACATTAATTTTCTCATTCATACAAGCATGCATGTATTTTCCGTGTTAGATTGAACCTCTTAGAAAAATTTGATGGAAGCTGACAAAGATATGCTTTCTTTCTCCTAACTTTATTATCTCCTCTTTTTGTCCTTTCTCATATCACATGCTTTTCAAAGGGCCATCACATTTCGCAAGAGTTTGACATGGGAGAGACCTTAATTAGGGGTTGGGAGGGGGGGGGGGGGGGACCGGGTTGTCACTTATTTCAAGCATTATGACTTATGAGAGCCTCAAATATTCAATACATGTGACAATCAAATACTCAACCCCCACCTACAACATAGCCTTAGCTTATATATGTATGGTTATTATGGGATGGGACCAAACACTGGTGTGGGAAATGGTTGCATCTTGACTGAATGTGTTGATATTCGGTCAAACAAATAAGCCTCCTTTACTAAATTTCACATCCAAATTGAAAAATTGTACATATTTTGGATTAGATAGTACGTCTTTGTCTTAGATTTGAATTTCAGTTTTGATGGGGGGATTAATAATATTTGAATGGAGAACACAAATTAATAAATTTAGATAGTACTTTTCCATCATCGCCAACCAATGCATACCTTTCCTTTCTTAGAATTCAACATATATATTTGGTGCATTGATTGAAACAACTTAATGTCAAATTCATCAAGACTGAATCTCTTCATTGAGATTTCTTCTAGTAGGAAAAGAAGAATCAACCTTTTGATCAGTGTCATGCCACATGAAATTTACAAAACTAGCTAGCTCTTATAAATTAAGCTATATATCTCAACCCCTCGATCTGGTTAGGGCTATAAATTCTTCGTTGGAAGTTCATTTGAGCTTCACGGATGCCATGAAAGTCCAACTTTGTTAGGACGGTGATGATCTATATATATATCATCAGGAAACGTAGGTGTTTCAAGACTTTCTCCTGTTATGATTCTCTCGTCAAGGACTAATATATATATATATATATATATATACACACGTCATTCCATTAAAAATTGACGAAGTTATATATATGAGATCTAATATTCCTGATCACTGCTGGACAACTGGATCCCGTACGTCTAAGTTGAGATGGCGTGTGAGAAGGAATGAACACCGGAGATGGAGAGTCTGTCTTTCGACACTTTTGGTGGGTTGCATGCAATGCAAGGGATTGAAAGTGAGGGTAGTGTGTTTTTTGGTTTAATTTTTTGTTTTGCATTGAAAGCCTTTGTGAAGGGCCACTGGCTTTACTGCTCTTTTTCCAAACTAGTTAAACCAAGTGGGAATAGATAGAGAGAGAGAGATTTTGATAGCCCCTCTTTCTCATTAAAACCACCTTATCTTTCTCCCCCCCTCTTGCATGCTATGGTGGTCCGCAGCCTACTTGACCCACCACCGCGTAGTATCCGTGTTTAGAAATTTGAATATGATATTTCATTTTATGATAGAAAAAATGTTTGGGAAAAAATCATTTCTACAATTGCTTTTTTAATCGAATTCTTTTGAGGGTAAATGTTTCTCTAATCATATATACTTTTTATAATAAAAAAATTAATTAAATATTTATATATATATACTCTAATAAATTAAACATACACATTGCATTTTTTTTCTAGTTGAGTGTATACTTAACCAGACAATATATATACAAGATCAAAGATTTCATATTTTTAATATAATTAAGATAATAATAAGATCGTAGGAATAATGACTAAGAATATCAACGTAACACCAATAATAAAGTTTACAAAACAACAAAAAAAAACAACAAAGTTTACACTGTACCATCCCTCCCCTGCCTGGCTATGATGGGCATGATGAATTGTTAGCTTTGATTGTTAAAATAGCCAACACCACAATATATATCCGTCTCTCCCCATGCCAACTATAAAAAACCTATTGTGATGAGACAATTGATCATGACAATTTTTTTTTTTTTTTTTGAAACATGGATTCCAAAACATATGCGTCGTGAATGATGTGACTTGATATTTCTTTGTGGTGGTTGATCTCAGAAAACTGATGGTATACATACATATATATACCTTTCTCTTCTGTTAATGTCAATAGGAAAAACATATCTAAAGTCAAGGATAGGGTAGCTGTAGGCCTGTCAATGGCTGGCCTTAACAATCATGCTTTCCCTAACTGGTGTTTTAGACCATAGGACAAATTTGATGAGAGCAGGAAAACTTTCCTAGTAAGACTACAGCACAAAAAGTACAAAAATTTCTAGAGCACAAGAAATGGATCATACACATTGCTGCTGTGTAAAGACAAATCAGTTTCAATCAGGAAATAAAAAAATTTACACCCACTATGATCAAAATCCTTACTAAAATGTAATCGTAGTTAGTTAGAGACGTGGATATGTAGTATAGATATTAAGATCTTATCTTCGTATATGGACGATGATAAATTTTAATGCATTATGATGAATGTTCTTGTTAAATGTGTGAGAATGATTCTGAAGATCAAACTATCTATGTTCACAAATGATCGGGTAATTCATTTTCACACCCAATTTAGATTTGATCCATCACATGGAATGACCTAAAAAATGTAAATAATACTGTATAAATGTTTGGAAGGATTTAAAAAATCTATATATTAGCAAACATCTACTATAGTTTTTCTTAGAATTATTGAAAAATACATGAAATTAATTTTGACTTTTTATTACATTTTTGTTATCTGATTTTGAAAAACATATATATTTATATTTTATTTTGGTATTTTGTAATATATTATTTTGTTCATATTTGTATCGAGATTTTGTTTTTGATTTCTATTTTTATAAAATCAGATTATATTAATGAAAAAAAGGTGTCACATTGTTGTTTTGAGAATATTATAAGATCTATAAAATATACTGAAATCCTATAGCACAACAAGTCAGGATGGCCGAGTGGTCTAAGGCGCCAGACTCAAGTTCTGGTCCTCTAACGAGGGCGTGGGTTCAAACCCCACTTCTGACATTCTTATTATTTTTTCTCTCATGTTTTACTGTATAATTTTTTTTTTTTTTTATGATACATCTTATTATATTACGATAATTTGCACAGAAGATATTATTACAGAATAAAATAACTTCAGTTTTTACGTTCTGCATTACTTTGTCTGCCACATTTCATTAGTTTTCTGAAGTATAAACATGGATAGGTTCCAAATCAAAACTTATTTAAATAAGATTCTTATTTTATATAGAATAATTTTTTTTATTATTCAATATCACATATATAGTTTAGTATATATATATATATATTTATGAATTTTTCTTGAATATATTGAAATAGCAAATGTTTAAGAAGCATACACTTTAATGTATTACATTGTGTTCTAAAAATATTAAACAAGTTAAGCTTGAGCATCTATGCTTACTTATATCAAACTTTTTTACACCAAGTAACATGGTTGGAATGCATGGTAGACATATATATAAGATGTTGATTAAGTGTATTATCTCATTGTGTGTGTAAATATCAAATATATTTAATATATTTGTGTGTGTATTAAGAAAAGTTATATTTAAAGTTAAAAATAAAAATATATATTTTAAAAACATTATGGGCCGAAATGCTAGTTTGTGGGCTGCATAGCACGGCCCGGTTGCACATTTGTCTATTTCTTTAGAAGGAAAATGTTAGACTTATTTCCTTTTACAGCCTAAAACACAAAGTACATGTGTCTTTATTTATTTTTAAATAATAAACATCATCTGACGAAGTTTATATTTTAATAAAAAATATATATAGCCCCATTTCACTTTGAATGAACCCATTTTTGATAAATATAATTTTTTTTAACAAGATATATATATCTTGTCCAACAATATATGTGTGCTTCATTGAATTTCTAACTATATATATATAAGACTGCATTTTAAATTGTAAAAAAAACTGAGTATAACAAAATCCTTTAATATGGCCCAACTCAACATGTTTTACACCTCTGATTCTGAGCAATGCAATTTGAAGGGTAACCACAATTTTTTTTTTATATAAAAAAAACTATGTTACTAAAAGAGCTCTGATACACGCAACCCTATTTGCAACCCGATACATTATGATAGCACAATATATAGTGTATAGCTTCTATCATAGTGTATAACACGATTTTTTTTTCAGTTTTGAACTCGAAAAAAAAAAATTATTGTATCTCAGTATACATATAACATCATACACTTCAAATGGAGAGTAGATGATTTTCTTTTTTTAAAAAAAACAATAGTCAGTACTGTAATTGAAACTACAATGGGGCTAGATGTATATATATATATATATATATATATATTTAAGGAAATATAGACATTTTATAACTTATTGCAAAGTTACTATTGGTCCCAAAATGAAGAGAGGGAGAGAACAAAGGGAGGACGTTACAAAGAGATTTTCAACATTCCCAAAACAAAGAGACGATGAAAGGTAGAAGAAAAGAGGGAAAGCTTCATGACATACCGAAAGCCCCCTAAAAAACAGCCCCTGTAATTACACTACAAAATGAAGCTCCCCCCAAATCAGGGACAACCCCAACCTTACTTCTGGATGTATCTTTTACCTTACTAAAATTTTGAAACCATGGTTTTGTTTTTTGGGAAAAGGTATTCAAATGTATTTATTAGTTTCAAACAGTCACACTCTCACATTAGAAAACTATAATAGTGATATATCATTAAAAATATATATTCTTCCACGGTGACACATGATATGATATTGAAATGGTTTTCCACTGGCACCTCCAGCAACTGCTTGCTCACTAAACAAGATCAAGCTACACAAAATAAGGTCTATCATTTAAATTTTTATCTATCTACACGTCCCCATGAATGAAACCACACAACATTTACATTCACAGTACTTGTCTATTAAGTGATATCTTACAATGCTCAATGGCAGCTCTAAGAGAAATCTCCCTCTCTTCCACATCCCCACTAAAATCTGCTCTGTGGATCGGCGACGAGCTCACTGATCCCGGACAGCTCTTAATTTCATTGTTTTTTATCATTCCGATATCAACCGTCATCCGCCGCCGTCCACCAATGCCAATGCTTTCGTTATTATGATCATTTTGATCATAATAATAATTGGGACCTCGTCTGCGTGACAATATGTTGTTGTATGACTTCACCAGCAACATAAAGATGGACCTTATTTTTTCTGATCGGAATTTTATTAAGTATTTCATAACATTTCCGTTTAATGTGGTCGCCATCTTTGGGGATTTCCTGAGATGATTTGAATTAGATGATTATAATGGTATATGATGCCAACAATATATGCTAACATTGAAAGTTACTTACATTATTTTCTAAAAATATCTTGATGTTATGCTATTCTAGGGCTAGGCCACCGTTGGTAGAAAAAGTCGTCGTGAAAAAGTGGAACAAAGATGAATAACTATGTCAGAATAAATAAATAAATAAAATAATATTGATATTTCAGGGTATTATTTCACCTATTCTAATTTACTAGTATAAGAGGACCCACATGTGTTAAATAATGTCATCACCACTTATAAATCAGGATTCATATGTGAAATCATTTTTTCATATTTTATGAATATCTATTCATGTCATATTCACATTTTATCAACAACTTATTCATGGTCAATCAACAATAAAAAAATTTATCATTATATTTCTCAATAAAAATAACTAAAAACACAATCAATCACTTATTCTACTATAATTATCTATACTGAAATAGTCATGAATACCGGAATAGCTAATCACAGCCCAAAGGCCCCAAAGACTATACACATGCAAATTGAACCTCTTAATGAAAATACAGATCACATGAATCACAAGTGCAATCAATAAAAAAAAAAAAATGACAAAATCCTCAATATTGACCTATTAAAAATTACCTGCCAGAAGTACCAACCATCTCTCCATTCCTCTTATCAAATTCATCCTCCTTCCCCTTTGAATTCTCAGAACCACCATCACCACCATCATATGAGGACTCTGCAGCTAATTCTAAGCCATGCAAGGGCAGAATCCGGCCACTTCTGAAGAGCCTATCGGCGGCGGACTCCGACGGGCTTTGCGAAGACAACGACACCTGAAACTCGAAGTCTTCGCCGATGTCTTCTTCCATTAGAGACAGAGATATCAGAGGAGAGAGAAACAGAGGTTGTTTGTTGAACTTGTTATAAACAGAGAAGAAAAATTAAATGTTGGACTCTTGTCTTTCAATTCTTGCATGCACACGAGAGAATTCTGGTCCAGTGTTCGTGCATAGCAGGATTATCATTTACGGTGGAAAAGGCTCCACGTTTCACGCGGTCAATTGCACGACTGCTTTTCCGGGATTAATAGCTGGATAAGCTAAGAGAGAGTGAGAAGCAATAAACGATCAAATGTTGGATTTTTTGGACTCGATTGGAAATTTGAACTTTGAATAAACGAAAGGGCGCCGATATCGGCATCTCACTTTTGCAAGAAACCCACTCTTTTAAAAAATAAAAAACAGTTTAAGTGCACTGTTGCATTAAGAGTAAACTCATCCTGAGATTGGCATTTTTTTTTCGGTGAGTTAAACTCAGAAAAAATAAATTCACATTGTAACAAGTTTCAAAGCAATTATGACAATTTTCACATGTGAACACATAGAATAGACAGTCACTGCTGCATTTATAACACATTAAAATAAGATGTTAGCATTACATAACCAACCATATATGTGAGTACACTACAAGTAATTATTTTTATGTTTATTTTTATTTTTTAAAAAAGGAGTAATTGTTTTCATTTGATAGGTTATTTATTTTTATACATGAAAAAATCGATATAGTCACATGAATGGTTGTGGAATTTGAACATGTATTTTGTTGTGTAATCACATGAATGATTGGTTATGGAATGCAAACATTGTATTTTGATGTGTCATGAATACTGTTATGGTTGTATATTCTATGTGTTTACATGTGAAATTTGTCATAATTGGTTTGAAACTTGTAACAATGTGAATTTATTTATCTGAGTTAGGTCGCTGGGCTTTCTGACAATCATACTTCAACACCGTTGCTCAAGTGGTTGCCGACCTGGGTTGGTACACACCCCAAACTCTCAGTCAGCCATAATTCACCACCATCGCCAGAGGGAATGCCGACCTTAGGGTGGGTTTACTCTTACCGCAACAATGCACAAAAACTGTTTTTTATTTTTTTAAAGGGGTGGGTTTCTTGCAAAGTGGGGTGCCGAAATCGACTCCCTAAACGAAATCTGGTTATGTTTTCACACTATATTATAAGATAAATTATTGTACTTCTGTTTTGTCATTTTTTAAGGGCATGAGGGGATACAAAATTGGTTAAGAAGCATGGGGAGACAATTATTTATATGGCAAGTTGATCAGATAAAATATGTCTGATGGTACATATTATACCAAAGTTTCATGCGTCACAATGTTATGGATATAATGTTTTTGTTGTTCAATTATGGTGGATCTCTCTTCTTGTTTAATATTTGGGGATTGACCTTTTTTGCATTTCAGATAATTTGTAGATTAGATTAGGTCTAGGTTGCATATATGGAACATTCATAGAAAAAACAATCCATCAGAACATGGTCTTTGAGAATATGCTTTCATTCATAATACAGATAATACCCCAATTTTTTTTTAAAAAATTGTCAATAGGTAAGATGAGGAGATGTTTCTATGCTATGCATTGAAAGAATTAAAAAAGAATCACAAGATTTGAAGAACATTCTGATGGCAGAGTCCCTTCAACGTGACCTCTGTAGCTTTGCAAAACCTGCATACACCAGTAACAAATCAATGCCTTTTTTTGTTTGGCCCCATACCAATACAAGCAGAGTTTTATGGTTTGCAGCTCACCAGCTAGACACTGAAACAAACCGCACAAGCGGTCCTATTCTCGGATCCATCGTGGCAGAGACAATCACCCTTAGCTTGGGATTGCTCATCTCATGCCAAAGCTAAAGTGTCATGGTAGTGATGGATTTGAAGTGCTTGGTGAATTCTTGCCACCTTTTATCATTTCATAGTTCATCAATGCCAGCTGAGATAAATTCTGAATAGAGGAAATATTTTTGTGAGTCATTAGAGTGTCCACTTGGATCGAACACTGATGTTATGTAGTTCATTTTATGCAAAGGTAAAGGAATGACAAAGGCTATACCTTGAATGAGAAATTACTGAATGAGTACTTCACAGAAAGAGTAGGGGCCACGAAATCTGTTAAACTGCCACACTTGTCCCCCTATTCCAGTATTATGAGAATTGGAAGTGCATTAGTAGATATTAATGCGTGTTATCGATCAACGTTGACAAGGAAAAAAGAGGGTTATTTCTGCATGGTCTATGCTTACATCTTCATACAGTTGGGTGCCACTAGAGCAGCTCGCGCTGCATGTGTCAGTCGCATCATCGTCGTCATTAGGATCTAAATGGTTGATCTGACAGTCTCTTGAATCCCATTCATGGCGGCAAGTGAAATAGCTCGTATCATAGGCTCCATCTGCTGATGGAATGAATGAGGCCTGCAACAAAGTATGTGAGATAACTACTACATGTTCATGCTGTGGGGATCAAAGGACGGAATTTCAATTGGATCACCTTCTCCCTGCCAAGTTTTTCCCAGTTGATGTTTTTGAAGAAGGCATGCTGTTTTACCTGTGAGATCGATTACATCGTGGGTTAGAATTTACTTTTTATGTAGCTATTAATTTATGAGGTCTGTAAAGTTGCATAATGATGCTGCAGTAACTCTCTCCCCTCCCCCATGGATTATAAATGGCATATCATTGTTCTATCATGCACCTTCAATGCAATAGCTTATGCATTCAATAAAGGTGCTGTTTAACAATGTTATTGAACTTAAATGCCTTGCGTTTCATCAATAAATCCTCATAAATATATCCATATAGCCCATGCATAGCCACACATATTTTCCCACGAAAATCTAAATATCGCACCTCTCCTGCCCCTGTTGCTCCAAGCCTTTGAATTGGGTTCTCATTGAGCAATCTGAAAGCATGACACAAGCACGCATTAAGCCCATTGTTGCTAACAAACAGGTAGTACATTTAGTTTAAGAACTTCCTATCTTCGAGTGCCTAAACAGAGTTCAATGATACTGATATCAATAATGAGAGGCCAAGAAATGCAATAAAATACTGTAATGCAGTAGAAGATCATCACTATCATTCTTCACCGTTTCATTTATAAATCTTACTTGTCAATTAAATCATATGCTTCGTAAGTCATCTCCTCTGGTATTTGTGGCCACGGTATATCTCGATTCATTATATTGTCAAAAATTTTCTGCAAAAGAATAAAATGTAAGAGTAGCAGTATGAGATTCTAGGCACCAGAATATCAAGTAAACTCACCAATAGTTATAATCTTCCTCCTATATACCTTTCAATAATGTAATGATATGCCTCCTAGATACCACTAAAAAAATGCTTCTGCTAGATTGAATATAAAATTTATTTTGACCGAAAACAACTGCAAAAGAAGAAAGAACATTGTGCCTATAGATAACCATCAAGGCACCAACTCTTGTGGCTAATCTATTTGTCATCCATCTTCTTCATATTCTTCTATCATTACATGGATATTTTTATATGCTTAATGATTTATAATCTTCAATTTTTTGCTCAAAATACAGAACCACCTCCTTTTTTTGCCATAATCTATTAACCTCCTTCACACTTATCTCTGTGAAGAAATGAATGTACTGGGATGATGAGTACCACCAACCCTGAATAGGCTGTAAACAAGTGCAAACAGTAATGTCCACGTAAATGCTGCTGAATATATTCATAGAATTCTCACATGATGATTCCCAATTGGGACCCATCGAACAAATGACACCACACTATAATTTCTGAACAACCAACTTTATAACATTCATTAGATGCTCTGATACATATGCTAGTTTAATTCACAGTCCAGATTATACTCCGTGATGACCTTTTTTCTAAACATATCATCATATATTGATGTTTGTTCCAATAATAACAAAAATCGAATCTCTAGTTCAAAGATTATAAACCTACTCATAATATATATGGACAAAACACTCAATTGCATTATAATACAATATAAATAATGCCATCATGATTCATGACCTAGTGTACAATAAGACTACAATGGAGAACAAATAGGTCCAATCCAGCAAAACCATAGTTTTGTTTCAGAAGACTTACAATTTCACATAACAGAAAACAAATCATGATATTCAAATGGAAATCAGTATGTGGGCATTTCCAAAACCATTTTCAGGTGTGCAAACTGCCACTTGAAGGCATACCTGTGGATGTTCTGCATTGAATGGTGGAATTCCTACAAGCAGCTCAAAAAGTATAATCCCTACAGACCACCAATCTGCAGTCGGGCCTATATCAAGCAAAATACAAGTCCTAGATCTCAGAATTATAAAACAAACAAGTGAAGAATTCATGCAGTTCGTTTGTATGAGCATTCGTGATACTTACCATGTCCCATCCCTAGGAGTATCTCTGGTGCCAAATAATCGGGAGTACCAACAGCTGATTGCTTTTGGCGCTGTTCTCGTTTCTGTTTTTGTTGAACTGCACATTCTATTGGTTGCTTATCTCCCACAACAGCAGTGCAGCTAATATCTGGACCAGATAAATCGTCTGTGCTATTGATAAGACCAACCTTAGAGAGCCCAAAATCAGTCAACTGTAAAGATCAGTGAAAGGCAGTAAATAAATGATCATTATCTCATCCCATGAAAATCATTACCGTACATATAATAGAAAAAAATTTAAAAGAAAGAAATACTGATGCCAGTGATTGAACCTGTGCTAACACCAGATATATCATTTTTGCTGGAAACTGCTACCAATCACTTTTTTTCATCTTTCCTATTGTTAGACTATTACATTGATTTCCACTTAATTTAGTCATTTTAGAAAGTAAGGTTATGGGTGACATGAAAGATAAAAAAATCAATACAACTGTTAGGTGATTAATATGGGTTTTTATTAGATAACTGAAGGCCATAGTCTACTAATAAAAGCCTTTCTTTTTCAAGTCTAAATAGTTTGAAGGTCATAGTCTACTGATAAAGGGCTTTCTTTTTTCAAGTCTATACTCTGTAGTTTCTCTTTAAAGTTTGCATGTTGAGTATGATAAGATCTCAATCCCAGTTGGACAGCATGTTGAATTTTTTAAAGCTCATGAGCACAAGTGTAGATCTTTTGAGTAGCCTTTTTCCCTTATACGTGAGGCTTTACAATTTTGAAATGAAAATAACTGTATGACGCAAATTATATAAAGAAAAGTCTCTGTTGCCGCTGCTTACCCCTTTCCTTTTAGTCTATTTTTCTCATTTCAAACTAATAATAAAGAGAAAAAAAAACATAGAAAAAAGATATGTCATGACTTGAATGTTTTAGTTCCACTAAAAATAATGTTTCCAAAGCCTAAAAGAAGACTATTGATATCATACTAGAGCAAGACAGGAATGAGTAGGAGAACATATAACCTTGATATGACCATCATGGTTAATCAATAAGTTATCTGGCTTTAGGTCTCTATGAACCACATTCAGTGAATGCAGATACTCTAATGCAAGCACCTGCAAACAGTTTCAACTGGAACAATATATCATTATATTAATTGGAACAGAAAATTTAGATAATGCAATTGAGATCTTCATTGTAATAATATCAAAGAAAACATAGAACATCTATTGTACCACTTCTGCTATATAAGTACGTGCCATTTCTTCTTCCAGACATCCTAAATTTCTCAGCAGAGAGTAAAGATCTCCTCCATTTAAATACTCCATCACCAGATAAAGGTTTTCCTCACAGGTGAAGGAATAGAAAAACCTGACCTGTCAAAAAAAAAAAAAAAACGTAAACAATGCACAATAAATGCTTAATACTTAAATAAGTTAAATATTCCAAAATAAAATTTAGGATTACAGACCCTTACCACAAAAGGATTTCGAGCACTTATTAGAATGTCCCGCTCAGCCAAAATACTTTCTACTGCATTTTTTCGAATCATGTCATCCTTTCTAAGAACCTGCAGTCATATTTTCAACAATGCACAATAACTTTGCAAAAGTAATAGAGACTCATACAGACCCAGTCTTTCAAGTTTGTCCAGGAGACAGTATTAAATTAGGGAAAGAATTAAATGCCTAGGACGGAGGGTTATAATTTGGAATTGCAAATTCTAGAGGGTCTCTATTGATATGAAGATAAGATGAAGACCAACAGCAAGAAAAATAATAGTTGACAAAAGACCAAGCCAATTTGTTACCTTAATAGCAAAAAGGTCGTCAGTTGTTTTTTTCTTTGCAAGAAACACTCGTCCAAATGCCCCTCTACTGATTGGCTTTATAATTACAAAATCTTCAATAGATGTTCCTTGCTTACGAGCTTTGCTCTTATGGGCCATATTGACATCAACTTCTTCAGCCATCCCATGTAAATTGTCCACATTATCATCGTCTATCTCCCCACAGAGGTGGGCGTACTTTTCCCTATCACGCTAAAGACCATATCAGATCATGCCAAGAAGGAAACATACAGACAAACTAAAGTAACAGAGGGTGGTAATCAATTAAAAAAAATTAAAGATGTTTGATATCAAAATCTAAACAATAAACATAAGATCGAACAATCAAATTGAAGGTTCTGAGAGTTACATAAAAAATACAATATAATTAAGAGATCAAAAACAAAATGAATGATATGACTGATGAAGAATTGTACTCACGCCAACAGCTTCTGTGCTCTTCTTCCAAAAGTACCAGTTATAAGGAATTTGCCCTCGACAATATCTTGTAAATCGGTGAGATAAGAAAGCAAGTACTGCAGGGATGTGTAATCATCATCGTTTACATTTTTGATGCTACGAATGACATCCAACAGATCGTCTATCTGCCAATGAAAGTTTATAATCACAATCTTTTGAAATATAAAAACATAAAAGATGCACATCTGTGATGGAGTGCACTTTCTTCAATTGTTTTAGGGAAAAAAACAAGCATTTGATTTATAGCATCCACACAAATTTGTCACACAAGGAATCAAGATCAACATTACTTGTACTACTTCTGAAAAAAAAAAAAGGTTTTCCATAAACATTTGCTGCTACTGAATTCTCTCCCCCCCCCCCATAAACATTACTTGTCCAACATAGATAAATAGGAAATTTTACCTGCGATAAGTTTTCATTTTCCCAAAATGTACTACTTCCAGCCAGAAGCAAGTCGATCTGACTAGTACGTGGTGTCAACAATGGCGATCGTGGAGTCATGCTACCTGATGATGATGTAGTTGTACCTTGCGCAATTGCTCGAACTAGGTGTGCATTGGAAGAGACGTTTTCGAGGCCTTTTATATCATGACCAAGAAAAGAACTGACAACTTCAGGAAGACAGTCGATCATGCCTTCAGAACATGGCCGGTACAAATTATTCATTTCAGGAGATAACCCATCAGATTCATCTGTTATACTTGATGAAGATAGCGTTGCAGCCTCAGGAATATTCACTCCTGCAGCATCTGAGCTTTTCAGCGTTGCAGACTCCATAATCTTATGAAGAGTTTCGGTAACTCTATCAAGTCGTTCGTTAACACTTAAGCCTTTAAAGTCACATCTGTCAGCAACTGTGCAAATTCTAGAGTGATCTTCGAGATAAACAACTGGTATTTTGACATCACAAATCCGACACATCAGTGCATTCTCATTAACTTGGTTTTGTGGATCTCCGAGATTGCCTGACATAATTTTTTCCATTGCTGATGGATCTAAGGGTCCAGACAAGACTTTGGAAGGACTTTCCAAATCATTCAATTGAGAATTTTCTTCCAAGTTTTTTTCTCGATTTATCAAGTGACAGAGAAGGATACAATGAAGGTTCATTTGCTTCATGATCCTTCTTCTGATTCTTTTCTGCAGCAGAGGGAAGTTTCTTCCAAGAAGACATCCGATTTCTGCTACCCGGTGATTCAACATTTAAAGAATTGTCCCCCTCTGATAGGATAGTTGAATTCCGGTTACTCTGTTCCCGTGAACTAGACAGCCTAGTAAGCTTTTGTTTCATATCCTTCCCACTCATGAAGCTTTTAAAACCATGACGACCTCTCACACCCTGATCAGGATATACCCCAAGGTCACTGAACTGATGAAATTGGAGAACATGGTCATCCCCTGGCAAGGCACCTGCCTTTTGGAACTGTATAAGACGCGTGCATCGTGTGAGAATAAACAGAACTCGCGTGTGGACTTGCTTCAGTGTTCCCATTGGAAGTTCTTGGCGGCGGTCATCAAGATTCTGCACAATTTCTTCACATTTCAACCAAAACTCAGTGGGTGGCATCTGGGCACATTGTTGGGCCACAACCAACAAATCTTCCAACGTCTCTCTCCATTCAGGTTGAGCATCTGAGCTTTTCTCCAGCAATCCCAACAAATCACCCGCAAAGATACGCAATTCAGAATCAACATCCACCTTTAGCCTTTCAAATTTTGTTTGAATAATTTGCATCAAATCCTATCATTTGCATTAAAATAAAAAACAGTCAAGTTGTACAAGATGGCTAATAAGAAAGGCTACATTAAACACCAAAAATCCGATGCAACCTGGCGAGTTGGAGATTACCGTTGGACTACTTAATCCGCGAATCTTCCGCAAAGGAAAATCGCGCAATCCTTTGGAATTAAGTTCATGAGAGAAGCTCTTGATATCAGAAGGGTTTCCCTTCCTACGGCCGCTCGTAACCCTCAGTATCGCCAGGAAACGAGGAGATTTTTCCTCCTTCCCGTCGTCGGGAGGGACATTATGATGATCCTGCATAACACATTTCATTTTCATCCAATTTGTACCATGAATTTGATTAAAAGTGCTTGCAATTAATTCCCAATTAATTGGAAGATTGAAAACTATAATTGCATCTTGTAATCACATGATTATAAATTGCTTATATGAACTAAAAATCAATCAATTTGCAAGCATCCAATGTGTTCTGATTTGGCTAATAACAAACAAAAGACTTACCGCCATATCTGTAGATGTTGTGAAAGGAAAAACTGGATGCCTAACAAGTAAAGTTGAACACGATTTCTTCTGTCGCCTGTATTTGAAATTGAAACGCAAGCGACGGATCTATCATCATCAACAAAATTATTAAAAACAGGGAAGGTTGAGAGAGATGCAATACAGAGAGAGAGAGAGAGAGAGAGAGGGAGATGAACATGGATCGGTCACCACACGAAAGGGAATCGAGAGAGTGCAAATGGAGGGAGAGAGAGAGAGGAATATTAAGACGTGCGTGCATGAGAGCAACTCCAACCGTGCTCCATTTCTTTAAAATGGAGCACGGTTGGGCTCCAACCGTCCGCCAAAATGCAGGGCAGTTGAGCCTCTATATTTGGAGGCTCGAGGCTCACTATTTGAGCCTCAAAATATGGAGGTTTAGTTTAGTTTTTATTTATTTTTTAAAAAAGGTGTGTAATTTGTTTAACACAATTTTAATTTTCATAAAATTAGTATAATTGGATTGATATCTTCGATACGATTCAAATGAGTCTAATATTGAATATGTTTAACATATGTTTAAAAAAATAAAAAAATCCAAATAACCCCTGTAAACTATTTAAAATCCATTTAACCCCCTGGCCTTTCCTAAAGTTCATATCTGTCAATGAAAATCTAGCTCATGGAGTTATTTGTATTTACATAGATATTTTAAGGGGGTTATATGGCCTTTAGGAAAAGTTAGGAGGTTATATGAATTTCAAGCAATTTACAAAGGGTTATATGGATTTTTCCCTTAAAAAAATATTTACAATTTTTTTTATTTTTCATTAACATCAATATTAATTTTATTCTTATTAATTATTATTTACACTTATATACTAAAATATCATTTATTTTATATCCAAATACTGTTTTTTCGGATATAGATTTTAAGTTTGTGAATAACAGATAAGCTTATTATATTGCATGGAATTGATAATATTAACTTAAATATATTTTTAATTTCTTAATATCTCTCAATTATGTATATTATATAAAAAAATAATAGAGATATTACAAATTGAAGTTTTATGAAAAATAATATATAAAATAGAATAGAGATAAAAATAGAGATTGTGGTTGGAGTTGATAAATGAATAGTGAGACTCTAAACTCACTTTTTAATTTTTTAAATATTTTTTTAACCTCTATTTTAGAGATCTCCATTGGAGATGCTCTGAGAACTATATCATGTCACCTAAAATGACATGTATACATGCTGTGGCTTCCCAATAATTGAAAATTTATGGATGCAACCTGAGGCGGTTTGAATCTGACCCAATCCAACGCGGTTCAACCCAAATCCGGCCCCAATGCATGTTAACAAATGTTATGCTGTCACAACAACGTACCCGCCAAAAACAATTCGTGACACGTGTGGGGGTAGTGGTTCTGGGGCTGAGGAAGACCAGTTCTCTATTTTTTATTTTTTGGTTGGATTTTTTTTTTTTTACTTCACTGTTATCTGTTGGGGTTGGCTTGTTTTAGGTTTCAAACAAAAATCCATTGATTCATTGCTAAACTCGAGCACAAGCTCAACTTAAACATGATCCAAACCCATAGGTTGAGGTCGGGTTTGGGTTCACATTAAATACTCTGCATCGCATGTTGTTGGGTTTGGATAAATCTACCGCTTGAGTTGTACCCCAACATAAATTAGGGTCATTTGGAAACACATTGGGTTTTTTTTTTTTCCCTTTTCTACATGTCCACAAAGTTAAAATATTTTTTTAAAACATAATTCATTTATTTTTGTTTGATTGTGTTTTTAGTTATTTTTATTGAAAAATAAAATAATAAATTTTTTATTGTTTGATTGATATTGAATAAGTTATGAATAAAAAATGAATAAGATGTAAAATATGAAAAAATTGATTTGATATATGAGTTTTCAAATATTATAGAGGTGATAGCATGTGATTTGACGTGTGAATCCCATATATTAGATAGAATATCACAATTTTAAAAGACTTAAAATATCAATTCATACTTATCCTCTCACCTATTTTAGCATAACTATACTCTTTATTAGTTTTATTTTTTGTATTTTATTCTGTTGCTTTCCTATTCTTCAAGCTAGGCTATATTATTCAAATCCGATTATTGGGATCCGACGCCGCGAGAATCGAAGACGAGACGCGGCGAATCAGTCTTATCTCTCGATCAAAATAAATGCCTGATAAATAATATTAATAATATTATTTTCTGAAAATGATTTTTTTATGTAACTTAAAAAAATAAAAATAAAACTATGGCGGTGACATTCAGATTGGCCAATCAATTTTTTTGGGAACTCTGGATCCCTCTTTATTGTCTTTTCAATTTGAATGGCTTTCAAACCCTAGATTTTCATCGAATGTGTTCTTTGTATTTAACAGTTGATTTTGTGCTACGCAGGCTTTGGGTTCGATCATCAAAATGGCTATCGTTTCTTATCCGACACTGAATGTAAGGAACTACCGATCTTTTTGCGTTTTTTTTTTTTTAAATTGTTTCATTGAATCGATGTTTGATGCATTGTTTGAAACGATTGGATTCTTAGACCCAGTTTTCAATCAAAATTGAGGATTTCTTTTTTTCACTCGAAGCCTAGAATAACGATGATCTCTTTTCTTTTTGTCTTGATATCGATAAACGTGAAAAAGAATAAAATTGATAGATTTTTTATCTTTTAAAATTATGATAACTTGATAAAGTTGGTGGTCTCCATGATAATTTGTTGAAAGTGATTTGAGAAGAAGTGCCCGGAACATGGAACATTGCCTTTGCTTATGAGTTATGGAATGGTGATTCATGATTTGACTCAGGGTTTTGATACACTCAAAAGTCATTTCTATACTCTACTGGGTTAGAAAAAAATATAAAAAGGTATACATTCCGTTCATCTTATTATATACTTTATTTTTGATGAATGTATGTAACTCATTAGACAAGTATGTACCTTAAAAAAATCCAGAATATGTTGGAGCCACAAAAATGATTGCAGAAATGATTGTCCCTAATATTTCCCATTGACTCAGCATCTTAGCAAAATCAGGCGACAAATTCCCATCCAGTGTTTGTTTTTGTTTCCTTCTGGGATGTATTTGTTCATGCAGGAAATTGAAGGGAAGCTGAAAATTGAAAGAAAATGAGAGAGAGAGAGAGTTTTCCTTTTACCCAGTCAAAAAACTGATGTTTGCGGCAAACAAAATGAAATAATTTTTTTCTTCATTTTCGTTTCTCTCTCATCTTGTTAGAAGAGGCGTATAATTTTTTTTTCTAGGAGTGAATGAGAGATGAAGTAATAGAATCAGGTCATAAGAAAAATGATTTCTTTTCCATCACCTTCCTTTTACTTTCCTCAAATTTTCATTTGAGATTATTCACAATCACACCCCTAATTATGGGATAGCTATCTTCATGAACATTTTTTAAATGGGTTTATTAAGGAAAATAATATCTGGAATCGATTCCGAAATGATGGGCAAGCCAAAGAAGCACAGGTCCAATGAAGGGCGTGAGAATCTTGTTGTATAGCTGAACTTTGAAGAAGGTGAGAGCAAAAAATGTTGATGATGTGTTGATAACATGCCATTGAAATAAATTGCAACCATGGTTCACTAGGCCATTGAGTGTCTTGATTTATGAGGTTGATTCAAGAAGAAGTTTACAAAATCAACCATACATGCTGTAGAAGTTAATTCTGTGAAGAAATTACTTGTGCCAGAATAGAAAATTTTGGCTGGTGCTGATCTGTTGAGTAAAGCTCCACAATCACGTTGGTCAATGTCATTGTTTGTGTTGGATGTATTGGCATAAAGCATTGAATATGTGACATTTAATTTAGTTCAAATGGATGATATTCTTTAATAACAAAAAGAATCCCATTAGAATTTAGAATACATTAGTAACATGAGCTTGAAATGTAGTTGATGGGGAATTAGAGGACAACATTATCTGTTGTTAGTAGTTCCATGCATGGTTTTGTTTGTTATCAACTTTATGAAGGATTTTCACTGCAAACTACTAGAAGCTTTAGGTATGCAATCTGAAACTCAATTTGAAAATTGATTCTTATTTTTCTGCAAATCTCAATGACATGAGAGACATAATCTATTATAGTACTGGAATTGGGATGTCTAGAATAAGTGGTGACCCAACAGTGGTAGAAACTTCAGCTTTAAAGTTTGTAGCATGTGCATGTGAAGGAAATGGGCATTCCAACTTTGTGTTGCCTTATGTTCTTGTGGGGCACTTGCAGAGTGCTCTAGAATGCTGATCTTTGCATATATATGCGGTTTGAATCTGTTCTACAAGCCTTATTGATAATGGTTATCTCAAGAACACAGATTGAACTTTAATTGGCAAATCATTGAACTGCATCTTTGACAAAGTACAGCATAATATCTGGGATTATGTAGAATCGATTGATGTTTCTTCCTTATGTGCATGCTTGAGAACTTATGTTTTCATCAAACTGGTTTACTATGGTGAAGTCGGAAACTCACCCAAAGCTTTGTGTACTTCTTGGTGACCTCTTCCTTGGCCTTGTCATGCTGTAGCACTGGTCGGTTACATAGGATGGTAAATCTATCTGTGGATATCATGATTTTGTTCTCTGATGAATGGTTTAATTTCCACACATGCACCTCCCATTCCTTGTTGAACTTTCAGATTGAGTGCATTAATAATTAAGCAATTACACTGATTTATGTTCTTTTATAGGGAAAAACAATTGGTTGAATGGATTTGGCTTTGACTATGACATCTCCAATGTTATCCAGGTGATCCTTCAAACAACACCAAAAGAATCATATGTTAGATGAATTCTCTCACCCACATTACACCATTTTTATTTTATTTATTTATTTTATTTTAAACTTCCTCAGTGTTTACTTTATTCACCATTAAATTACACCATCTACAGATATTTGATGATAGCTTTATATCAGCTATTATTCATTTGGCACCAATAATAGCTGGACATGCTTGTTAAATTATTCTCCCGTTCCATCTTCACTAATAAGACAACATGCATCCACAACTTACAAACCATTTTTAATATCACAGCCCACACTTCTAGAGTACTATACCTAACCGTACCATACCCACTCTTTTGGATTTGATTCCCCACGTTTATTTATTATAATCCAATGTGATTACAGTTAAACAAAGTAATCATTAACTAGAGATTAAACAATTGCACCACTATGAGGGAGAGAGAGAGAGAGAGTCCTCACCGTGATTTGATCTTAAGTGGGCACACTGAACTAATTAATATCTGTAGTAATGGAAGACTGAAAGGAGAACATCTTCCATGTCATTCTTGTGAAGGAGAAGCCATTAAGCCAAGGCACTTTTTACTTACTTGAACTTGAATAACCATAGATTAAAAAAAACATAACCAAACAGTGATCAAACCCTAATGGCTTGTTTAGACAATGATGGCTGTGTTTAATCAGACTAGACTCCTCGATAATTCTATCATCTTACATGGGGAGTAAAATACCTTTTTCTTCCATCAGTAATTCTCTACCTTGTTGGATTAAAATCAATATTCAATTACCCTGTGATTACTGTGGAAACAGAATACTGTGTGGGTGGGGGAAGCATCTCACATTTTTGATGGTTGATGCTACGATGAACGAATGAAAACATTTCAAATTCCCCGCAAAATAAGTTAGACCCACAGAAAACCATGACAACAAAGTATACATGTCCCTTTTTGCCCACAGATCATTTCATGCCCACAAAACATAGGTCTGAATTCCAAAAGATGTGCATCGTAACCCCTTTTTTATTTCAATTGTTTCTTTAAATTTTCTGGTTGAATCTTATCCTACCAGCAGTAATAAAATACCAAATAAATTACCGCCAGCGAAAAGAGTACCTCTGCCAACTTGCCAATATGTGTTTTTCATGCCTTAACCCCCTTTAGCCCCTAAAAAAAAAGAAAAGAAAGCACGTCTGTTTTTAATTTTTACAGCTTGTAATTGAGTTCATTTGCTAGTGATTGATTTGGATTCAAATTAAGGACCCATCACTATTGATAATCTACCATCCTAAAGGGTCAGTCACATTATAATAAGGGCAAAGTAGGTATGAATTGGTCACTCTTTGGGGGCATCAGTCTTTGGCTGCAAAGTGCAAACCCAACAAGGGTTGTTGGGCATAACATGGCACTTTTGTAAAAATTGAAAGTACTGCGTTGTTCCACCATTGCTTATATTAAGATTCAAAATTTCAACACAAATGAGAAGAAAGTGACTTGAAAGTTTAGGACATGAACAATCTCAAAAGTAGAGGACCTTAATTTACCACAAGTATCCCCCTCCTGTGCAATCAATCCTGACCGTCCAAACTGATCAATTTTTTTTTTGTGAGAATCCAATCAAAGGTCCCTCACTTGACCTCTGTGGCTCTCAAGAGCGTTGGTGGCTATATAAATAGCACCACCCCTTCTTTGTCACTCACTGCAAAGCTAAGCCAGCCAAACTATAGACCACTTTCAATACTTGCAAACTAGTGTGTGTGTGTCTGTGTGTGTTATGGGAGGGAGGAGGAGTGGCAGTGAAAAAAAGACTTCTTCCAATGGCCTGTTCTTCTCCATAATGAACATCTTTAGGACCTCTAGGAGGTCTCGACGAAGGGTGGAGGATGTCGATGGGGTGAGGTTACGCCGCAGCGATGAGGATCGTGGTGGTTGTTGGGTTGGTGAGCCCGACATAGACAGCAAGGCCTCCGACTACATCGCTAGGTTCCATGAGTCACGCTTCACTGAACCGGAGCACATCGTGGCATAAATCTATCATCAGGACCATTTCTCACGGACTTTTTTGTTGTATTCCCTTTAATTTCTTCTGGTCTCTCTCTCTCTCTCTATATATATATTAGTATGGAGTCAGCTAGTTCAAGTTGAAGATGTTGTTTATCACTTTGTTGATTCCCATTTGGGGAAGACATAATGTATATGTAATTGGTTTGTGACTATTCAATAAATTTGTTTATCTCCCAGTTGATGATGATGTTTGTTTGACACTCTGGTTGCATATGCAGCTTCAGAATTATAATGTTTTATGATGCATTTATTTAATTTTCTTGATCAAGGTTGCAATATTAGGTTGATTGTGTGATTAGGAATCTCTGTTTTCTACCAAGAATTTACCTACATTAGAAGCTTTAATTATTTTGGCTTAATTAGCATAAAGGATTAACACACGTGAAAAAAATGGTTTTTTGGTTCTAGTTTGCTTTTATTTAGCCCTAATGACAATGGTGACATAGAGGGTGACGAAAAGGGTGACGATGGTACTTAATTAAGATAATATGTAATTATAAAGAGAATGCATGCATGACATTGCCATTTTTGAATGATAAGCTATTAAGTTTAGTTTAATAAGTACAAAAGATGAACCATGATCATATGTGTCATTCTGTGGAACTTTCAATTAGCCCCACATGACATATATTCTTCTCTCCTTTTTCTTAAACTATCTTAGGTCTTGCTCTCTAACAAAAAATGTCTTACATGTTCTCTGATATTTTGTTGTTTATCCCTACGTTTTTTTACTCCCTCTTAATTAGAAAAATATTCTTTATCATCATGTAGCATGTTAAAGAAGATTTGGCCTATTATAGAGGTTATCATTATTTTCCGAAGATTCACATAAGTATATTAGAATTATACTTCTAAGCTATGCATTAGGGTTATGATGATCCTTTTATCAATAAATTATATTTATTTCCACTATTTGCTTGTTTGTCATACTTATCTCATGAAAAAAAAAAAACCTTCAATAATTAATTTCTTCTAGTGCAATATGGCCTATATTCCTTATAATGACAATATATTTTGTTTAACTAATTAACATCTACTATAAAATCAGATTTCGTTAGTGCTAAGCTTCATGTGCGTTTCGTGATTAGGATATTTCCAACAAAGGTATGTGTGCAAATAAGAGTGGACAATCGTGGATGTAAAATAAAGTAAAAGAATTTGAGTTATATAAAAAATAATAAAAATAAAATCATTTTATTATGATTAGTTTTTATAATGGTTGTGTATGATAGAAAGCACAGAAAATGATAAGTCATTTTTCTTTACATTTATCTTTAAGGCTCAGTTTGGGTAGGCATTCTACACTCCTACTCGTGTTTGTAATCCGGACGCCATCAAACGCCTGGGTGCTATCCAAACGAGTTTCTACGTCGATCAGTCTTCCCATGCATTCGTGTTAGAGTTTGATGTGTTAAATACCGCGTTCCCCCGTCACCTGATAAGAGTGATTCCCGGCAACGCGAGTTTTAGGACGCTGTATACTGTTCATTAATTATGTTAAACGTGGCTTTCTCCGAACGCGGGTCATTCCATCTCTAATCCAAACGTAGCCTAAAGAGAAAGAAAAAGATTTATCCTCTTTTATTTAGGTTAAATGTCAACATTATCTAATGATCTCTTTTGCGACTAGGGTTTAATGCACGTCATATCACGTTTGCTAAGATTCTTCAATTATGTGTATACATGCAAGAGATATTTGAGAAGATATCAGACAAATTCACTCCAAAAGGAACCAACTTTCTTCTACATATGTTTATCACCACATACATAAATTAAAGCTTGATATTATATTTAATTGTGATCACTAAAGAAATCAAGGTTTAACGAGTGAAGCGAGAATCATAACAAGGTGCAAAACAAGTAAATTAGTAATGGTGTTATTTAATTATCATATAAATGGGAAGATATTTTGAAGACAGCAAATAAAGTAGTTGGGATAGAGCGTGACCCTTGAAAGATTGTGAAAGCCCCATATCATCAGCTGGTTTTGTTCTGTAAGCCTTTTTTGCATTCCAAAGAGGAGGTTCAATGAACATGTTGGTTGTCACTTTTTTTTTGTCTTCCCACTTCAATAATTGCCAGACTAAAAGAAAGCTCAGTTTAATTATGATGTTTGTGTTCTCCTTTAAAGACTTTCTTTGCTTTTGAGGAGCTACATGGGTGGTGGTGGTGTGTTTGTTATAGAAAAAGGTGCCATCTTTTCAATAACCTATGGTCTTGAGGCACCTTTAGGGCCATAGGGGTTCACCTTTCATCTCCATTATGTTATAGGGTCTCTTGGCATGCTTGGCTTCTCAGGTAATCTCTCACTTCTTACAAACATTGATGAATATGTACTATGTTCCTTTTCTTTATATGTTATCAATTTATAGATACGTAAACTTCAAGGATAATTTTCAAAGAGTTTAACTAAATATGATGTCACTTAAATAATATTATCAGGGAATTAAATCACAAAAAATCATGTAGGGATCATATTTTGCATGTAAAATCACGTTCATATCTCTACATGCAGTGGTGGAACCAAAATTCTTTTAAAGGAGGGGGCTAATATGACCTGTATAAATATTTTCTATGGTTATATTATTAATTTTTAAAATTTTTAATAATATATTTATAAAAAATGTCATTCACATAAAACATGTAATTGAATAATTATAAAAAAAATAATTATCAAATTTTGACAGTAATATATCAAATTTCATGTCGATAATTCACAAAAAAAAATGTCAAAGCATAAATCTAATAAGCAGTACATACATTTAAATTTGACATCGACGGAGTTTCATGTTATGAAAATGTTGAGTGGTAGAGTGTTGCTGTTTAGGGAATAGGCACTGTTACACTCAGTTTTTTTACAATAAAAAATACAATCCTGTATACCTCATTAGAAATCCATGGAAACATATACCTCGTTAGACGATGTATATACATTGTTAAATATTTTCTTAAACTTAAAAATGAGTTCAATTAACTTAAAATGGAGCGATGTATATTTTTCTTTTATCAAATCATATACATTATTAGATGATGATTACTATTTAAAAAAAAATAAAAATATAGGTGGTCTGAATTTTGGTTGATAAAAATAACTGAATCTAACATTTTTCTTAAAGAATTTCATATGTAGATGAGGTCATGAACTATGAGCTTAATTAAAATCAATTAATCACAAAAAAATAAAAGTATTTTAGAAAGAAAAGAAAAGAAAAAACAAAACCTAGGGGGCATGGCCCCCCCCTGGGGCCAGCCACCGTCTACATGTTTTGACTTTTTAAAATATATGTACTCAACAAAACATTTGCCTTTTAAGTAGGACTCCAAAGGCAATAATTTTGACCTAATTTGGCATGGGGATAAAGAGTTAGTATAAGGAAAAAATTAGGTTAAATCACTTGTTATCTCATGTGGTATAAAAAAAAGGGGATACAGTATGGACAATTGTCTACGTTTTGAGATAAAAAAATGAGGATAGTTTGTTCTGGGTAAAAGGTGGAACAGACTTTGTCCAAATTTTGTAAAATTGGGATAACATTTATTACTACCCTTTCCAAGAAAAAAAAATAAATGTGCTCCACTAAACAATATTAATGCCCCATTAATAGGAAGGGTAGATTTGATATTTTTTAAAAAAATTTGAAGTTATCCCATATGTGATCCAAATGCAAGATTGAGGATAAGAAAATAAAAAATGAGGATAATAAAAAACATTACTAAATGTAAATCTGGATAAAAATAATGATTTTTTTATTCCCATAAATTAGGCTAACTTATCCTAAAAATTTATCCATTTACCAAACTAGACTTAGGCCTAGTTTGGCATGGGAATAAAGAGTTAGAATAAAGAAAAAATTGGATTAAATCATTTCTTATCCCATATGGCATAAAAAAAATGGGAATAAAGTATGTACAATTGTCCACTTTTTAAGATAAAAAAAATGGGGATAGTTTGTTCTGGGTAAAAAGTGGAACATACTTTGTCCCAAATTTTTATCTCAATTTTGTAAAATTGGGATAACATTTATTACTATCATTTCTAAGAAAATGAATGAAAACAAAAAAAAAAAGAATGTGCTCCACTAAACAATATTAATGTCCCATTAATACGAATGGTAGATTTGATATTTATTTTTAAAATTTAAAGTTATCCTATATTTGATCCAAATGCAAGATTGATGATAAAAAAAATAAAAAATGAGCTTAATAAAAAGCATTACCAAACACAAATTTGGATAAAAATAATTGATTTTTTATCCCCATAAATTAGGTTAACTTATCCTAAAAATTTATCCCTTTATACAAGATTGAGTCCCATTATTTGGGTGTAAGATTTTAATGGACAGGATTTTGGGTGTAAAAATAATGGTGTTTTGAGAATATGTTTTTTTATATTTATTTAAAAAATGGTACGCATTCTACCGTAATTCATTAAAGAACGAAATAGGTCCTCAAAGCACACAGGATAAAACAAAACTAAAGGTGCTAAATAAGTATGTCAATTATCTGAAAAAATATTCGTATTCGATTCGAATCCGTATAAAAAAATGCAGAAAATATCTGATATCCGAAAATCCGTATCTATATCCGAACTAAATTATCCGTATCCAAAAATTTTCGGATCGGATCGGATATAGCCTATATCAGATCCGAATAATATCCTTATCTTAACTGTTATTTTATTTATATATACTAGAATTAGTTTCAACCCTTAGATGAAAATCCAATGACTCATGATCTATCGCAAAACATAAACCTATTTAACCATATTGGATACTTGTTTAACTATATTAGGATTTGTGTTTTTATATCTTTGGTAGATACCTATTTAACAATGTTATGACTTAAAATTTTATAAATTTTTTATATTTTAATCTGGTTCAGATATTTCGGATATTATTCGAATCCGTATTCGGATTTTCAGATCGGATACGGATCTGTGTTTTGAAATATCCATCAGATATCGGATACAGATATTTTTTCGGATATCCAATTTGGATACGGATACAGATATGTGCCTATCTAATCTGTATCCGTCCGATTGACCAGCCTAGTGCAAAGGCCCGGATGAGGTACAAGCTTGGTAGAAAAAATATTTAACAAAAGGTGTTCTTAGTATATGTTATACTCAACATAATAGACCTTTCTCAGGTTGCTTTTGATAGTGTGTTCAAAAGAGCTCAAATTGGCTTCAAGTCCATTTGATTCCATAATGGCATTGGGCACAAATTGCATGGACGATCCAAACTCTTTCTCAAAGTCCATGGATTCCTTGTAGAATTAAAGCTGATCTCATAAAGTATTTTTAAAAATTATAAAGTGATCCATTTAGTGTTTGATATGCATGCATTTTTCATATTAATATATATTTCTTAGTGATCAATGTTACAATAAATATTTTGTATGTTGACCAGGCCAATGGCATGTAAATATTGTGACCTAGATCAATTCGATTTGTTAATTACTTCATGTTTATTCAAAGGGCTTATTGTACAAAAATGGGTTTTTAATTCAAATGCATATGTAATATGTTTTACTAACGCAGCAATGGAGATCAAATCAAGAAGTTTTTTTTTGGCACCATATAACATGCCAAAGAATAAATGGGATGGGGTTAGTCCAAACGCCAGCCACGATTGAACTCTCTATCAGATTCATAGTTGTACGTTGAACAATTTGATTGTCCAACGCGATACAATTTTATAAAGACATTATGACTGAGATATCTTGTTAATTTTTAAAATTAAAATTGAAATCAATTAAATTATAACATTTTCTTTTTTAGGATTCACAATGGGATCGGACCGTCACGATCACGTTGGACAATAAATTATCCAATGCGTGTTGGACATAATTCGATCACAGAATAAATACCAGAAATTTATCCTAAAATATATTAGTGATATATAAAACCTACCGGTCATCCAATGGAGTTTCTACTACTTTGGAACCTTTTAGCTTTCTCTGAACAATTAAATGTCAAACCATTTTGACTTATCATACTATATTATATTAGAAAAATACTAAAAAAAATCTTATAAGTATTGGAAATACTCAAATAAATCATTTAAAAAAAAATATACCTAAAAAAAATCTTCTTTCACAGTTTTAGAAAATACAATGACTTGACAACCCTTATGTATTATTTACTATTTAAACACCATCACATATATTTAATTCTTTAACACCCCTATTAAAAAATATTAATAAATAATAATTTTTTTGCATGAAGTTTATTATTACTCTTTTGTATATCTAAGATTTAAATTGTAAAAATTTGAAAATTTTCATTATAAAATATGTTTTAGATATTCTCTAAACTTCCTAAAGTTTTTTGGGGCACTTATATATGTTTAATATTATACAAAAAAAAATCCTTCTATGAGACATTTATAAAATATAAATAGCAAAAAAATTGAAAAAAAACTTTAAAAGTTAGGAGAAATCCAATTTTTTTTATAAATTTATGAATGACAATTTTGACAAGTTTAATATTTTTGATGGCATACTTAAAAAATTTAATAACATGTAAAATCACTCTCAAATTAAAATAATTTCTTATATTAATTTTTTTTTCAATTAGATGATGGTTATGAAAAGTTTTAAATATGATGAGAGAATGTTTAAAATTACATAAGAATATATTACTTTTTTTAGTTTTCAAAATAGTGAAATGAGATTTTTTTTTTTGTATAATTTTAAAAGTGACTGATATTGGTATATCTAATCTTTTAAAAGAATTTTTTTGGAGGTATTTTTCCTATTATATTCACTCTCTATGTTATTGTATATATAGAAAAACAACAATAGTAGATAGTCTACCATAATGCATAATTACAATCTGTTAAGATTTGACATAAGTCTTAATCATTTACTCTTAAAACCTATTATGCGAACTGAGCTTTGATTATATTGATAAACACCTTCATCAGCATCATTTTTTAAAAAAGAAAAACAAAAAAAAGCTACCCACCCCAGTATGACGTCATGTTAATACAGTGAATTTAAGACATCAAGTATTTACTTTCTAATATCTGAAGATCAGAACTTTGAAATCCTCGTGTTGCATCCCCAAAACTTCTCCATGTAACTTCCCTCTTTAATTTATAAAAGTTTTATCGACCATTTTTTAAAAATAAAAAATAAAAAAAATTCATGCAACATGACGTATATGTGATAGCCAAATGATATATTTGGTCCTGCGTACCCTTTCGTTTACTGTCTACACTATTTAAAAAAAAAAAAAAAATAGTTATATATTTCTTCATTGAAATATGTTCTACAAAATAAAATATATATTAAGATACAATATTATATCTTTTTCTTTGAAAAAATTATTTTTTTTGTTTTACCTTCATATATTATGATAGAGCATATAATATGCTGTGCTATTGTAGTGTATGGGGCTACAGACGAGATTATAAAATGTACTGAGTGTATTAACGTTTAATGATATATATATTTGAGTTATTTGAACTTCATGAGTTTTATTTTCACCCCGAATACTGATACACTCAGTTCGTTTTGCATTCCCATCTGCATCCCTATACACTATAATAGTGAACACATTTTTTTAATTTTCTCAAAGTGAAAATAATATACCATTTTATTTCATTATACAATTTATTTAATATAAAAATATATACTTTAATGGGAGAGTGTATGATTTTGTTTTAAAATAAATGATGTGGTCTATGAATGAGAGTGCGATGGAGACTAGACATATCATTTTCATTTTCACCCCCACATTTTGATGAGCCCACTTCGATGAAAATAAAACAAAAAAAATCCACGTAGAGAAATATCCTTAAAAACGTTAAGCCAACCCCAAAAACGTTAAACCCACCACATCATGTGTCCTTTAAAAACGGCTGGGGTGGGCTTCTTAACAGGGTATGAAGGGTACATAGGAACTAGGGCCCCTACTATACGAATTATATAGTGTCTTTTTCAACAATGAAACAAGAATCAATCAGACATACAATGAGGCCTATGCTATAGACATTTCATTGCCTGATATAGCCGTATGTACATCCCAAGTACCCATATATTTCATCTAATAAAACAATCTTTATTTCAATTTGAACTCCTTAATTTTCTTGGATATCATTTTAAAAACTTAAAAAACTAAATTTGTGGGTTACTAATAAATAATCTAAATTTGTCAAGCAAATTTGTCTGTAAGTGGGTTAATTAATTACTAATAATCTAAATTTGTCTGTAAAGTACTTTTTCAATTGCTGTTCTTTAATCTCACTTTATAAGATCCAATAAGAATGGACCAACAAGGACCAACACGTTAAAAGTTTACATTTATGCGAGGTAAATATATTTAACAAATTTTACTTCATTTCCAATATGTGAACTTTGATTTATCCTCCTATAGTCCATGACCAAACCCAGTCTTATTATTAGTTTTTTTTTTTTTTTGCTTGATTTAATTGGTTTTTTTTATTAAAAATGTTTATGCACCACCGACCACTTTAAATTCATAATTTTCTACTTGAATTAAAGTATAATATTGTGGTCAGTGTTGGTGGCCTTAATTAAATAATTAATCCCTTTTATATCACATGACATTGTCTTCAAAACCGTTCAATGTGGATACACAACCTAGTCATGGTCAATGGGGAATCTAATGTCATAGCTCATAAAACATTAAAACACAACTATATATATATATATATATATATAGAGCCCAATGATTAACCTTTTGATATTTACATATATTTGTACCTCGGATTTTGGGGGGACTAATCGATGTGGGTTAATGTAGAGCCAAACCCCCATAAACTAGTGATCAATTGCTTCAACCATGGAGATTACTTCGATAAGCACCTCGAAATGTGTTCCATCCAGTCATTAATTTAGTTACACAAGCAAGGATTTTTTGTGATTAAGATATTGCACCAAAACGTGAAAATCGAATGATCTCATTATTTTATTTTGTTTTAATTTAGTTTAGGTAAGCATTTACCTAGATTATCATGTTTATGAAACTACCCATTTTTAGTGATATATATTTCACTAAAAAAATACACATGCACAACCAAATTTATTTTTACACCGTCTGTGTAGCATCATTTGATTAGATCTGAGATCCTCCATGTTCATACCATGATGGCATGCATAATTGGTGGATAGGAATTTGGCAGGAAAGGTCCGCAACATATCATGCACACGCATTTCTTATCATGTACAAAATATAAAATAAAAGTAGTATCGTAACACTTTGTCGCTGCCTGCCCAAAATAGCAAGACATGCAATAATATCTTGATATTTTCATAATGGAAAAAACAGAATCTGGATCATGAATGAGTGTACATAAAAATTTAAAGAGCTGTACTGCAAGGAAACAAAGGGTCCGCAGGAATATATATAATAGCATGTGATCTCATCCAACTAAAATAATTAAAGTGTCTCCCATCCCACACAGTTGTACCAACAGAGGGAACCTTTCATTGTTTCATTATATATATATAAATTGCATCATTTCAACTGTTAAAAACAACAGACACATCTGTGCTTGTTTATGTTTGTGGGAAGGTCTCATGGGGGTGTGACCTACATGTGCTCTTCTCTCTCTCTCTCTCTCTCTATATATATAGAGAGAGAGAGAGAGCTCAAGTCCCGGATCTTGCCCCCTCTGTGACCTACAAACACAGAGAGAACTCCTGTTCAATCTCCCCTATTTGAATCCACGCAGAGAGACAAACTTGTTTTCATCAACTACTCTCAGAACTTCTCAAAAACAAAAAAATGGCATCCTGGGTCCGGACGATAACATCTCCTTTCAGGAAAGCTTGCACCATCCTCAACATCTCCAAAGATCAGAAGAAGGCTAGAAAAGGTATGGAAGCACATATATATCAATTACATCTTCTCTCTATATATATGTTGCATTACATATATATGCTGAAAAGGAAGTGTTGAATCATTGCAGGGGATGAGTCCCATTATTGCATGAATCTGCATGGGGAGGTGATGGCATGCGCATATGAGGATGTCCAAGTGATGTGGTCCATCCTCGACAAATCCAGGCACAATACGAGTAACATGAGATCTTGAAGAGATGCGCATGCTTATGTAGACAGCTCATACATGCATGCATGCATGTGGTTGTGTATACATTAACATGCACCATCCATGCAGCCTTCAAATTGTATATGATCTATTAGATGGTTGAAAAATTTGAACCATGTACATTAAAGTAGTTTGTCTGATTATTTTGTGGTGTAGATTTAATTAGCTAGGTGGGATGGGAATCCCCATGGTTGGAAATTAATGATAATCATGGTGAGATTTAATGGAATTTCATTCACTGGCCTTGTTTACATTGCTGTTTAACCTTTTTTTAACTTTAGCTTGAATGGTGAGCCTCAACTAGCTCCAAATTAATTTTTTAAAGAGCAGGCTTACAATATATATATATATATATTCGCTTTGACTCTGTGTTTTCATAAGTGCATGCATATCATCAAAAGTAGTGCAAAGCAAAGAATTCAATTTTTGGCATATATAGATTATAGATCTGGCAGTTGTTAACCCACACAGTAATTAGTATGTGAGAGGGGCTGTCATAAAAAAACTTGTACCGAAACAAAATTGAAAGACTATATTTTTTTTGTTCTTATGTATAGTGATTAAGATCTATAAATTGTTTCCATGGTCAGAATCCAACATTACTAGCTAATTGTATTGCTGTAATAACACCAACTTAACTTCAACTTTCCATGCCATGTGCATATAGCATTTGTGAGTCTGTAATATTAGAAAGAAAAAGAAAAAAAAAGGAGAGAGATGTGACAATGTGAATACCAAGTCAATAGATTAAAAGGTGAAAGCTTAACTCAATACGAGACACATAAATACCAAAGTCAAACAAATATGATATTGAATGTTATTCTTTTTAATGGTGGGGGTTATTTCAAAAAAGGGCCATCTAAATCTCGAAGACCAACTCAAACAATTAACGGGTGAGGATGGCATTCAGATATCGATATCAATAGTTGTATTTGATTCCCACCCCCCATCCCCACATTTTGGATAGACCGAACATCTGGTCTTCTAAATATTGAGATTTTCTACTTGTTTTTATCCACACTTATATCTTATTTGATTCATGTGAATTGCTTCATTATCATGCAAAGTATCACGTGATTGTAATTGCACTAAATAATTTTTTTTTTTAATTTCACATGTATTTACAGTCATATAATTTTTAATGTAACGATGTGGTAACCCTATTGTAAAAGTAAAACAAGATACTTGAGGAGTTGAGGGTGGTTTAAAATAAAATTTTAACAATCAATATAACATTTTTTTCAAAAAAATTATCTAACAATTAAATTTTATTATTATTATTGTTATTGTTGTTGTTGTTTTGCATTTGAAAACGCCATTAGAAATCTACTTTTCATTTAAATCTCCAAAACAAAAAAAATTCCAATGACGTACGTTTTCCATTGAGTTTAAACAAATTTGGAAGGTTTAAGAAAACGTCATTGGGAATGAATTTTCATTTGTTTTCTTAATAAACAAAGTTCTAAAAACAATGTTTTGAAATCCGGACCGGACTGGATGGTTGAACCGGTTAACCCGTCGATAGATTTAGTTTCCGATCCGAGTAAATCATAAAACCTAGTCCTTACAAAAAAACCGGGTTACATGAACTGTCCAGTTTTGTGAGAGTATAAAAAAACCTATTAAAGTGATGTTTTCAAAAATCCCAAAAGTCATTTATTCTTCAAAACAACAAAACAGGGTTTAGAGTTTTCATTCAAAGCAGAAATATTCTAATTTTTTTTTATAAATTGTAAAACATTATTTAGGTACGTTCTCCTATAAAACTGAGCTATGTTCTTATATCTCTTTAACTTGTGAATTGTGATGTTTGTTTATGGAGCATTTCTAGACATCCTCTTACAAATTGTAAAACATTAACCCGTTATGTCCTATTACAAATTATAAAATGTTGATTAATTTTGTGTTAACAAATATTATTAATATTTTTATTATGTTATCACATAGTTCAATTCCGGTTAACTCAACCGTTAAATCAGTGACATGTGACCCAATCATTTTTCCGGATTAAGTACTAATTCAATTTTTAAGACATGGCGGAAAAGAGGGGTTTTATTTTCAATCAAATGCAATAAATTAATAAACAAATAACCTACGTGTCAGATTTAACAATAACTCAAAATAACTAGTTTGTAAAATCTAAAAAGTGATATTTGTATAGTTTAGTAAATTTATTTTAATCATAGTTATTTTTAATAAACCACTGCACCCTCGTAATATATGAATTAAATCTTATTCATTGGATTAAAATGATAGTTTTAATTTTAATTAATTTCTTTATGAGAAAATTAATTAATTTCATGTGGGTATATGAAATTAATATCATATGTGTATCACGCATCAAATTCAGATATTTTTCAATAACAAATACGCGTACCTTTTTTTTTGCAAGACAGCGCTGGTGGGCTACTTTTTTAATATGAATGAAAAGTTTGTCCCCGTTGATGAAGGATTATACAAAAGAAATTAAATAATATCATGTAACAACTCTCTGTATGACTGAAGGTGCCTTGACTATTTTTCTGATAGTTGATAGATCTAATTTTATATTTTAAAAGCTTAGAGAAATTTTTTTTAAAAAAAAAACATATTCAAAAGTGGTTGGTTTAAATGTATGAATCTTTTAAGAGATTTCTTTTGTTAATTTTTCTTAATTTGAAAAGTTCATTCTAAGAAAAATGTTAAAATCAATTAAGTATCTCAAGGGAAAAGACCCATGCAGATGATATTCCAAATTTTTGACCAATTTATAAGTTGTAAATAATTTACAAAAAAAAATTTCCCTTGTAAGTTGTAAATAATTTATAAAAAGGAAAAATTCATATAACCTTCTCTGACCTGTCAAAATCCATATAATTCACTGACTTTTTTTAAAGTTATAATCCCTCGAAAACACATATGTAAATTAAAAAATCTCTCTAAGTTAAATTTTCGTTGACAGATGAAATATATAATATGAATACGCAGTTTAGTTAACCTTGGGTGAAAACACATTACACCAAAAAAAGCCTCTACAATGTATTAAAAATCCTATGTAAATGATGATTTTACCCCTTCGGATGGGTTTTATATATAATCAATTCAGAAGGGTAAAATTTTCATTTGTAGATGATTTTTTACATTTTTATTAAATTTTAAGAGTTTTTTGATTTATTGTGTTTTCAATGAGGATTAGCCAAATAGAATATATATTCACATAATATGTCTTATTTGTCAACGAAATTTTAATTCAAGAGGCTATTTGAATTTACATAGGTGTTTTCAGAGATTATATTGATTTTGGACAATTTACAAAGGGTTATTTGAATTTTTCCCTTTACAAAATTAACAATTTTATTATATGCAGAATCAACAAAAAAAATCCAATTTACAAAGTGATGTTGTAGCTAGCCGTCCCAATGTACAGTAAGAATTGTTATTACTTGTAGTAAATGGACGGAGGCGGGACCATATATGGGCATACTTAGACACTACAGAGATATAGATTTTTTTTATATAGCAAAGAAATAAATATATATTTATTTTCTATTTCAGATATACAAACTAGGGCTGCAACTCGGGTCCCGAACTCAACCTGAATTCTAAACTACTCAATCCTAACCCGATCCAACCTGATTTTCAACCCAAATTGGACTAACCTGAACCCAACCCGCAATTAAATAAATCAACCCGACCCAACCTGACCCAACCCGATTTTTAAACATATATAATGTGCAAATTAAATAAACCAACCCGACCCAACCCGTAAGATTAGTTAGGTTTACTTAAAATTTGAACGGTCTAAATTTAGAGCTACAAAATGAACGACCATGATTTTTTTTTTAACTATTAATTTACGGGTTTGGGTTGGGTCGGGTTGTGAGTGAGGCCAACTCGAACCCAACCCGATTTGTGAGTCAACTCGAATTGGTCAACCGGAACCCGAACCCGATTTGACTAACCCAATCCATATAAAAATCAGATTCAACCCGTCGAGTTCAGATTCAACCTGGCCCAAATTACAGCCCTAATACAAACCTAGACCGCATGGCCATAATCCAAAGGGGGTAGATGGTCATCCAGAGCTTTCACCCACCCAAACATTAATTAAAAAAAAATTGGTCATGTTATAGCTAGATATGAGTTTTTCTGGATCATCAAAGAAGCAATGGATTTCAATCGTGAATATAATTTTTCTCTATGACTGGAAACACGAGTAAATTAAAAAAAGTTACATATATTTTCCACGTACTGCGATAATGTATAATTCTGTATTGTGGATGAGAAAATTATGTTCATATATTGAGCTCATCATTTTAGGGATTTGTAATTCCATCACACACTATGATATGATCTGATATGTATTCCAAAAACTTAATAAAAATTCTTTTTAACCTTTCTGTGAATGTAGGTCTCCTTGTCAAATCATTTCATTTTTTTTTTATTGTTATGTGTTTTTTCTTAAGTTTCACTACTTTAATTTGCGGGACGATATTTTTCAACAAGATTTTTAAGAAAAAAAAAACGCAAATAAATATATTTAATTTCTGTGTGCAAAAATGCATGAAAGATATTATTATTTGAAGAGCTCGCTGAACACCTCTTCCAATCAGTTCTCAATCAAATCAATACAGACCTTCACCCTTCATATAACCAAAAACACCCAACATGCAAATTAAATTATTAACACACTAACAAAATCATGCGTGAAAACAAAAGATGATTTATTTAAAGAATAATGTTTTGATCAATGCTATTAAGTATTTTTAATTTTAAGGCCTAGTAAACATGTTTATTTAAAGATCGGTCCATCACTTCTTCATATTTCTTTTTTAATCTCTATTTTCAACCGTCTATTTGATTTTTAGTCTCTCCGTCAAACGTTAGTCCATACACCTTAATTTGTGAAATGTTATTTTATTTTTAATTCCTTATAAACTATGTTATTTAGTGATCAGTTTCCCTATAAACACTAAATAACATAGTTTACATGGACTTAAAAATAAATCACATTTCACAAATTAACGGTGTATGGACGGACGTTTGACGGAGGAACTAAAAATCAAATAGGCGGTTGAATATCGAAACTAAAAAAAAAAATATGAAAAAGTGAGAGACCGATTTTTAAATTGACATGTTTACGTAGACTTAAAAATAAAAATCCCATACTATTATTGTTTGCTTTTCTTTAATTTTCTCCTTACAAGATAATAAAAGATCGGTGAAGATATACATAAACATTTACCTTTTAAAAAATTATATTAAAAATAGGAATGATTCCCATAAAAAAAATCAATAATTTTTTTTCTTAAAAGATTTGGTGCTTAACATCTAGATATGATTCCTGATCTCCTTTACGCAGAGGGGTGCTAGCCGACTTAATAGAAAGCTCAGCTCACAATAAACCCTAGAAATGAAAGAACCTTACTCAAAGAAATTCATGAATCACCGGCCACCCACTCCCACTCCCCCCGGCACCGGTATCACCCATGTTATTCCCACCACCTCCACCGCCGGAGGGCGGTAGGAACCGCCCCCCATCAAAAAAATCATACCCCTCCCAACGCGACGTCGTCACCGCCGCATCACCATCATCGACAACCACGCCCTTCCCCCTCGCCCTTGCCTCCGCCGCCGCCGAAGACTCCGCCTGAGGCGGCGGCGGAGGACCACCCTCATCCACCACAGCTGGGATCGGCTGCGGGGGCGGCAGCGTCCCCGTCTGATTTTTCCCCATGACCTCCGCCGCGGCCAACAAGAACTGTGTCCGGACCTCCAACATGTTCAACATGTCATGCACGTCCTTCCCCGTGAGCCCATGCAGGCCCTCCCCTTCCATGAAGCGGAGCACGTACACGTCGAGCTGCATCGCCCGGTTCTCCCCCTCGATGCGGGTCCACTGGTCCCTGGACCTCGCGAGCCTCTGTTGGAAGAGGGACTGCATGTCCAGGTTCTTGCGGTTGCGCTCGTACTCTGGCAACTGCATGTAGTCCTGGAAGACTGTCTCTGCTTCCGCTTTGTTGGGTGGCCAGACCTCCACCGGCTCTTCCTTCTCCGGCGAGTAGATCGCCATGCTGCCCATCACACGGCACAGCGTCGTGATCTCCGACATCTTCTTCGACAGACCTTTCCGGCGTTTGTTGAGTGTGGAACGCCGGACGGAGTCAGTGGGGATCCAGGTCAGGTTCAGCTTCTTCTTTGGCATGGCTGGAGTGAGTGAGAGAGGGGATCAGATGATGTATTTGTGGTTTGGTGTGTTTATGTATGGAGGAATGATTTTATAGTGGAGGGTGTGGAAGAAAGAAAGGAGTGTAATTTTAGAAGGTGAGTGGGGTGGGGTGACTAATTTAGGAAAGGTATCTAATGATATTTGATGTCTTTCTTTTTTAGGGAAAACAATATCTATGGGGGAGGAGTGAATTGGATATCATGCCGGATTTAGGCTTCTAGTGGGTTTTGGTTAATTGTATGTAGATATCCATCCTCGTTTTAGTATGAGTCATAGTTGTCTATATAACGCTTTAGACGGCTAAGGGTTTGTAAGGATCTAGACCGGCACATGGGTTTTGTATCAGAGGTGTAAAATGAGTAAGGCCAGCAAGATATGATTACGAGGCACGGTCTATTATGAAATCTATAAGATACGTTAAAAAATAGATTACATTATTAACACAATACAACACGACACATTAAAGTTATATGGGTCATGTTGGGTAAGTCTTGTAACATGTTAAATCATTCTGCTGTGACACGACATGACACGATATGATAATTCACAGTAGACATGTTTTATAATATGTTGATCAAATATCTTATCTCGTTGTTGTATAAAGTATATATAATGTGTTTGTGTGCATATATGTATAAATATGTAATATATTTATATATTTTGTGTGTGTATAATGTTAAGAAAAAAATAGTTTAATATAAAAAATATTATTTTTTAAAAAATTCACTGGCGACCTGTTGGGTGGGCCGGGCATGCCCGGCCCGGTTTACACCTTCATGTTGGACGTCGTTTAGCCGGTTTAGGCGTTCTGTGGCCCATTGTGTGGACTACGTACCGTGCTTAGATTACCCACTTTTAAATATTTTAGGATATGAGACTTTCAATTATGCACCTTTGAAATTGATTTTGGGCCAATCGTGATTCCATGGGAATCCTTTTTCCTATAATCAATTCAAAAACTAAAGAAGTCACCAATATAATATTAATTTTTATATATATAGTAAGTCTTTTGTATCTCCCATAACGATAATGCATGCTAACATATCGAAAAAAAAAAAAAAAAAACGGGAAAGAAAGAAGAAGAAGAAAGGAACTTTAGATATCTTCACTCTATTTTTTAATTAAACAATAACAGAGAGGAGAAACCAATAGAATAGACAAACTCTCCCTATAATTTTATGAAGTCCTTCGCTTCCCACTCAAATAACAAGTAATAATATAATTCTACTATATTATATGTACTTCGGATCTTACATTATTCCAACGTCGCGTTGGTTTAGTGATTCACAATACAAGCTCCCATAAACAAGCCTCCAAATCACGAATATTAGTATGTATGTGTGGGTACGCTTACATATATAGGAACATAAACAAGTCTCCAAATCTACTCATAAACTAACAAAATCCTATTATCTATTCAAACATAAAGCTTTTGCTTCATGTCGACACCTTCAACTAATGAGTAATGACATAGCCCACTCTCCCTAAAGTAAGTTTGACTAGTCAAAATCACTAGTTCATATTGCGTCAACCATGGCCGGCACCATGTCTTATCTAGCTAGTTATCTCTTCTCAATCAATCCACCAGTAAAATGTCAAAAGTTGACCTTTGACCTTTCCACCGTTGCTTGTAACAAGTCTAAAGCCATCTAGATTTCGCACTTTCACTGAATCTTTTGTGTGCATTATATATTCTTCCCATCTAACAAGTCTAGCTACAACAATATTGCAACAACAATAATGGCTTTATCTTTCACTTCTATCCAAAGCTCCTCCTTTTGTTTCTTGTTCTTCTTCTCTTGTGCACTTCTTGTTATTGCTCCGCCCCATGTGGAGGCTCGGTATTATCCAACCTCTTCGGTCGCCTCCTTAGTCTCTGAGGATCTCTACAACTCCATATTCCTACACAAAGACGACAGCGCCTGCCCCGCCAAGGGTTTCTACAACTACTCATCCTTCATCGAGGCGACGGCCTGCTTCCCGAAGTTTGGGAGGGTCGGGACCATCGACACGCGCAAGCGAGAGATCGCCGCCTTCCTCGCTCAGATCTCTCATGAGACCACTGGTAAACATAAGTACCTTAAACTACGTACAGTATCTTATTAGTGGATATGTTTTATGAATGAATGAATTGAATGAATGGATTGTTGGGTGTTAATTGTGTAACACAGGAGGATGGGCAACTGCGCCGGATGGACCCTACGCGTGGGGGTTGTGCTTTAAAGAGGAGATCAGCCCGCAAAGTGATTACTGTGACTCCACCAACAAACAATGGCCTTGTGTTCCGGGAAAATCCTACAAAGGAAGGGGACCCATTCAAATCTCTTGGTAATCCTATTAACTTTCTCAACCTCTCTCAACAATTGAAGACATTATATGTAAAATTAGTTTAATCTCTGTTTTTTTTTTTTTTTTTTTTCATTGAATGTTTTCTAGTTTCTATTTTTTTCATTATTTAATATTTATAATTTAGTATTTTTTTATTGAACTCATTCTTCCTATTATTTTATTTATGTAGATATCATACTAAATTAGGCATAAAAAGCATCTTTTTCAAGAATTTAAAAAGTCATCAGAAACGCAAGTTGAAAAAAGAGTTTTTATAAAAAATAATTGTACAAAAAACATTGATTCTAAAAATACATATATATATTTTCTTATTTTTTAAAAAAATATATTTTTTGAATTAAAAACCAAAAAATATTAAATTACTTAAGATTTTGGGATTCCTTCAAAATCAAAAGCAACCATAAACATTTTTCAAAATCTAAACAATACCAGAAAGCCGCTTTAATTTCTAAAACTATTCAAAGTAAAAGGATTTTTCTCAAATTATTTTACAAACAAAATTTTATTTTAACATGATATCAAGAACACACTTATGATCATCTTATTTTAGTTATGTATACAAAACTTTCTATTGGTCTATTGCTATATTGCTCTTCTTGCTCTATTGGTGTGACTCAAGTCCTCAAAGATACATTTCTCAGCTATAATGTGATCTTTACATGCAGGAACTTCAACTACGGCCCGGCCGGGGAGGCGATCGGTTTCGACGGGCTGAACAACCCGGAACTGGTGGCGAACGACTCGATCATCGCCTACAAGACGGCGCTTTGGTTCTGGATGACGGAGCGGAAGCCCAAGCCATCGTGCCACGACGTCATGGTGGGCAAGTACAGGCCAACCCGGGCCGACTGGGCAGCCAACCGGACCGCTGGGTTCGGGCTGGTGACTAACATCATCAATGGCGGGCTGGAATGCGGCACGGGGACCAGTGACGCTCGTGTCAATGACCGGATCGGGTTCTTCCAGAGATATGCCAAAATCTTCAACGTCGACGTCGGTCCCAACCTGGATTGCGCCAACCAAAAGTCTTTCTGAATGGGATCCAGTCAGTCTCTGTGATGATACCATCTGTTGCGGCATTTTATATATATATATATATATATGTCCACTCTTCGATTCTGTATCACAAAATTCAAATTTCAATTATAACTAATTTTCAAATAATGATTATGTGTTGATTATTTAAGAGTTAAAAACACTCGAGTGATTATAAATATCTATAAATCTATATAAGTCATTGTAATTTGGGACATGACAATTATATTATTAAAAACACAGAAAATATTTAATACATCGTTATTGTTAATCATTAATATTATTTTATTATGGTTAAAAATTAATCTTAGATATGATTTGATTATTATACATTAATTTACATGAAATATTATATGTAAAAAATATTTCATTTAGTTAATAAAAACATTCAAATAAGTCAACGTAAATTATAAAAATCTGATTTAAACTTTTTTAAAGACAAAAATGTCCCTTGTCTTTTTTAACATAGCCCCCTGCTATCCTATCAACCAACATCAATGAAGCAAAGTATATTGACATCTTCGGGATGCAAATCACTCTCTGATGAAGCTTTAGAATAAGAGAATCACTTCTCTGGCTAACAAAAAAACTCATCTTCGGAAACCCACTGATCATTACATTCATGGACGCGATGTCCCTCTCAGACATTCCATCAAACACGGGAGGACGACGCGCGCGCGTGTTGGCGCGGTCGAAGAGGCCGCCGTCGAGAGGAGATGCAAGATGGATAGAAGTTGTTCTGGAAGGTGGCAGCGTGGCGGCGAATGACTGAATCAGGAGTCGGAGAGTTTGGGGAAGAAAGTGAGACAGGGAGAATCAAAGAGAATTTTTCGTTGGACCGGAACAAACAGGCGGAGATAACGTTTCCAGTTCGATCGTAAGGTCAACTAGGGTTCCGATACAAAAATAAAAAAAGAAAAAAAAATGATAAAATGGTTTAGGGCTAATTTTTTATTAACACAAAAATCTTTAATAATTTTTCAATTTTATAGAGATCTTTTCTAATTTTATTAAGTTTTTGAGGAACTGCATCGTTTTTAAAATGAAAATTTACATTTGAAGCTTGATTATTCCGTTCATGGCGACTCACATGATTTTCTGTTTATTCTTTTATTTTTTTCTTTCACTTCTTTTAGTTATCCTGATTGTTTAAAGAATAATTAGAGTTGACTGAAGCAGATTCACGTCTCAAATTCATTAAGAAAATGATTAATACATTAAACTAATGTAAGGTTTTTGCTTGTAATATTTGATGCCTCTCACGTGTTTGATAGAATTCCTCAAATAACGCAAGGCCGGGTGCAGATCCATATCAAAGAATTATAATACAAGATTTCATTTCAGATGCGACAAACAACATGCTCTGTAATCTTAAATTCTTAATTGGCTTTCATTGTATGAGTGGCGTCATACGTCAATGGAACTTATTGATTCTTTTTATAAGTGATATCTTCATATGTTAATGGAACTTATTTGGTTCTTTTTTTAAGCATATGCACATGTTATTTTTATCACACTATAAAATTTATGACAACTGTTGTCCTGGACATGGGTGGTTGACAATGATGTTGTATATTTGGCTTTTTTTTTCAAAAAAAAAAAAAAAAAAAAATCAAAGTGGTTAAACAATTAAATTGTTTTATATAAGGTCCTACATGCATGCACTCTTATTTTTTGTAACGAGATATATATATATATATTTCGTTAGACGATAATGTGATATTTTAATTTTTATCTAAACTATAAAAGAGTACATTCATTGTAATACATTTTTTTTTATAATGCTATATTACATTACTTGGAATACATACCTTTAAAATAAATCAAAGAATGTGGGAACCAAGAAAAAAAGGCTACATATTCATGATTTGGATGGAGCGTTACAATTTTGTGTTTCAGGGGCTACTCCTTATGCAGAGAACATTTGAAAATTGATGGTCCACTATATTCAGGATTGGGGCAAGTTGTGCGCATGTACTTTTTCTATTTCTTGGATCAAGAGAGTTTGGTGATCCGGGAGTAATCTTGAGGGTGTTGTTGTTTCTTCAGGATTGATCTTTTATAGATGGCTCATCTATGAAGATCATTTCTTTAATTTCTTTTATGTTTTCTGCTTTGTATTTGGGCTTGCTTCATTCCTTAATAGAAAAGCGTAAGCCTACCGTTTACATACAACAAATCTTATATGCATGTGCCTTTTTTTATAATTTTAAAATTATTTTAATGCGATTATGTGCTGTACAAAAAGTTGGAGAACATAAGCTCTGGTGACAGTGTTATGTGCATTATTGACTGAATAACAAAAAAAAGTTGGAGAAATATAAGCGTCTGGTGATGTCTGTTGTCTACCAGAAAGTGGTGCGGTGAGGACAATTCGATACTGGTCATTAATTAAGATACTTTGATTGTAATTTTCGGAGACATTGATGTTGCATTTATCTCCTATAACATTGATGTTGCATTTATCTCCTATAACATGACATTGGACACCCATATATGCAACATATTTGTCATCTTACTGTATATATATACACATACAAGAGAGTGACATAAATGATTGATTTTGAACTAATTGTCCACTTTACCATGTGATTTATAGTTGTTTATATGCATATGGGTCTTAAATGGGTTGTCAGAGAATAATTAAACCGTTCTCTTTCATTCTTATGTGGTTTGGACATCTTGTTTTGGGGACCTACTCAGGGGACATCTTGTTTTGGAGACCCACGTTATTTAATGGAGGGTGAGGGGATTAAACCCCACTCCAAATTGAAAACAAACTTTCCATAAAAATCTCCACCAAAATAAGCCTCCCCCCTCACCCTCAAAACTGAAAAAAATAAAATAAAATACATCTCCACCCTAGAAATAGTGGGAAAAGAAAAAAATAATCTCAACCAATAGTTGTTAAAACAAACTTTCCATCAAAATCTCCATCAAATTAGATGCCTTATTCTTAAAAATCATCAAAACTGAATAGTATAACTTTAAAATAAAAATAAATCTCGGTCATCAACAATTAATAAAAGATGCATGTGATTAAAAAAAATCATATTTTCACGATTCATTTTTCTAAAATATAGCAAAAACCTCAATAGTCCTCTCTCCTAAAAATCAATTCAAACCGAGTTTCTAACTCTCTTTTATTATTATTATTATTATTAACACTTACTTGGTATTACATGTCCATTTTTTTTTTGGGTTAAAGACATTTAAGTCCCTACAAATAAGAAAAAAATCCATATAAGTCCATACTAAAATTGGAACAGACGTACGAGTCCTTGAAAACTCAGAAAAACCCAATTATCATCCATGAGTTAAATTTCCATCCAAACTTAACGGAATATTCTCAGAATATTCCGTTACATATAATTGTATAGACATTGAAGTCCTTATAAACAGTCATAAAGACAAATTAGTCCCTGCAAAAGACAAAATTGTCCCTGAAAGACTTTTACATTAAATTGTGTACACATTACAGTCCCTATAAACAATCATAAAGATAAATTAGTCCCTGCAAAAGATAAAATTGCCCCTGAAAGATTTTTACATTTAATTGGATAAACATTACAGTCCTTATAAATAATTGGATACACAATTTAATGTAAAAGTCTTTTAGGAACAATTTTGTCTTTTGCAGAGATTAATTTGTCTTTATGACTGTTTATAAGGACTTCAATGTCAACACAATTATATGTGACGGAATATTCTAGGAATATTCGGTTAAGCTTGGATGAAAATTTAACTCAGGGATGATAATTGGATTTTTCTGAGTTTTCAGGGACTCGTACGTCTGTCCCAATTTTAATAGGGACTTATATGGGTTTTCTCATGTTTGTAGGGACTTAGATGTCTTTAACCCTTTTTTTTTTAGAGAAACGTAGATCTTGTTACCTATATTAATAATATCGTAAAAGTGAGATCACATATCACAAGAGTGGATCGGAGATGAGGAAAAAAAATTTATATGAGAACCAAACACACCCCCCCCCCCCCCAAGAGTAGGCCTGTCAACGGGTCGGACCCGGGTCGGGTCGGGGTAGACCCAGACCTGACCCGTGACAGGACCCGGCGGGTCCGGGTCCAACCAAGGACTCGGCGGGTCCGGAGAAATGTGGACCCGGACCCGGACCCGTCGGACCCGGGTCGGGTCCGGGTCCGACCCGACCCGGATGGTTGGGTAAAAAAAAAAAAAAAAAAGAGAGAAGAACTCATGTATTTGTTTGTCTTATCATTCTATTTGAAATTTTTTGTAATAAAACATTATTGTTAATGAGACTATGTTTGAATATAATTTTATACAATTCAAAAGAAGTAAATGAATTATTAAACAACATCCAAAACAATAATCACTAACATAAAAAACATATTAACCTAAATAATAAACATAACTAACATAAACAACATTCAAAACAATATTAACCTAAACAACATTCAAAACAATAAACACTAACATATTAACCTAAATAATAAACATAAATCATGCAACAAACTAATTAATCATACAAATTCAAATGTTAATAAGTTAATTGTCCAAAACAAACCGATTTATAGGCTTGTTATGATTATGATTTATGAACTTGTAGATACAAAAATAAATTAAGTAAGAAATAAAATTATGTATCAACTAATACTAATGGTCTTATAATATATGAACATATATTAAAAAAAACAGTCGGGTCCAACGGGTCCAACGGGTCGGGGCGGGGTGGACCCGGACCCGACCCGTTTGTTTGTTCGGGTCCGTCGGGTCGGGTCCAACTCGGGTCGGGTCCAAATCGGGTCGGGTATATTACACGTGTAATCGGGTCCGGGTCGGGTCGGGTCCGGGTCTGGACCCGACCCGTTGACAGGCCTACCCAAGAGGAAGGAGATTAGTGTTGTACCTCTACTGACAATCTTTTTTTATTATATTGCAACAAGTTGTCTTGTTAATTATACAATTTTTAATTCCTGCTATTTGTTAGTGAATAATTTCCATAAAAAAAGTTAGTGAATAATCGTGTATTAGTGTTTATCCAACACAAGCACACACATTATTGATTATTGTGGGGACTGTTCATAGTAATTCAGTTGGCGTGATGATTGATGATCCATGAAATCATATTTTTATGTTGACAAATATCTTAAGCCTACTTCTTCCCCAAACTTAAATGTGGGGGCATGGGCTATAGGGACCATATAATCATGAATTACATATACACCCATGTGAGGTGGGGGAATGGCAATTCCAAGGTCTGTTAATAATGCCAATCGGTCCCCACTGAATAATAGATATTTCTTTCCATTTTTTACTCTCTCTCTCTCTCTCTCTCTCTCTCTCTCTTCACTTCCTTCATATATTAGATGCCTTTCCATAATCCGTTCAGTTTAATTGGTGCTTTGGATATCATTCAATAAATAACCGTGAGTCTTATTAGATATTTGAATATTTAGTGTGGATACTAATACCAGCATAAATTACAAAAAAAAATTATATGTTCAAATTATATATTGTTCATATTTATTATCATAATTATAATATTTTAAATAATCATTATGATGTTTTAATTTTCATCTCTAAGATAATATATCATTGGAAGTTTTGAAACCCCAAACTAATCAATTATTCAAAAAAAAATATCTAAAAAAAATATCTGAATTGAAATTTAATATTCGTTACGTGTTGACAAATCGGATCCCAAGATGAGTACAAAATTTTTTATCGCCTTTATTTTTTACAGCTTGTCTAGTCTAATATCTATCTTGTTTTTTTTCTTTAGTGCAAGAAAATTCCAAAAAAGCAATGGGACCCAAATACCTAACCACACTAATTGAGAAAGAAGAGAATCCACTTTTACACGACATGAAAAGATAAATTTTATTAATGAAAACCAAGGCTTCTGATAAACAAAAGAATCCCAAGAACAATCCATGCCGGAAGACTAGATCCTATAAAGGGTTAAACAAAGAAAAGAAAAACCAAACCAACACAGATAAAATGTTCAAATCCACAATAAACAAACAAGTCACAGATGCTGACCCTCCACCAAACACACCACACACACATATACGTAAACTACATGATCAACAAATACACCCACCACCGTCCGTTCCTCCTCGAAAACACCATCCTCTGAATAAAAAGAGAAGCATCAAACAACATGAGTAATTCATAATTCGCACATGGTTTGCTTTAGCTCAAAAAAACATAAGTAATTAATCAATCAATATAGACAATCTAATATGTTATGTATAGATGAAGTCACACTCACATTATTGTGACACATGTTTCGTTAATTATAATTATTTATATTTTTTTATAAATAAATTTATTTAATTAATTAAAATATATATTTTATAAAAACACGTACATATATACTATTTTAAAAAAAAATTAAATACGTGTGAACTGAAATTAAAAAAACTGGAACATTTATCCAAAGATGGAACCAAATATGTACCTTATGTTGATTTGGTGATGGCGTAGATGGCGTAGATGATGCCGGGGAGGTACCCGAGTATAGTCAACAGAAGGCAGATCCAAAACTCCGCCTGCAATGAATAAAATTTAAAACAGATCCATTGATTGAGTCTTTAATTGTATCTAGTGTTTAGAGAGACATAATAACAACAAAGAAAAAGAATGATAAAATAAAATGAATTTATTTGATTACATGGCAACCAAACTTGAGGAAGACACCAAGTGGAGGGAGTATGATAGCGATGATGATGTCTATGCAGGTAACAGTTCCTTCTGATGCCATCTTCTTCTTCTTCCTTCTTCCTTCTTCTTTAGAGAGAAATTAATTAAACAAAAAGATGTTTGTAGATATCTGAAATGGAAAAGAGTGGTGAGAGTTGGGGGCACAGAAGGCAGTCTTATATATTGAGAGACAGAGAGAGAGAGAGAGGTTGAGGTGGGACACGTGTGGGTGGTGGGGCGGATTTCTTCGCCCGCGTCGGCTTCTTTTACAGGTATCTAATCTGCCAGCTATGCACGTGTAGGAGTCACGTGCGTCAGTGCGTGTCGCCCCTTCCTTTCTCTCTCTCTCTCTTTTTTAATCTTTTTTTATTCTCCTCAGTCTTTTCACTTTTTCATATTAAAAATCCCAAAATGAAAACCCACCGAATCCTCTAAGAACGTTTGACACAAATAAATATCACACAAATAAATATCACAATAAATATCACTCTGTTTCGCTGTTACCTCTCTCGAACCGTTAACCCAGATTCATACCAAATTTTTAAGACGTAACCCAAATTTTATTAACTGAAATTATAAAAAATTCTTTTTAAAGATGCATATTAAGTCAATGGATGAAATTTGAGAGTATATGAACATATGAATAAAATGTAAATAAAAATTTATATAAAAGATTAAAAAAATAATTTGAGACACTCATGTGGGTTATTATATATATATATATATATAACAAGTAAAGAGATTGAATAGAATAATTAAATATTAGGGACCTTGATATATTGATATCCACTTATTCCTTAAAAATAAAAATGTTCTAGGACTATTCATCCCTATTTCCTCCTATTATCCATTTATCCATTACCCAAAAAAAAAAAAAACTTAATTTCATTAAACTTGATTTGGGAAGAAATAGAATTATTTACAAAAAATATTGAGTAAAATATAAGTTGAAAATTTGGCAAGGGCTAGAGTTTGAATGAATTCTAAGCATGGAGAGAGAGGATCTGGGAAGGAGTGGCACGTGTATGCAGCACGACCACATGCCACGTTTAAAATAAAATACAAAAACAACCCCTGCCCGCGACATCCTAATATTATGCACAGCGCGACTGATATATGACAGATCACATCAGTGAACACGCATACGTGTCAGTTGATATATTTCACATCAGGTCCTATCGACCGTCTGATGGTTAGATGGACGGTTTGGCAGTGGGCACGTGGAGCCACTTATCCATGTAAATTGGGACGGTGGGGATCCCGTGATCAACGGCCCTGATCTTTGCCAAGTTTGTTAATTCAAAGTAGAGACCACGTTCACACATGCGCCACCGAAGTGCGCGCGTGACTTACGAGATTGGCGCTGGCCGACATTGTGGCACAATCAAAAAAGGAAAATGTAAACCATTAGCTTTTGGTTTTTAATTATTATTATTATTATTCACTGTCATCCATCATAGTTTCATCTTGTTTGTCACGCAGGGCAGATTTTATTATGAGATCATATACTAATACTAATAATAATAACATGCCTTTTAGCCCACGCTCCGTTATTGCTTAATCCCATATTAAATAGTTTATGTAATAATTTATATTCCTGACACTATAGGTGTGTTCAGAAATACAGTTTGAAAAAAAACTTTTAGCTTTATACAGTTTTTTTGGATTTAATCACGAGGGCTATTTTTTAATTAATTAAGGAATCATACTTGTTGCTCATAACAAAAATTGTTTTTGTTGAAATAAAAACAATTCTTAAGACATATTTTTTGTTATATTTATGAGGATACTTTTCAATTAAGTAGAGTGGTTTGATAACTTTTTTAGAACTTTTAACTTTTAAAGAATGTAAAAGTAACCCTAAACGGGGTTGTCAAAACGGGGCCTAAGGTAAGTAGTGTAAATGATATATTTAAAAAGTGGAGTAAGGGGAGACCATACCAGGGAATAAGAGAAGAAAATGCTAAAAAGTTGTTTGAGTGAAATGAATAGATGAGTATTATAACTATGTCAGAATATGTGAAAATAAGTTAATATTTGTATTCTAAGTCTCTAATAAAATCGTGTTATTCTCAAGGGCAGAGCCATGTGTTAGCTGGTTCGGGCTATAGCCCGGCCCATATTGCAGAACTCGCTTGTATATCTATCTCTACATAATATCCCCCTTATCTCTCTCCCCATATATAGTCTCAAATAACTACCATATCCCCTGAATCTCTCCCCCCCAAGGTAACATCCATAATTTTAGAAATCCCTAACTACTCTCCCCTTCACGTGTCATTACCATGTTTTTCATCTCCACAATTGGTGCAGTATTTTTTATTTCAGAAATTTTGATTTCTTTAATAAAATAAAATGTTTTCATTTTTTGCACTTATTTCCAATTGTAGAACCTTCAATTTTGATCGTCCTCAATGGAGTATATATATTTTTTTATTCCACAAATTGTGATGTTTTGAATTTACTTGAATGTTTTTTTTTATTTGTTTTTGTTTCATTGTTTGGTTTGTTAGTTTTGATTTTGATTATAATAATTGATTGATTGATGTAATTTAAGTAGAGATATGAAAAATATTAGACAAAGTCATTTTTATAATTTAAAACCCAGACACATATGATTTTATGTTTTAAACCAATAATAAACATAGTAAATGTAAAAAAAAGTTAATGAATATATATATATATATATATATATATATATTATATATATATATATATATATATATGCTTCATTGGATTTCTAATGATATGTATGGAGTCGAATTTGGGACTATAAAAAAGATCAATTGAATGGAAACATCGCCTTAAAAAAATTAATTTTTCAGACAAATCTATTTATTAGTTTTGATTATTTTAAGTATAGATATTAAAAAATTAATATTTTTATTAAATATAAAGTAAAAGATTTACTATAAAAATTTAATTCAGCCCACCCCAAAATAAAGTCTCGGATCCGCCCCTTGTTATTCCATTCAATATATTCTACTGGTATAAAGGGGTTTACATATTAAATCAACTGTCATCACATATTTCACATGTCAAATCAACTGTTATCTCGAGACATGGTCTATTTTATATGAATGCATATGCCCACATTTTCACTAAAAAAAATCAACTGTCATCTTCTCTTATTCACTTACTAACAAGCCTAGAGGGCTCGCGGATCAAATTATTTTTTTTACCATTACAAAAAAGAGCGCTTATACACTCAAGTCTGTTTTTCCTCTTTTGTTAGCTCCGTACACTATGATAATGTAATATATACTGTGATATCATAATATACGCGGTAACATAATGCTTTTTAATTTTTTCAAAGCAAAAAAATACACTAATTATATATTTTATATATATATAATAGCATGTATTTTAACGGAGGAGTATATGCTTTTTTTTTTTTTATTAAAAAAAATGGTTTGAATTGCATTTGAGATTTGCAATTGAAGCTGGACGGACCATTTTTGTACACAAAAAAAAAACAGAAAGAAGAAAACTGGTTGAGAAGCCCAATAGTCCAATTGACCATTTTGCTTTGTCCATTACAAATAAAAACTAGTTGAAAATCCCAAGCGTCCAATTGATCATATTTCTGTATGGGCTCAATGCCTCCATATGATTATTGAATACTTATTGGGTTCCCTCAATTAAGCTCAGTCCACTATACATGCTGTTACTTAACATTAAGAATTTTGGGCTCAGCGTTGTGACAGTAAGCCCATTATGCTGACCCATTTACAATCACATTTCATATCCCACAGTACTCACTCAAACAATTATTTACCTCCTTAAGCTTTTTTACACATTTTATAAATGAATATATACGTTATATACTTTATTTTTTCCCAAATAATATGGGTATCCTATTTTTCATAAAATAAAAAAAATTGTGCAAACAAATATTTGATGTTGAAAATAAGACTTGAGTCTAACATTTTCCATTCTAGAAGTGGAGTAGATTCAATTTCTTTCAAAACTACACTATAAATCCTTTTACATAGAGATGTTTTTTTTAGCAAAATTTGGACACATATTTCATAATAAGATCCAAATAGACAATGTCTGTCCCCTCCTCTATCATATAAGCTTTTATGTTTTAGATATGCGTTTTTAATTTTATAATAAAATTGAGACTCGTACCAATCATTCCCTCAAAAAAAACAAAAAATCAAATGACGAGTAAAAAAACATAAGAGAGAGATAGAAAAACAAAACCTGCCACGTAGACCCAAACTTTACGCAGCGCGCTTGGTTGCACAATTGAACAATTTTGACATATGTAGGAAGCTCTTTCTGTAATTGTACAACCAAACAACAAATTTCAGATAAATAGTGTCCATACAAAGAGGGGGGGGGGGTTGGCTTCCTTTAGAATGCATTTAATTCAGCATTCGCAAAAAATCAGTTTTGTAATCCCGCTCTCCAACGCCGTCTCAGTCCGTTATGCACTTTATATGTGTCATTTCTCCACACCTTTCATAATTATATATATTTTTGTATTTACATACAGAAACAACAACAACACGAGAAGGTAGTCATAATAATAATTATAAGATGTATAAGCATCCCCGTACGTGTGATAGTGGCATTTGGTTTTTGTTTTTTTGAAATGTTGGGACGACAGTTTGAACGACCAACAAGTGAAGCTATAACGGGGTGGAAGAGAATGGTCGACAAGGATCATTCATGGTTCACACAGACAGTGCCGTGTGTCTGATGAACCTATACCAACCACTTAATTACATTTATTATAAAGATCGACTATCTGATCAACTGCCCAGTTGTTGACATGATTCACATGATCGTGATGCTTTGGCTTTACTGTAGATATCAATTTATGAATCTTAGAATGCCATCTATATTAATTTCTTTGTATGCATATCCATGGAAGATTAGTTTGATATTCATTCTTATTTTCATTTCACACTATTTGGGAGAACTGTATTTCTGATCCTGTAATTTAAAATAAGAACTATAAGTTGTAGGGTACTTGTATTGTGTGTCTGTTGAGGATAGAATATCAAGTTATTTGGTAAAACTTATTTTTATAAAATCAATACTTTTTAGATATATAATATATTCTAGATAGATATTTTTGACCTTCATCTCTGGTTTTTATGTATTAAAAGTTAAATAAAGATATATTTTATGAAAATTTTTGTTGATAGCAGCTTTTATTAAAAAAAAAAATGGTTAAGAGAATTTTTTATGAAAAAAATATTTTAGAAATCATGATTACAAGCATGGCCTACATTTCTACATGACTTCTACATAGAAATTGATTTGAGGGGGGACAAAAACACTCTCAGCACTCTTGGACATCTATTGATTCTCATTTTTTTACAAAATTTTAAGTTCACATCTTACATTCAAAAAATAACAAAATAAAAAGAAAATAAAAACTTATATAATTAATTCTATTAGTTGAGTAGGCTAATTAAAATCTTTCACACTGTGATGGGTCCTGTTATATTATTAAATGAGTTTCCAACTACAAGTATGAAAAAGTAAAAACAACAATCACACAAATTAACTAACAAAGACTATGTTTTCATTTAGCTGTACATATGTAGTCCCCCCTCTCCTCAAAAAAAAAAAAAAACCTTCCATTCTGTTTTTCTTCTCATCTGTGCTTTGGTTGCTGTTCAAACTTCAAACTCCCCTAAAAACAAAACTGCAGAACCCCCCTCTATCTCTACTAGCATCTATCAGCTCTAGTGATCTTTAGCCTCTTCACAGTAGTCAAAAACATCCTGTCCTCCAAAACAACAAAGTTTCAACAATTGAACAGACAAAGAAACCAATCAGAAGTGCCAAAAAAAGAAAAAGAAAAACAGACTAGCTATATATATGGAGATCATAATTAAACAACTTACTCCCATGGAACATCCCCCACCATCATCCAATCACCCTCTTTGTCTTCATAAGTCAACACATGATCCTTGTTTGAAGATGCTTGTGCATGATCAGTGCCTAACAATCAATAACATCACGTAAGTGAATCAGACCAATCTCTGTAACTGATTGAAAAAAAAAAAAACTCACGTAGAATAGTTGCTCTGAACATGCGTTGAAGAGTCCTAATAAGTCCTTCATAATCGTTGTGGACAGACAGATCGACCTTCCTCCCTATTTGGATCCCATCCATGTAGACCTTCACGAAGAACGTCGGTTGCCGCCGGAGGCTTCCTTTCCCGGCAAGGGTGTTCCGGAGGAGTGGTTTGATTGGTGGCCAGTCTGAATATTGGTCTCTAACAACAAATATAAATATAAATAATAGTTTATATATATGTATATATATAATTTGTTTTATATATATATATAATAAAACAATAGAGATATACCTTGATAGAGAAGAGGGTGGTTGATGGGAGGCAGAGAGGCTGAGACCAAGAGTGAGATCAGTGGTTTGAGGTCTGTTTGGGTGGGAGAAAGAAGAGGTGGAGGTGAAAGACAGAATTGGGTGGCTACTGCTGTCTATGGAAGAAGATGATGGAGAGCTACCACTCCTTCCCATAATTTTTTTTGTTTTTGAAGAACTCAAACAAACACTAACAGTTTATGTATGTGAAATAAGAGGTGTGTGTATATATATATATATATTGAGAGAGAGAGAGAGAGAGAGAGAGAGGAGTTGAAACCGCCAACTTTGGTTTTGTATAGAAGAGAAGAGGAGATCTAGGGGGAGAAGGAAGAGAATAGAAGGGAATAGGTGGTCCTTTGCATTCAACAAATAGGGTCTTTGGTTTGAACTGTCTTTGGGTTAGGGAACACTGCCACGTTAGCAGATGCGACATGGCTGCCTTAATTAATTATACTTATTTCTTTTTTTTAGAAGACAAAAGACAATCGATTAGAATTTTGATTGAATTGATCAATTTTTTTTTTTTTTTTTCTGAATAAGTGAATATATTCCACTGGATGTCATTTATCTGTCATTAAGGTGGAATTTCTAAGAGGTTTCGTTGCGTAACGCTTTCCACACACTGAGGACTTTTGGCTGCTTTTTTTTTTTTTTTTTTAAGGCCAAACTCATTTAAAATCTCATATATTTTTTTAAAAATAATATATACATCATTTAATAAAATTCAAATATATAAAAAATTTATGGACCGATTTTCAAACATCGAGATGTATAGTATGGTAGATAAAAATATAAATATATGAGAATATATGTGTACAATACTATATCCGGAAAAGAAAAAAAACTCTTTGAATTATGCTCAATTATGAAATAATTAATGTTCTTTTTTATCAACCACTAATAAAATTTTGGACCTATTTTTTAGAAGGGAAATCAATTTTGTGTCAGTTAAGACCCCGTTTTGTTCGTGTCATTTTATTAGATGGATTTATTCACTAGGAATCATTTTACTATATAGGAATCATTATATAGAAATTCAGATTCCATGAGATTGTTTGGTTCGTTAGTAGATTTCTGCATAGAATCATTTTTCAATGTTTGGTTCACACATAAAAATGATAAAGGAATTTGGTTTAAATGTCTAAAATATCTTTACTATTATATATGTGCTTGCAAAATTTAATTTTTTACCCATATCATAATAATAAAAAAGGAGTAATGTTTTTATAAATATTTAACAAATATAAATAAATTAAACAACTGAATATATAATTAAATACATAATAATAGTAATCTTCTTAAATCAGGTAGTAAGTAAAAAAAAAGGAGGCGGTGGGTAAAAAAATAAATAAATGAGGAGACATTTTATTTTAGAAGGGACGTAATTCATAATTTAATTAATTTATAAAGGGTGGAATAGCCATCTAATTTAAAAATCCGAGTGAATTTTATGGAAAGAATTTGATTCCATTCTATTTTCCTACATGCCTTGATTCTAGATCCAGTGAGACTTATAATTACCACCAATCAACTATTGGATTTTTCACACTTTCCTGATAATCTCATGTATAATCGAAATCCATTTCAAAATAACACGAATTAAACAGGCCTAAGGATCTTATAAAAAAAAAAAAAAAAACTGAGTCCGAATTTGGCTCAGCTTCATAAGAAATTCAAAAATTCCATCATCAGCTGGATTAAGAAAGTTGTCACACACAACTTATGGTCATCTGCTTTGACTGATAGCCAGGAATTTGAAAACAAAAAACTTGTTTCTAGAAAATGAAAAAATAATAAAAACACCCATTGATGTCCCCATCTCCTCCTCTTTAGTGGGCAGACAACCCTGCATTTCCTTTGCTCTACGGTTCCTTCTCTTTCTTCTTCTTTTGTTTTTTTTCCCCTTTATTTCTTATCACATGGAAAGGCTGAAACATAAAAAGAGAGAGTTTCCTGCTTGGTCATGGTTTTCCTTAAAAAAAACTACCCATGTTCAAACACCCCTAGTAGCTAATAATATTAGTCCATTAAATTAAGCATATACCCATTTTCATTCTGTATTCAAAATGGATATCCAGAATAAAAATATTTGTATTTGAACATATCCGACAGATATCAAAATATTTGTATCTGATGATGATTTGGATTGGGATAATTATTCAAAATATCTGAAACATCTAAATGGATACGTATATAATTTAAATATACGAAGATCCAATACCCAAAATATTGATCATATTTTTTATATCCTAAATATGTAAAAAATTTAATAATACATACTATAAAATATAAATTTATAAGCATACACATATAACATTACGTGTTAATATAGAAAATAACAAAAAAATACATACTAATACTAAAGATATAAATATATTAATATAATCAATAATAATATAACACTATTTTGCATATGAGTATTTTCGAATTGGATCCATGATATGGGCATCTGATTCAAAATATTTCGGATATAAATATTTTTTTAATATTTAACAGATTTATATTGAAAATGTACTGAGTAAATAATCATTATTATTTTTGGTAGGTAATTGTTTTTTATTTTGATTTTATTTTCTATTTAAATATTATCCTACGAAAGGAAAGGCTGAAAATGTACCTAACCATACCTGTTGGCAGGTGGTTAGGTAATATTGTTGCTAGAGAGTGTTCTGACACACTAATCATTATAAAAACAATAAGGGGTTCAAGCATTTTTTATTATGGCCCCACCAAATGAATGATTATCTCTAATCCTATCGGATTATCAGAGAAGATAATCGAATTTAGCTTAAAAAAGGCATTATATTAGTTCAAAACGTGTCAGTAGGCGGTCTACTGTAATTCGTGCTTAAGTAATTGATTAAGATAATGAGGTGCATGAAAGTGGCAAGTCTCAAAGATTTTGCTTTTGGGGGGGATTGAAGGGAAGTGGTGCACAAAAGTAAGAGATTGGTTCAACTAGAGGAAGACAGGTGTGTCATCATCTCATTGAATTTGGAGAACTAACTTTGTGGAAAGAAGATTTTGAGTGTCTACAGTGGTGATGGAGGTTGATAATTAGCATTGGTTGTTGTTTATTGTTTTTAGGGAAGAGACAATATATGGGTGTGTGAGACTTTGGGAGTTTGGGGAAATATAAAAAAAAGGAACTTTAATTTGTTTGGTGAGAGATTACAAAGGAGGATTAATTATTTAGGGAGTCCTCTCAAAAGAAAGACATGAGGGGGATTTCAAGGAGACATGTAATCAACCACTCATATCCCCTCTAAAGGAAAAGAAAAGCAACCCAACAACCTATCTCCCACTGTCTCTCTAGTAAAATAAAAATTTGTTACATAACTCCCAAAAGTTTAACCTAATCAAGATAGACACAATTTTATTTTCTCCATTATCAGTCTAAAAGGAGCACTATGTTTACTAATGCCCTCTTAAAAACCCTGAGCCTATTTGGATAGTGGAATACATGGAAAATATAGTGAAATAAGGGTGAATAAACCTTAAGACCTGTTTGTTTACAAAAGAATAAATGAGTACAGTTATATCAAAATTTAAAGTGACCCCAACCAAAATATGTTTTGTGTATATATCTGAAAACTGATGAATAACACAGCAATGAATCATTCCTCATCTAAAAATATATGCATGCAACGTATTGGAAGGGTAAATCTACTTTAAAAATAATTATTTATAGAAAGAATACAGACACATAAATACAAGATGTATAGGGTCTGACTTAGGCCCATGCATGGCTTTCTCCTAAAGAAACGGCGGAAAGGGGGGTTGTTGTGGCCGTCGGAGGGAGAAAATCAATTTCATCACACAAATCACATTCTCGTTTGGTGAGCCCACCCTGTACTAACTGCACAATGACCACTACACATACCCCTCCTTTTTCATGTAGCCCCTTCTTGGCTTTGGAGCCCAATAAAGGCTACTACACATTTCTTCACTTTCAATCTCAGATTGCCCCCCAATTAATGGACTGCAACATCTTTGGTCAAACATTAACAAAGTGTTGGAATTATAAAAATCAAATTTGGGGTAACCATGGGGGGAGGGGACCTCCTGGCAAATCCATGATTGCTGTTATTTTGGCTTCTCTGGTTAAAAGAGTAGTTGTTTGTAACAAAATTAAGATATGAGAACATGTCACCCTCTTGAGTGAAGTGCAAACAATGCCGCCTCAAAGATTGAATCAAAAGACATCCTAATTAAGATGCACTTGAACACAAATTCTGCCTCGAACACAGTTGCCAATTCCTATTTTTATTAGAATTGTGAATGGCAAAAACCCTGAAGCCAATGGAATACAGGAGGGGGGGGGGGGGGGTGGATTTGAAGACACGACAATGAGAATCTAATTCTAGCAAGATCCAAATTGTCCTCCCCAAAAAATCACTTGTATGCATATTTGGCCAGGAAATCTGATACTTCTGCTGCGCTTTCATACGCGCCCTCTACGCACCGACCCAAAGCAACACCTGCAACATAATTGCCTCCAAGAAACAAACCTTCGAATCCACTGCTCTGAAGCGAAGCTTTTGCGGTTTCCAGAAGATCGAGATGACCGATCAAGAACTGTGGTATAGCTTGAGGCCACACTCTGACGCCAAGGACAAGTGGATCCTTGGTGGTTGGTTTAATGAGCATCTTCCGGAGATCTCGATCCACAGATTCCACAAGGTCACTTTCAGTCTGCAGTTGTCACATATCACAGTTTTTGCTACATCAATGAATTTGTGAAAATGGGAGATCAAATAGTATAACAAAAACAGATATAAATGTAGGTAGAAACCGATTTCAATGCTTCAATAGTAAATAACATGTGGATTGATGATAAATTAATCCTTCACAAGCTGGGAACCACAACAGTAAGATGGTTACCTTGTCTATGATTCCAGTATTCATAGCCCCACCAATGTAGTTGAGCAGCAGCACCCTTCCTGGTGGTGCCCGATTTGGGAAAAGTGATGAGCTGTATAATGTCCCTGTGAAGCAACATTTTCAAACTTGATTAATCTAAATTTTTCTAGTTTCTTGACAAGTAAAAACACATGAGAACCATACAAGACGCTCAATTCAGGATATTAAAAAAATGGCAATATCAATGAAAAAAATCATATGCAAAGTCCATCTTGCAGGAGCAAAAAATTGTGCCAACATATTCAAGGTGAAAAAAATTATATATAAAGAATACCTAGCGTCTCTACTCCTTGACTGCGTGGATGCAACTGACCAAATCCCTTAAGTTCACCATCTATTAAGCGCTCCGTTCGAATTGCCTCCTTTGGGTATGAAACAGTAACTGCTGCAACTGGTGGATAATGGAATTTTGAGAGGGCATCTGCAGCGTCATTCTGTCCTCCCAAATAAATAAATAAATAATAAATGAAATATGGCGATGAATACTGGTAGGTCAGAGTAGAAAAAGCTGTCTATCAAATAAGGCTGCATCAAATAATCATCTAATACAGTTTTTAATAATATAAAACCTATTGTATGCATCAACATGGAAAATAATCAGGTTGGTGCTATTAATATTCTTTCAAAATAAATTTGTTCTACATGATGAAAATATCAGAGAATATCAGAACTTATTGCTTAACTACAATCAATAGCTACCATGCAATGGTATTTTGCACCATCTCATGCAGGGGAGACTTTTACATTGCTAATTACAATGCGCAAATATTTTTTGAGTTTTCATGTGATTGCCATAACATGGATAGCATGCACACGGGAACATATTTTACTGATCACATAAAGGTAAAACAGATGAAGATAACCATACTAATGCAGAATCATACTCCAGTGAGGATCATAAAGAAAACATACTGAAAGAGGGCGGAGCAAACTACTTGCAACATAGGATGGAGTCGTCATGACTATGCATTTAGTCTTGACTGATATCAGCCCTTCTGGCGTTTCATATGTTAAAATATATCCCTGGCTATCAGACTTTTTGATGCTTGATAGTTTCCAAGATAATTTGACCTTGCTCCCCAACCTGAAAAGCATACACCGAGCAAATGTGGCTATTATTATCAAAATTCATGTTTTGTAGTACCCTAGAATAATGTCCCACTTTGGAAAAAAAAGATGAAAAATCTTTCACGCTTGTCATGACCTAGTAAATTGGTTCAAGTTTATAATAAAACAGCTTTACTTTTAGTCTCAATGTACAGAAATCAGAGAGGCTTAGAATGCAGTGCATTAAAATCTCAATAAACAAAAAACATAAACTGCATCTGTGTTGATAAAATAATGGAGGAAAATGAAAAAGTCTCAGTGAAATGAAAGTGTGAAACCAATAAATGGAATTCAAATTGATATATTTTTTCCTCATTGTTCAATTTTTCTCTCTCAAAAAAAAAATGAAATTAAAGTGCCAAACCACCAATCAAAAGCATTCTGTATGCCACCTCACTGAGTAGCCAGATTCATCCAATGATCACATTATTGGCATTGGATGAGGTGTGTCAGCCTCATATCTTGGAAAATCCCAATAAAATTTTTGGAGTCTTTTGAATTTTTTGTTCTCATATTGCATTTCATAATGATCAACCATATATATTAATATTAGCAATTCATTTTCTCCCCCACATCCACGAAGCATATAGAACAAAAAAAAAAAAAAAAATCAAACTAACACCAACCAGTGTCTAGAAATGCGGCATGCGGTTTGCGTGTGGTTAAGGTATCGCATAGAGTATATGCGGTATACGGGAGTATATGCGATGTTATATTTTTATTAATAAAAAAATATATGATTATTTTCAGAAAATAGATAATAAGTAAATACGTATATCTATTAATAATTTATAACAAAGGTCTTTGATCACACATTAGTTAAAATATTTGACCAATAGAAGTAAGTCAACATTAGCTTCTTAGGTACAAAACTATAAAACTTCATAGGCAACAAACCTAGGTCTTTATTAAACGTATAGTTGATAGTAGATAGGAAAATGAACTTATCCCAGATGTTTAGAAAAATAGAAAGTAAGGAAAAAAATAATAGAGAGCCAAAACTTCCTAAGCTATAAAGCTTTCAAAACAACCCTAACATCCAAGAAAAAAACATAAAAATTATACAAAGACTATCCTTCAATAACATAAAGACAACCCAAAAGTTTATATTCAAATCATGTGAGCCGTTAAAAAAAAAAAAAAACTTGCTCGGCTGCATAAGCGGCTGCATATCCGCATAAAGACCACATATGTGGGTCTGGACTCCATATTGGGCCATCTGGCCTTATGCACCACATATCTGAACAGTGACACCAACTAATGAAATACAGCAATGCCACACTTACCCAAGAAAAAAAATAGCAAGGTAACATTCCTCCATATCCAAGAGCGTTTAGTTCCAAAATGAAGTGAAAACATAGAAATCAGCTCAGAGATTGAAAATTGTCATTCCATGAAGGTATTACACATATGCCAATCTAATCATTTTTATTCATACTCTCCAAAGCAAAAAAGGCTAATGCCTGCATGTATGTGTATTTGGAACTAATCCCTTCCAACATGGCACACAAGAAGTTATCAACATCAACACATGATAAGAGAATTTTGCTCATAATTAAAATTTAAGGCATGGGGATGCTCTTTATTGGGCATACCTAGCTGAAATTGCATCGGGCAGCATAGTGAGGCCTTTTCTAAAAGATCCAACAGTCTGTCCTTTTGGTGTTGGCAAGCGCCTGCGTGTTTAGCGATTTTAATCCACAGGAATGCTTAATTTAACAACTGAAACGAGCTATGAGCAAAATGAGCCTACGGGTCTCGAGGTGGTTTAGGGTTTTTATTCCTCTCCTGAATTGCTTTAATTGTTCCACCGATGATGCTACCGCCATTCTGCTCTAGTTTCCAAACCTTTCCAAATGCTGCTTTCATGCTGAGCTTTGTGGGGTCACCTGCATAAACACCTGCATCCGAACCACCTTTTCATAAGGACAATGATGCAATATGTGAATCTACACAAAAGACAGTCCAATTATGTCCTAAGGGATACAGTACCCATTATAATTTTGAAGTTAAGAAAATTGATGTTGAAAATATCATCTGATAAGATAGGTACCAGAAAACTGAGTCGAATTTCAGGAATGAAATACAATGCCAGTATGAAGTGTGCAATGCAATTAATTAGCAATGTTACTTAATAGTAAAAATGGCTCAATCAGTTATACTTCTAATTTTAGATTACTGGTTAGTTCAATCAAGTAATTCAATGAAAATTCATGTGATTTAAATTTTAAAACAGATTTTAAATCACCAATCAAGTGAGGAATCATATATATAAGCACATTTGTTGTTTTCGAAAAGCATGACATGCATATATGCAGTTTGAGGTTGAGAAATACATTTTGGGGAAATATGAAGGATCATGGTGATTTTTCTAAAACTATTAAAACACTAAAAATACCTAGATAAATACATCTCATGTTTCTTCCTCTGCCACATTCTTCCCCTTAGGCTTCCTTATTCTCTTGGTAAAGCTTTAGAAAGATACAATAACAAATGTAACAAAAGATAAGACAGTTCTCTACCAAAAACAATTTATTAATGCAACAAATTAACAAAACCTGACTGAGTATGTTTCTAAAAGCGCTAACATCACATATTGGTTCTTAGCTGTTTTAGACCTATAACTAAAACTGAGAATAATTAGGAACCAGCAGTTTTTTTTTTAAAAATAAAATACAGGTGATAAGCTGACCTTTTGTAAAAAAATAAAATAAAAAAAATAAAAAATACTCCTGCCGACATTGAGATTCAAAACATTGAAAAAGAAATGCCTTCCTCCAAATCATAATCATGCATCTGAATTAATGGAGAACTGAGTTACTTTCAGCAGAATGGAGAAATGTAACATGTTCTTGATCATTAAGGATCTTTTGCCACATCTAGAGAAATCTATAACCCCAAATCTTATTTTAAGTGAGTTCCCATTTTCATGTAAAGGTAAATGCATCTTGTCAGAGAACCAACATTTTCTGGTAGTAATACCTAAACTAAATAACAGAGCAAAGGAGTCTATGTAGAATGTTGGAAGAAGACCTGGTTAGATAAGAATCCATTAAAAGCAGGGAATAAAGCACTAGCAGGATGAAGTGATGAACAAAATACTCCCAATGAGTATAACACTAGTCTTCCCCCACGCAAGATGTGCATGTAAACAAAAAATAATATATCTTAAAAAAGTCATCTCTAGTTTTTTTGAACCCCCTTTAAACCTGTCAATACAGAATCCAAAAAAATATCAATTTGAGAGAATTTTAATCTTTGTATAAATTTGTTAATAATGTAACTATTCAATCTGATCTAACATAACCAACCAATAGATATAACTAATTCGACAGGAAAAATAAAATTATAAAATATTCTATTACTCAATCTTTATCTTAACAAACACATTAAAATGCTAAATAGGATCAAAAATAGAAAATCTACATGTTATTCGATTATGACTCTCTGCTATTCAAATAACCATTTAAAATAACTTAACTTTGTATAAATCTAAAAAAATATTTTCAAAAGTTTTCAATTTGAAATAATTAGTATGTCATTATTTTATTTAACATCGAAAATTTGAGAATAAAATTTCACCAAATTTTTTTTACATAGTTCGTTAATAATATTAATTTGTAATATTATATGTAAAATATGATATTTGGAGCAATATATTATATTTAAAACCATATATTTATAAAAAATTATTTTTGAAATTAGGGATTTGTAAAATTCAATAAGATAGATATGATGAAAATCTCATATTGTTCTTTAAATATATTGACATTTATTTTTTCATTTCTACCCTTAATCTCAAAAATTAAGATCATAAAAAATTAAGGGTAAAATCAGAAATGAAAATGTTATAAAGAAACAAAGTTAAAAAACTTTTTGTTAGTATATAGATAGAAACAAAGTTGAAAAACTTAAACACTTCCGGGGTTAGTATATAGATACATATATGAAGGTTACAAATTCACTGGATGTATGATTAAGTGCAATGCAACTTGTTTCGATGAGCGCAAAGGACATCTGCGAATAAAAAAATTCCGAACCTGAGCAGAATGGCTCTATCAAACGCTCGAAGACCTCATCACCGAGGTTACGACGCACAAACTCCTCCACCGATTCCTCATGACCCTGAAACCTTCGTCAAACACTGATACACGTAAAACCCACATGAAGCACACGATACAGAACAAACACAAACTGTAGGAAAGAATCACAAGTACTAACTGGTGGCGGAGGCCGAATCCCAATGGCGCCGAGACCAGCCCTCAATTTCCCAACAATACTCATCAAATCAAATACAGGCAAATCAGTCGGCTTAGCCGGCACCGGCCTCAGCTTCCCATCCCACAAAACAAAACGGGGAGCGTTCGGGTCACCCAACACGAGGTCATCCTTCAAACCACTATCCACCTAAAAAGAAAAAGCAATTGAACACCACCCGAAAATAAAAATCCCAATTTTGAAACCCTGAGAGAGGGACATCAGACAATACCGCCATGGAGAGCACCGGATCGGACGGCTGGAAGCTGTTAGGACCCTCCTCCCAGAGGTACCCGTCCCTCTCGACGGTGGTGATGTTGCCTCCGACGCGGTCCCTCGCCTCCGTCACGAGGACCTCCGCCGCGAGGTCCGCGTGCCTCGTCGCGAGGGCCTGGGCGACGCAGAGGCCGGAAATGCCGGCGCCGACCACGACGCAGTCGACGGAGGGGGCCTCCGTCGGGGGAGGGGCCGCCGTATCCGAAGGCGAGGAGACGCTGACGACCGAGCATCGGGGGCGGAGGCGGTTGCGGCGGAGGAATGAGAGGTCTAGGGTTTTGGGGGAGGTGGAGGGGGTGGTTTTGGCTGGAAAAGGTGGCGGACCGGAGGAGAGGAGAGAGAGGTCGGTGAGGGCAGCCATGGCCGGCGAGGGAGAGCTCTCACCGTCAGCTTGGATTCCTCTTTTTTTTTCTTTTTTTCTTTTTTTATCTTCAACGTTTGTTTGAGATATATTGATGTACAAAAAGGTCCTTACGTTTTTGAGAATGACGAACGAGTCCTGTATAATGGCTTTGGGTTGAGATCAGAGACCACTGATTGGATGATCCAGATATTCTGGGGCCCACTGGTAGCCGTCCAATCAACGTTCTTATTCTTTTGACCCCCACCGTCACATATTCGCCAAATCTCCAATGTTTAATCATAGCCGTCCATTGCGAAATCATGAATTTACAACTGGAAAATCGACGGGGTTTTGACAGCGAGTATTTCAACATCATTTGGCGTTTAAAACTGACTCGTCGACTCGTCTCCCGCCAAATCCCCAAATTTTTCTTCGAAATACAAACGAAATCTTAGTTTTTCCCCAATTTCGATCCGTAGAAGTCATTCAGAGTTTGATTTGCTTATCTGCATCGATGAATTCGCGTGAATGGATTCCGGAGATCAACCAATCCGTGCGACTGGTGAGCGATCCTTCCTGATTTACGCAATTACGCTTGCTTTCAATGTTTTAGGTCGATTTTTCAATGTTTTGAATCCAGGATTTCGTTGAAAAGTTTGCCTTTCTCTAATTTGAATCCCTGGCAATGATCTCAGTCGATTTGTGCTTGTTTATTTGTTTTGCTTCCAAGGTATTTGATTCGATTGAACATGATCGAATTATTGGATCTTTTCATTCTGGTGTGTGATTTTTGTTCGAGCCATGGCTGGAAATCAAGCATGAAACGTTTTAAAGAAATCTGAGATTCATATGGATTTGATGTGATCAAGGGTTCCTCCGTCTCTTGATCGGTTAGTCAAGTTGCAATAGATGCGTTTGTTTATTATTGCGTGTAACCTGTTTTTGAAAGTGAAATTCTGTGTTAACTTCTGTTACATTTAGCAAGATTTCTTATGTGCAAGACTTTAAAGTTAGTTGATCATTTAATTGGCCTCTGATTAATTTGGGCCAGATCGCAACAAGGAAGGTTCTCCCTCAAGGAAAGGTAAGTAATCATCTATGTCTTTGATATCTCTTGTTAAATGAACATTTATAAATTACCTTAATCCAAACTTGTCCATTTTTTTGTTAGAACATCGGTGCATGCATTGTTTGATCACCTATGCTTATTGAGAGTCATCCAACCTGGATAAACTATTGTTTAATGGCTAAAAGCGGCAGAGACCTGTATCTTTTTTATGATACAATGTTGTTGCATGTGTTCTTCAATTAGTTATTTTGAGACGCAGTAGAGTTGTAATGGTCTTGAGCCCCCATAGGAGGGAGGCATTCTGTTTCATTCTGATGGTCATAGGAGGTTTTCAGGATTTAGGCCAAGGTATTACCTAAGGAAGGTTGCATGCTTGACCTTTCTTTGGTGTCAGAATAGAATATTCGAATAGATAAAGGCAGATGTACTAGAAATGAAGAATGAATGATGTAAGACTGTTCTCTTGTTTGATTGTTCTTTTATCGTACTCTGTTATGCTAATTCTTCTAGATCGAGTCAGCATTTGTTGGAGTCTAGCAGCAATCACCATCTTTCTGGTTGACTTCCAAGATCTCTATTGGGGTAAGAGTTGAAATATCCACAAAAAAAGGGATGTGAAACCAGAATGGGAGATGAAAATGCACGTCCTGTCATGGAAATTTCGTTGTAAGAAAAACTCATTGAACAGAGAATGTTTCTAGTTTTCTTTGCCATGTGAGAGGCTGGAATTAGAGATTATTGTAATTGTCTTTCCTTGATTATCCTACAGTGATAATGGAGATAATGAGGAGTCATCTATGAGGGAAGGATCATCTGTTGAGGAACATAAGGATGCTAAAATGTAGCAGTTTTCATCATCATTTGAACAAGAGGACCCTGGAGGCTCTGAAGGTGGTGAACTCATCGGCAAAGGTTATGGGTTCTTCTTTTCATGCTATTCATGAAGCAAATGAGATAATCAATCAATGTAATTTTATGCGGTGCTAACCTTATGCATCAACTCATATTAATGGAGGGTGCACAAGGTTTGCGCCTAACAATATATGGCAATTACTACCATAGTGCCTGCATGAAATTTCCAGCTTGTGGCAGGTACAAGTTTGTTCACTATGTGATCATAATGTTGGCATCAAAGATCCAATGATCTGGTACATAATTATGGTCCATGGTCACAAACACACACACACACACACACGCATGCATGGGGACACTCATTATAATGACATTGTAGATAAGTACTAACAATGGCACAATAACATATGTGTGCCTGTCAGTGGTTAAATTCCTTGAGTTCTTGCAGAAAGGGTGCGGGGTTTTTTAAGTTCTCATTACTGCTTTAAAAAAGATAGGAATTGTGCAATCTTTTTAGCATGAGGGACTGTAGTCATTCAAACAATTCAGAGCATTTTCCATCTGCATGTCAAATTCTTGATTAAACAATATTGAACCATCTTTAGATGTGTAGCTCTTCTGAAATTTAGATGAGAACAACAGTTTTGAAGTATCAGGTATTAGTCAATATCCATTTTCAATGATAGGACCATTTGTCCTTGCTAGCCTATTCTCCTTATTTTGAGGAGGTTTGTATTGATCATAATAATTTATTTAGGAAAGTTGTATTGCTTGTGGAATACAGGAAAGACGGACTCCATCCCTTTTTTCTCTGTTTTCAATGATAGGAAAGTTGTATTTGTTTCTTGCTAGACATGCCATTACCAGTTTGTAAATATTTGGGATTACATGGATATTAGAGTGTTGCTTTCTGCAATAAGTTAATTTGATACGTGTATTCCATGCACAGGTTTCATAACAATGGAACGGTTTACTGGCATGGATAGCATGGATAAATCAACAGTGTTCTGTTGCCACAAAAGGTTCTGTTGTGTGAAAAAGATGAGAATTGATGAATTCAAGTCGTATTCACCATTCCTTATGGGTATATTCAGTAACTTATTAACATTTATCTGCCCTCAATATCTTTTACTGCATCATCGTTGGTATTTGTGACAATTATTTAATTTTAAGGAGCTGAAGAGGACAATGGGTTTGAAGAAGCTTCAGCTCATACACCAGATAGTGGTTTTGTTAAGGTTGCTCTTACTCACAATGGCGGTTAACAATTTGTAAGCCGTAATAGTCTGGCAGCCATACTTGATATTTTGATCAATTGCATTTATCTATCCATCAAATGAATCTTTTCCTTTACTGAGAGAAAAACTCAGGTGATCAAAGAAATGCATGGGTGGGGTGGATTGAATAAGCTATTTATGCTTGGATTTATTTAAGTTTCATTTAGCATTTTAAATTTATTCATTATCTCCAATACTAAAATTGTCTAATTATTTTCTGATCTCCTTTTCGGTGCTCCATTATTTCTATCCTACTTTTATCGTACCAGGGCTGTCATTCAGCTCACATGGGCATTACAAAGATTAAAAAACATGCACATTTGCAGACAAACAAGAAGGCTCTGAGATCCTAGCGTCTGTGGTTGAAAAATCATGCTCGCAGCTAGGGAATGTTGAATCATAGATACAGACAGATTATATTTTTGCTTGGTAAATGTTTTTTCAAATCTTTCCTTATCAGTAGAGCAAGACTCGAACCCAGAACCTCTTGATGAAGAGGGGGTACCTCTACTAATCTGTTAAAAGATGGTTTGGTGAGACACAAGCAGATGTGTAAGTGCATACATAACTTGATCCAGGAAAGAAAAATTGGAAATTCAAATTTTATTAGAGTTGTGATTCCAGCATTTTGTATTGCTTTGGCAGAAAGAGGTTCATGAGCACCAGCAGAACCAAGAAGCAGTGGCTGGAATCCTAATTCCAAGGTAAACCATCAACAATTCCCTACTTTATAATCTTATCAAGCAAAGTCCTCCATGGGAATCTGATTAGTACCTTTACCTGGATATGGAGGGTTGCCCGTTCAAATTCCCTCATGGGCTTAGGTAAAATTTCGGACATGGATCCTGTATGGGCTGCGTGACTGAGATGTCTTAGGTTTGGTAGCCCTGTATGGGCTTTAAAATAAATAAACATTTTGGCCATTAGATATAGGAAAATGTTATACGTAGTCATTCCAGTCGGCACCTTTGCAGATCGTGCACGGTTTAAATTCTTTTCAAATATATTTTTACAAAATAAAATGAAATAAAATAAAATACATACTACAATGATTAGAATGCATATATATATATATATATATATATATACATATTTTTTGTAATGTATATATATTGTGTTAGGTCATATAGGTGTCATGTAAGAGTGTCTGTATGTAACAGCGCCCTTAGAAAAAGAGTAGTTATGATGTTATTTACTGAAGTGTCCCCCGAAATGGAGAAATACTGAGGGGACATTTGACAACACTTAAAAAAGATGATTCTGTTTTTAATTAAACCGAAAGTTAGAAAGTGTTGTCAAACCGTATTTTAAAAGTAGGTTTAATTAAAAAGCTATTCACAATTTTTAAAACAAAAATATTATTTTTAAAAAAATATAAAAAATGCGTTTTTCAGGAATTAAGTCTATTTAAATAATTTTATTTAAAATCGTATTTTTTAAACCTATTTTCAAACGAACCTTGAATGTGGTTAAATCTCTCATTGACCTGATTCTCTGTCCCGGACTGTTCCAGCAAAGTGTCCCCTCCACCCCCACCCCACATTTCAATTATTCACACGGTGGCACAGATACGCAATCTCATTTCTAGCCTTATCATAGAGTTGGACAACTCGTGGTTGTCTTCCATTGAGCAAGATTCTTAATGTAATCCAGTTTGTCCAATCATAGCTGACCTAAATCTTATCATATTGTTGAGCTGTTGAGCAAGCATTGTCCAAAGATACAGGACAGTTGGAGTTTCTCTGCCCTGTACTTTTATATCTATATATCTATATATCCTAAAAAGGATATAAGATGTGAATAAGTCAATGAACAAGCCATAGGGACATCTTTCGTACACAGGATTTTTTTTTTCCTTCTATTATAGTACTTTTGTCCTGGATCTGTTGTGTTTATGTTATAATGCAGAGCAATAACAGAGGCTGAAGCTCATACACGGGAAGAAAAACTATTGAGAGCCAGAAGCCTACCTGATGGAATAAAAAGGCACTGCAGAGAAGCAGAGTAAGTATTTCAGTTTAATATAATAAAAAATTGACTAAAGATGCGAGTAGTCCCAAATTTTATTTAAAATTAGATATTGTATGAGGGTGGATAAGAAAATTATCCAAACACAAGTAAAAGAGAATGCAATATATATACTAGAGATCCATAATGAATGCACTCCCCACCTGAATCAAAGCCGCATTCAAGCAATGAATGGTTGCTTTACATTCTCCACGTGAGGTTTCCCTTTTTTTTTATAAATGATGGCCTTCTAGGCTGACCAAATTAACCAACTCAATGTATGATAGAGGCTGCTTTTACCTTCCCCCCCCCCCCCCCCCCCCCCCCCCCCCCTTTTTTTTTTTTTTTTTTTTTTTTTTGGGTAATTAGGTCTTTACAAGTATCCCACATGATGCATATTAAATTTATTAATACATATTAATGTTTAAATTATCTAAAAAATAATTTAATTATCTTCGTATTTTTTTATATTTATCTTATATGATTTATAAATATATATGTGTTGTATCAAATATGACACTAACTGAATATTTACTATACACAAATTTTATTATTATGTATATGCATTGTCTCATCTCAACCCTCAAACCTTAACCAAATCTCCTTAGATTTATGATTAATTTTTCTGTTTTCTCATCATCCAGTTTCCAAGAGCACATACTATTTCAACTTATGTAAACACAAATTTATGAAAAATGATCGAATTGGGTGGTTAATATAAGATCGCTGTAGGCTTTGATGTTTCCAACTGATCATGTCTGACATGAACAGGTCTGATGGTCTGTCCATCCCCCCTCCCCACCCCCCGGATTCGCCATATTAATTTGTCCGAAGAGCCATCTCATCATTTACCTGTTAGGGCACATCTTATCATCTCCCTATTAGCCCACATGCACGTAGTAGGCACATGGCTTTGTTGCTTGTGCAATTGATTACCACATGTTCATCATTCAAAACTGTCCTTTTGATGGCCCTCTACGTGAATGGACTGCTGCACCGGAAACCTCAAAACACCGACATTCAGTATGGAGTGTTGATAGACTTGAGTCATCTTTGCGGTTTACGATATGGTTTGAAAATCATTCCTTATACGAAAATAGGATTTATTTTTAAATATATATTTATTTAAATATAAATAAAAATAAAATGATTTTGTGTTTGATAATATTTTAAATTATTCTCGATAGTAAATGTAAGAATAATTGTTTTATTTTTTTTAATAAAATATGAATAAAGTATAAATAAAAATTTATAAAAGATAAAAAAATAATGATAGTTGATTTGTTGATTTATAAGAGGTGATGACAGTTGATTTGTTAGTGGATCCACATATTCTTTGAGTGAAATAACCTATGATAATTTTAATTCCAATGATTGGTTGGAATCTATATGTCATTTTATACCAGTTTATTCTGGCATACTTTATCAGGGGTTATTCAGGGTTTTCAAACGAGATTTATCCCTTATCCGAGGTTATCCAGAGTTATCCGGAGACTTATTCCCAAAACAAACGGAGGTTAATCTATTATACACTTCAATAGTAGAGTATATTTTATCCTTGTATAATATATATTCTCATTAATGTAGTGTAAGCTTGATAAAAAATTTATTTTTCATCCCTCTCAAACAAAAGAAATTTATTTTTCAAAACAACAATAATTAAATAAATATATGTATACAGGTATTGATTTATGTAGGTATATATATTATTTTTTATAATAATAAGTGTTTTATTAAACAAGTATTTATTTTTCAAAAAATTAAAAACTTTAGGCATTGTAAATAGAGCTGCAAATAGGTTTGAAGATATCATTTTATAAACTCAAGCCATGTTTGGCAACAATTTTCAAAAGCAGTTTTTAGCTTTTGAGGTCACATCAATTCAAATACATTATCATTTAAAAGCTAAAAGCTGTTATCAAACAGGTCAATTTAAATACATCATCATTACTAGATTTTATCTCTAAATTGTATATCGAAATCTGGGTTTTCTAAAGCAGCAATCATCATTACACCCTCAAAAGATGTGTATGAAGTTGCAAAAATTAAAAGCTACTTTTCAAACTGTGTTTTCAAATGTTACTTTAGATTATTTTTCTCAAATTAGCAATGTGAAATAAATTCTCTATTTGGAGCTCACGTGTAGTCACATGAACTCATCCCTATGTAGTTTTTTTTAGACTAAAACATTTATTTTTTTTAAACATATTCATTAATATAATAAATATTTTATTTTATTTTAGTTTTAAGAATGCAGATATACTTGTACCTCAAAGGAATCATCAAGCGATGTGAGAAGTGCACGTGAAGGCGCACACCGGCCGGTAACTTTAGCCTTTTGAAATGGTTGGTCAAACATTAGAGGTCCACCAAATAAAGCCAATGATATTTGAATTGTGGACTATTTAATAGGTTGTCATCCTAAAAATTACTCATGACAAGCAAGATAATGTTTTGCTAGAGGACTGGTATTGCCCCCCTTCTACAATGACTCAAAAAAAAAAAAAAAAAAAACTAATAATAGAATAAAAAATCCAAATCATTTGATCAGCTTCTTTTGGGGTAATAGTAAAATGATGATGAGCACTTTTTACTATGTTTCTTTTCCTAGATTGATTAGAATTGCTTTTCTTTCTGGCATTAATATGCGTCAACCTTTGAACATGGCTCTGGATCTGAAAGCACACACGGTTTCATGGCAGTGATCAATGCTTATTAATTAGGCTCCTCCTATCCTCAATTAGTTGGCTAATGTTGAATTCCAGTTCTGTCATGAATAATAGTGCCATGATCTCTAACGACCCAATGCTTTAGATGAAGTTATTACTTGTTTAGATCACCATTTAGGCCCTGATATATTTCTTGATTACAACAGTCACTTATGGAGTCTTTAGAATGTTCTCATTTGATATGGAACCGAATAAGAATCTCTCCATGCTAACTTTTCCTTTCCCTTACATTATTTTATCCATCTGACCTCAACTTTAGCTCTGTCATGTCTAATCTTAACTTTGTATTTGTTGATTCTTTCGCATCCAAAGGCATCACAAAGAAAGCTTATCATGGAAGTGGGAGAATCAATAGGAGCCCAGCTCAAAGATTTGCAAAGAAGTACCAAGGCCATTCAAAAGGTATCCAGTACTTATTCACCAGCATGACAAATAGTGTGTGTGTGCGTGTGTGTGTTCTAATGGAGAATCCTATCATATGCTGCTAAATTTTTTTGTCGCGATAAGGATGCCATGTTCTCATGCCTGTCCTTGGAACCATATCAGCCACTCAATCCAGGGACCAGTTGGTTCTTTGTATCAGTTTCTTCCATACATGCTTTAATTTTGAATGGGTGAAGAAACCATCACTTTCTTTTCCACTTTTTTTTTTTATTATTGTGTGTTCCGGAGACATTCATGTAACGTGTCTGTTTCTCTAACCCTTCATATTTGGCAACCAATATTAACCTTAGAGAAGATCTGTTTTAACAAAATTCACATGAATCTTTATCATTAACAAGGTTATTAGTAGGGACACTGAAAACAGTGTTTTTGATGTTTTGATATCACGTACATGCAGGTGTAGTGTATGTGGCTCCTGTGAAGGAAGACTTCAATGATTGTGGACCTCTCTGTCTCTCGGGGTGCATTAATGATTCTGCACCATCTGGGTTCGTGCCACGTGTATCAATCTGGTGGCTAGGATTGTCCCTCTACAGTGGAATCTGTTTAAAGGTGAGTGTTTTTTTTTTTTACCACAAGAGTTTGGGAAGTTTCTGTGAGATTCTCCATCTCATGAGATTTGCTCGAATCAATTGCGAGAGAGCGAGAGAGAGAGAGAGACCCACGTCACTGTCCTTGCCCATTCGTTTATTCGAGGGTGGGACCTACTTCCATTGTAACGAGGGGAGAGAAGAAAAGCAACACTGACTCCTGTATCTCTCACACGGCCGCACCCGGCCATCTAAATGTGGCGCCGCATCATGTGATTCACACTCGCCCACGTCAACTGGTCGTGTCTTTTACCTGGGGTTCATCCACATCAAGGTGGTCTCCTCAATTCCGCACAATAATCCACTCTCTCTCTCTCTCTCTCTCTCGCGCGCGCGCGCGCGCACACACACTGGGGGGGGATTAACACTAGGAGGAATATTGATTATGTCGTCTGATCTTAATAGATAGCAATGGACATTTATTAGTTGAGTAAATACAAAAATAGGTGTGGTTGCACTTAGCACGTTAAAAATGAATTTTCAAGCGTCACAGAGGAACACTTCTTCTTTTTTTAACAATGAGTTGTTGTTCCAGGAGATTCGCAAAAACTTGGAAAGAGTTTTGAGGCTTTTATTCTGAGTTTCATAATTTTAGAGTGTGTTTGTGCATAAAAAATAATTAAATTATATTTCTTCATTTCGCTTTTGTAAGAAGACATAAAAAAAAAAAAAAAAACATCTTTTCTAATAAGATAAAATGAGAAGAAAAAATAAAAAAAATTCTCTTTTTTATTAGTGTTTGGCACAAATACTAGCTGTTTTAGTGGTTAAAAGGCAAATTTTAACTTTGTTTCATTTTTATTCATTTTCATCATGCACAAATACACAATTAATCGCATGTGGATAACTTCCGGAGACCTAGCTAGAATAAGAGATAGACAATTAGGATGTTTTTTTTTTTTTTGCATAATATTGGATTAAAAATGGAAGAAAGCGAAAGAATTTAGATTAGAAAAAAGTGATAGAAAATAAATCATTTTCTTTGTGATCAATTTATTAATTATTTGTGAATGTGATTGAAGCTGATGAAATATTTTTTTTTATCTTATTTCACTGAAATGCCATATTTTTAAGTGGTCAAATTCTTTTTTATCTTTATTTCACTTTCTTGCATGCACAAACACATCCCTATGGGTTAAAATTTCACAATACCTCACTTGTGTAACATTATTTTATTTGATTTTAAAAAAAATATCAGGGAGACCTTCCATGATTGACCTTAAGGTCAAGTTAGAAAGATTACCTCCACTTGTTTGCCCCGGTATCACAGAAAATTTACTCGTGTAATTTGTTGATTGCTTACTTAGGCCATCTCTAGCCCTTATTCAAACATATATCCAAATTTTACTAAAAATTTGAATAAAAACTTCATTTGATATAGTATGTTTCCAATCATCATTTTGTGTTTTACGCAAATCTTTAAAAAAATCTAGAGTTGAAGAGAAAAAAATAGCATTTAAAAATTTATGTAAAGGTTTTAGTCTAATTTGAGTAAAAACTTAAGTTGGTATGAATATATGTAAATGGTTGAAAATATTTTAGGATGATCTTTATTCAAATTTAAATTTAGATACCCATTTGAGTATAGGACTGCATATGCTCTTAAGACAGTGTAGTCTTATATACCCGTACGTGGAATGTAAGGGGAAAGTTAATTGGATGCATTGTGCTAGAAGCCTATTAGTGGTACTGTGGTTATTTAATAATTTAGGAGATATAGTTTTGGCCACATTTTATTATTTATTTGTTTAAATTTTACGCTTTATCTTCCTTGTAGAGGATAGGCTTCCTATCTACTCGCTTAAAGCTTTCCAATATTTATTAATTAAAAAAAAATTGAGACTCTTTCACCATAAAAAGAAAAGGAAACTAACTAGGCCATATGAACATCGAGTCTGAGGAAGATGATTTGTTATGCCATCTTATATAGTGTCAATGGAACATTAGTTGGCCTTTGTGATATGGGATGAGTCATACAAAGTTTTTAAATAAGTGGGTTATCCAATTCCAATTCCAATTCCAAATCCCATGATCTACACTGGTCCCCAGTCCTGTTCTGAGAAATCTTTTCTTGCTCTCCTCACCCCAAAACAAGTAACAACCATCCCCTTCTTCTTGACAGGAGTCCCTTTCCACAGGAGGATGAGAGAGAAATATGAGAGAAGGGACAAACATCCACTCAAAATTTCTTTTTTTTTCCGAGCTAAAAAGGCAGTGCAACATTTCTTTGGTCAAGATTTAAAATATTACAACCTAATCCTTTTCAAGGCCTTTTATTTATACATACATTCAAGTATGCATGATATGCTTAATATATGAATATATAATCATACAAGTGCACAAGCAAACAAGGTTGAAACATCCATTAGTGACTGAATAGACTAAATAATCCCCCTTTTTCCAACAATCTTGCCTTAACAAGGATTTAAAGCCAAACTGAAGTCAATCTCTTTAATAAAACCCCCCAATCCAATAAAGGGCTAAGCCACATGATACAATATCTTTTTCTGGTCCTCACTGTACAACCAAATTGGACATTGAATGATAGATAAGTTCAAGAGAGATCGTGAAATCAATATTCAATGAATAAAAAAAAGCAAGACATTAAATATAAAACTAATATAAATGCCCAGTCATGGTTGTGTTACATGGGGTGGAGTGGAGTGGGGTGGGGTGAAAAAGATGAGAATAGGACACCAGACCTTATCTAGAAATTTATATCCACAAGTAACAAATCCTGGCCATTGGATAAGAACCTCTGCTCCTCCTCTCATGGGCCCCTTCCTCTTTCTTCCAATCATTCCTCTTGTAAAATTAAATTAAATTAAAAAAAAAAAAAGTTAACTTACTCCCATTTTATTTTACAATCTATAAACTAGTTTATAATTTTTTTTTATTTTTTTTTTTTATGTAAAATCATATAATTAAAATATGTATTTTTTATAAAAATTAAAATTAAAATTAAAATATATATCATTGTTTAGGTACAACAAAGGAGACTGATGAGATACATGAAAACGGTATTTGTTTGAAAAAAATTAAAAAGGAAAACCAAACCAGAAGTAACTCAAACCATGGTTAAGGGTGTGTGAGTTAAAGCAGCACATAATATCATGATTCATATTCATTGTATGGGGGCAATATTTGGACTTTCGCCGCCTCTTTTTCTGATCGGTTCTTTGTTACCCGTATTGGGAAAGCTTGGGATTCGGTCGTACTTACTGCAACTTGAGGTGGAGTGATTGCTCTCTGTGGGTTTTCAGAAATGTCGGTTTTTTCAAAGCTTTGAGGGTGGGTGATGATCATCCAGTGGAGAAAAAAAAAGGCTTCAATTTTGGGACTGAATTTGATGTTTTGATTGTCGGCCACAGACAGTGTTTGTTTGAGAGAGTGAGAGACCAATCTCTGTTTCTGTACAAATTCTGACTTCGATTGGTTTATTGGGATCTTAGTCTTCCACTACAATTTTTTATTTATTTATTGGGATGTAAGGAAAGGTTGTTGATTTAGAAAGCATTTGAGTGAACCCCAATTTTAAAGACTGAATCTTTTTTTAGTAGAATTTATTTAATCTTTTAGTGCTTCTTAAATTTTTTATTTCTTGTGCTCAAGTTTTCCTTCTTTTGGGGGTGGTGCAGGTTTTTTTTTATATTTTGGGTTCTCTCTCAATTGGGGAGTGTTTTTTTTTTCCCTGCCAAATTGAAGTGGGTTTGTTCATGGAGCTCTCCAATGGTGGACTCTTTGGTCTGTCATTCTAGTTGGACAGAACCCACTTGAGGAATTCACCACTGACTCAGAAGCCATGCCCCTCTCGGAGGTTCATCAGACGGTGAAGGGGAAGCTTGACACAACGCAGCCGAGGTTGACGAGCTTCTCTTCTGAGCTCTCTCATGGGTGAGTCCTCTCCCCTAAAATTCCTCTTATTGGTAATAAAGTTTGCATTTTGAATCTCAATTTATGACCTTTTTGTCGATCCCGATGCAGAACCGATCACGAGTTCGTCGAGCTACTGTGGCAGAACGGCCAGATTGTGATGCAGGGCCAGTCGAGCAGAGCCCGTAAGAGCATCATCTCTAATGGATTCCCCTTCAACCCCACCAAGACTCAAAATAAGGACCAGAAGAACATGCGATGTGGGGGGACAGAGTCCTTCATGAGCGATTTCTCACAAGCCAACACTCCTGCCGGTGTGGTCGAGGATGATGAGATGGTCCCCTGGTTGAATTACCCCATTGAGGATTCTCTCCAACATGACTACTGTTCTGATTTCATGTCGGAAATTTCGGGCATGAATTTGGGTCCCCTTCAGAATGATTTGGTGCCGAACAATGGTTATGGTCTCGTAGGTAGGGACTCCGATAGTGCGTCGAAGTTTGTTAGTAAGGGAGGCACTGAATCAGCTCAAAGAGTGAAAGGTGGAGCGTTGGTTCCGTCTCCTTTACAATGCCAGACTTCAGGCTCTAATATCAGACCAAGAGCCACGGAATTTGTGAGCTTGTTTGGGGATTCGAACGAGATGCCCTTTCCGGTGACGGGTTTTTCGAATTCAAAGTCACAAAAACAGGAATTTATGCCCGCAAAGCCTCCACCACCATCGACCTCATCAGCTTCACAGCCTAGCTGTAGTACTACTACTACAGGGCTTATGAATTTTTCGCACTTTTCAAGGCCTGTTGCACTTGTCAAGGCGAATCTCCAGAGCTTTGGCTCCTCAGCTTCCTTGTGCTCAGAGAGGTTGAGGAGCAATGATAGGGCTTCGGCCATTACCAGCAATCCTATGGAGTCATCTATGATCGATTCGCGCGGTGGCCTAAAATGTGCTTCTGGGTATCAAAATGAACTGGCCAAGGTGGATGTAAACCCTTCCAATAAGCCTACTCAGAAGGTGGGTGTGTCTTTAAAGAAATCAGAAGCGATTTGTGGGGATGACCCAGCAAGAAAAAATAAATCACCTGATCAGATCATGCATCAGAACTCAAGTTTTGCAGCCAGTGTGGCCTTATCGAGGCCGGAAAACGAGAAACCTTTGGATCCAGTGGTTGCATCTTCATCTGTATGCTCAGGCAATAGTGGTGGGGGAACGTCAAATGAGCCTAAACAAGGAGTGAAGAGGAAATCTTGGGAAGCAGATGACTCAGGATACCATAGCGAAGTGAGTGATCATAAGAAAGTAACATTCAAAAGCTTATATGCTGTAGTTTGATTATCTAGGTGCTCACATATTGCTTCTTGTCGTGTTTCTTAGCTTCTGTGTTCTGAAAGTTTGACATTAATGCAGGATGCTGAAGATGAATCTGTGGGTGTGAAGAAACCAGTCACAGCTCGAGGCACGAGTGGTAAGAGAAGTCGAGCTGCTGAAGTGCATAATTTGTCAGAAAGAGTGAGTGAAATAATAGGTTGATCTTTGTTTGATTTTGTTTTTCGTTGAATCAAATGCTTTCCAAGGGATGAGACAACTTAAAACTATCCTTTGAATTGTTAAGTTGAAATGTTGTTGATTATTCATTTCCCTTAAACAGAGACGAAGAGATAGAATCAATGAGAAAATGCGTGCACTACAGGAGCTCATACCCAATTGCAATAAGGTAAATCCCTGCTAATTTTCTTGTTCTTTCCAAGTTTTCAGTATGAAAACCTCAGACAGAAAGCAAGTTGGTAAAGAGAAGAACCAGTCCACTTTTGGGATTACATGTAATTCAAGATCTCTTCATTTGACGATGACATGGTTGAGAAAGAATTGGTATCTTACCTTTAATTTATCCAGCTAACCTGGAAAATTTTCCTTATTCCATGAAGGTGGACAAAGCTTCAATGCTTGATGAGGCCATTGAATACCTGAAAACCCTTCAGCTGCAAGTACAGGTAAAAAAATTCAAAATTTGACCCGTACAGCAATCTGTATCTATGATTGCATTATATGAGTACTTACCCAATTTTCTTATACAGATCATGTCTATGGGGAGTGGGCTTTGCATGCCTCCCATGATGTTTCCTGCCGGAATGCAGCACATGCGTGGACCTCACATGGCCCATTTCCCGCCAATGGGTGTTGGCATGGGGATGGGAATGGGATTGGGGTATGGAATGGGAATGCTTGACATGGGAATTTCCCCCGGTTGCCCTGTGATACCCATGCCACCCGTTCATGGGCCACAGTTTTCCTGTGCTCAGAGTTTGCATGGAATGCCTGGTTCTAGCATTCCAATGTTCGGAATTCCTGCTCAAGGAGGGATTCCTCCCATGTCGATGCCCCGCATGCCCTTTGCTCCTTTACCAGGGTTCCCTTCACCTTCCACAGCAATTTCTTTGCCCGATATTTCAGGGCCTGTAGTAACAAAACCTCAACCCTCATTGGGTCCAAATGATCAGAAAGACACCAACTTGCAAATGACACAAAAATCAAGTGCTGATGGCTCACTGATTCAAACTAGTACTCAGGTCCATTCCCTTCATCTTTGTGAGATTTGTTTTTTAAAAGAGTCGGTAATTTCCATATCATTTGACCGTCTTTGTTCCTCTTCCTTTACAGGCAAATACAGAATCCTTTGAACTGCCCCCTGTTGTGGTACCAGTGAATAAGAAAACACCAGAAGTTAATAATGCTGTGGACACTGATACCACTGGTGTAAATGGGAAAGCATCCAGTGGAAAAACAGGTGAATAGAAACTGGAAGATGTAGTTTAAAATCTAACTCCTTTTACTGTCCTTGAAATATATAGTGATGTTTTTTTATTCTTTTGTAATGAAATTTCAACTGATAAAAATGGTTTGATTTTTTTTTTGTTTTTGGAAGATAAAAATGGTTTTGATGCTAATGTTTAGATTTTACTCTGATGCAAACTGGAAATCTTATATTACAGACTTTGGTTGATAGCCTTTTATGCTGGAAAGAGTGATCATGAAAGTACCTGATGGTGGTGGAATGTGAATGGATCTGCCTGTGCAGAATATATTTTTCCATCACCTGAATTCAAGTGGGGGGAAATTTAAAGGCAGGAGCTGGAAGACTTGAAATAAAACCATGCCTTCCAGAATGTCAAATTTTGGTAGGAGGGGAAGAGAGGCTGTTCATTTGGCCTTTGTACATTCAATTGCGGGATCCAAGTGGCTCTGTTGAACATGGTTGTTCTTGAACACTGCACTACGAACCTCTGTAAGCATTCCTGTTGATCAATAGAATAGCTTTTTTCTTCTTTTTTTTTCTTTTAACCGTTTAGATTGATTGTAACATTCAATAAGATATGTTGTTCATTGTATCTTTTTTGCTCTTCCGCCTTCTGCATATTGGATCTTCCCAGAATCTTTTGAAAGGTGAAAATGACTGATTAATATGTATTCCCTGCATCATTAGCCCTTCCATGACTATGATTAATTCAAATGTGGATTTCCTCGGGTGATTTTTTTCTTCTTTTGTTTATGAAGCATCCAATGGATATGTACACCATATTCTGTATGGTATCTTGTTTCATGAATAAGTGTTTTTTTTTTTTTTTTTTGAAAAGAAAACTATAGACATACACCCTTAATTATATTGATGATAAGAAAGGGAATGCCCAAATAAAGACAAGCAGTACAACCCCACCATAGAGAATAGAGGTCATGAATAACTTAATGAAGTCTTAAATTAAGCAATGTCATTCTTTCTAGTAAAACTTAAAGAAAAGTTGGTAAATGTGAGTAGCAGGAGACATCCCAGTGTTTTTTTCCAGGGATATAAGTTTACGACTTATTGCAAGGAAGAACAGAGAAGCTCAAATTTTTCTTCTGATTGGTTTATTAGGTTTCTGAGGAGCAACTACCTGCATCAGAGTTCTTCATGTCCAAAATGGATTTCAAGGTGGACAGAACAAGTCAGATGACTGTAATCTCTACTAATTCTAATTTCTAAGCAACTTCGTTGAATACCAGGCATATTTATATCATTCACACTTCCTAACATAGGAACTGCAGAACCTGACAGAAAACTAGAAGTCAAAGAATCCAGAGACTTGTCACTGTCTGTTGAATAGGGTCTCCAGATGAATAATAATATCTCAAGTGAGGCACAAAATTCCAATGGAGGGGTTCAACTCTTTCGCAATCACTGACTGTCAATGCAGTTGTTCATCCTTATCCCTGTTCATCAACCACTTAAATGGACCCAATATCATAAGAAACTTCTCTTCTACTTGGAAATCAATGGATGGAATTCATTCCACAGCAACACAGAATCTTGGGTTCGAGTCTTAGCGTTGACTTACCCACATGTTTGTCGGTGATTATTCAAAAGAATTTTTCATTTAATCGGGACAAACAGATGTAGATAGTTTTTTCAGTTCAACCGTGAAGTCAGTCACTGGGTTACACTAAAATAATTAAAAAATTAAAAAATTCACAAAATTGATCAAAGCGCATTTTATCTGTCAATATTTACATACTAAGACAAGGTTCACCCGATGCATCATGCTCAAGGCCAAAAGTCCAGCAGTCCAAAAAGCGAGTGTGGATTGAGGTGAGATGAAATCAGTGTCATAATATAGTCACACATGGCGTAATAAAGAAAGATAGTTTGCGTTGTGCACACTGAGAAGGATAGTTTGAGTTTATACATCAACATTGTTATTAATTTATTATACACCAAAATGCGTTTTAATAACATGAGCTCAATGAAAGACAAAGCATGAGAACATGGACATTACATATGTTCAACGAGCTGAAGATAACATGCACTCTTTAAGCTCCAAGATCAATTATACTGAAAAGTGGCAAGTGGAGACTAAAAAGAATTCATTTACCACTAGATCAATTATGCTGCTTAGAATGATATGTCAAATGATGAGAAACAAATCAGCAATATCAAGAGTGCTACCAGTCAAAAAATATCAAGAGTGCCCTGCACTAGAATCAGAGTTTCTTATCAGAAGTAATTTTTCATCCCTGTATACACAAATCGGCAATATCACGAGTGCTCTGCGCATGAATCAGAGTTTCACATCAGAAGTAATTTTCAACCCTGTATACACATTTACAACAGACAAAACTATAGGATGAACACAGTGAAACAGTGAATGAGGTCAAGCAGCCTCAAGTTTGAGTTTTGAGACTGCCTGGCTTAAGGAATCGGCTTCATGTTGTGTTCCTTGCTCGACCTGTGCGCTGACTTCAGCTGTTCCATTGATTTTGATTCTTGCGTTCTCATCCACATGCCCTTTTTCAATCTTCTCATCTCCAAGCTCCAATTCAAGATTCTTAAATTCCTCTTCCAGATCTTCATCATCCATGCCCATATATTGAAATTGCATGGATTCTGCAAGAAATGCAACCGATACCGCCAGAAAGACAAATGAGTATAAATGCCATAAAAACCAAGCAACCACAGGCTAATTACGACTACTACGAAATTTCAATTAATACCAGAAATTCCCATAGAAAGGCATAGACTATCCACAAGTTACTTGGTCTCCACCAATATGGACAGGATTACTGAGTTTTTTTTTTTTAAACACTACTAAAAACAGGTTTACTGAGTTTGAACTTTGAATGGAATGTCTCCCTTTGTAAATATGAAATAAGAATTTACCTAAGGCTTCCTCTACTTCCTTTTGGGAAGCAACACTCTCATCAAGCTCACTGAGACAGAGATGAACTTCCTCAGCACTGATTCCATTTTGCTTGATTGCTCGTGCACCAATTTGGATGGCCTCAGAAACCTGACAAAGAAACAAATCATAAGTAAATTGAGAATGGAGTCACCACAAAAAAACAGAATGTAATCCAACAACCTTCTTTGTGGATTCAGCATCAGCTATGACACTAAGAACTTCCTCCACCCTGTCCAAGAATGAAGTGCACTTATTCCTGCTTTCAGACAATGGCTTCAACTGCCGAACATGCCTCCGAGCAATTTGTTTGTTCCCCGACTTTAGTGATGCTAATGCCAATTTGCGAAACCTGCACAGCCAAACAACAATGTTGATATTAATCTACGCAGCATGTGCGAACTCACATGGACAGGGGATGACAAGAAAAACCTAATTTACCATATCTTATATGATAAAAGCACCTTTGAGTAAAAATAATATTATTTATAACATTTCAATAAAAGTTGAAATTATCACATGCTGAAAACATTGCTTTTATACAAAAAAAAAAAAAAAAGAAGCATTTATATATGTAATAAGAATCCATATGTGTAATAAATCCCTAAAGAAAAAATGCTAAAAGATCAAAGCGATTCATTACTTTACACAGCGTTGATCAATCACATCCAATTGTTTCTGCAACTTTTCTGCTGTCCAGGTCAAGTGCAGAACATCATGGTCAAGATTTGAGACGGCGGTAACAGCAGCTGGTACTAGAGACAATTTTACACCCTGAAAACAGCAACTTAGGTTACAAAGTAGAAACTTCCATATTGTTATGCAAAGCAAACATACTGATCCTAACCAAACGTGGAAAATAAGAAAAGACTCCATGCACAAGGTAGCTTCATTCAACCACCTCAATAAAATCTTGTTTTGTGCTGGAAAGGAACCGAGCTTTTCCGCACTCATACAGGTTGCTTAAAACTGCAGTAGCTTCATCAGATCCTTCACAAATACTCCTAAACTTTTCCATTGTAATGACACAATTCGAAGTCCAATAGGTTTCAGATAAAACCTGAATGGTTTCGGTGGCTCTTTCCTAAAGACAAAATATAACATGTAAAACAGATTAAAAAATAAATAAAATTGCAGACTACAAGAAACTACAGAACTGACATCTGAAGAGCATGAACCACAGCATAATACTTGCCTGTAGCAGAGGCCTGATAATCAAACGTTCATCAACGATTTCTTGTGTATCTGATAATTTAGAATTACTCATCAAGCTTCTCAATTTTCTGATAATCAGGAAGAGTTGCCCGCTGGTAGGATCTACTAGGTCACCACTCCGTAAAAGGTCTCCATCGTTGTACATTTCAAGCTGAGACAAGCAGCTGGAAATAAGAAGCGTGCAAAATAATTAAATTGGGGTTGAAGGGAGGAATGGGAGGTGAATCTGAAAGTGACCATAATTGTCGCAGTGTCAGGGTTAGGATATGGAAACCATACCCACTTACACTTCTACACAAGTTTTTATTTCCAAGCCCAACTCTCCTACTTTTATAATTTCTTCATCAAACACAAACAAACAGGAGAGGGTCTTCCACTTTATTTATTTATTTATTATTTTTTTGTATAATGGTGCTCCCGATGATTTGATCCATTGACCTCTTTCACAAAAATGAGAGATGCTTCCTAATTTAACCAAAGATCAGTTCACAAATGTACAAACCAGAGAGGGTCTTCCATTTAACCCTTCTAGCTGCCATTCCCTAATGTACAAATGTTTATAATTGAAAAGAAAAAAAAAGTGCAACATAAACTGTGTCTGTGTCAAGTCTCATGATTAATAGTCTCTGATAACACCCCCCACCCACAAAAAAAATGTTTAATGGTCCTTCACAGAACCACATTAATACCACTAGAATTAATGTGTGTATATACAGATCTGATGTTAAAGTAATCACTCAATGGTGTGGACACATCAGAACCCGATCTCCGTGTCTGTGTTGTGTGATTACCATCTCATTCATAAACTACATGTGGTCTAATAAATAGAAAACTAAATAGATTTATCACAATCAAACTTTACCATGGATTAAGAGTCAATCAATAAAACAATTCACAAAAACAATCCACCATAATGAATGATTTCCTCACAGGTAACCAAAAAAAAAAAAAACTCACCAGAACACGATCGATGCACAACGGTCTCAGGCCTCCTCGAGTGAACCACTTACATACCTGCATGAAAGAGAAGCTTCGTCCAAAATCATGTCAAAACAGTGCCTAATTTAACATATAAGCTTCTCATCATCACTATCAAAATCACTTAACTAATAAATGGGTGTTCCATAAATCGTTCAAAATCTTCTTTTTTTGTTTTGTAAAAACATCCACTTTTTGAAATCCAAATTGGATTCTTGCCTCTTTTTTTTTATTTTATTGAATTCACTTTAAAATGACATCAAAATACAAATGGGCAATTTTGTTCCAAATGGTTGTCCAAAATGAATTTTTGAAGAAAACCCAGTTCTCAAAATCCAAATGCGTATCCGTTCCAAACGACCAAAAAAAAAATTGGAGATCGGCGAACCTCGGAAGGACAAACGGCTATGATGCCCAGATGCCGAGAGACCTTGAGTACGAGATCCCTCCAGAAGAAGAAGCTGTGCTCCCAATCCGATCTCTGACCGCTCAGTGCCTTGAATCGGGCGGCGGAGACGATGTCGTCGTCCCAATCAGGCACCTCTCGGCGGATGAATTCTGTCAACGGAGACTCCATTCAGACGGAATTAGAAGAGCAAGATCAAGCGAAGGAGGGACAACAAACAAAACCCTAGACAGAGAGGTTTCCAAGGAATTCAATGGGTCACTTAGGTAGGCCCAAGACTAAACGGAAAAAAAAAAAAAAAAGCACTGTTACACTAAAGTTTTTATCTCGTACCAAAAGGAGTCCCATATACCATTTTAAAAATTCTTAAAGACACATATCTAGTTAGATGTTGTATATATCTCATTAAAATTTTATTACACTTATTAGAATAGATTTATTTAACTCAAAATTGAGCGATATATAATTTTTATCAAAGCATATACTTCATTAGATGATGTTTATTATTTTTTTAAAAATGAAAACATGTGGGATCTGAATTTTGATTGGTAAATGTGATTGAGTCTAACATTTTTCAAAGACAAAAGGAAAAGGAAAATGATATAGCCCCTTGTGCAGCCCCATTGCAGTCTGAACCAATTTTTTTTATTTTTTTTAAATCACACACTAAATTTGTCAATTATCCGTACAAAATTCAAATATGAAACGAATCTATATTCGACAAATCAGAAATATACAATATTCAAATATCCGGATTACAAATATGGATATTAGTGTGTCTGATCTGAAAAATATCTGTATCTAACATATATTATAAAAACATATTTGTATTATATGTTGTTCATATTTGTTTTTTTGTATGATTAATTAGAATCATAATATATTATATTACTATTAAATTTTTAATGTATGATATCTAAATGAAAGAATTAAGATTAAAATCTCAATTTTAATGTTCATATCTCTCTAATATATCTTATCCAATTTAATGTTAAACATGTTAATTATCCAAAAAATATATGTATCCGATCTGTATCCGAAAAAATTTAAATCCGAAAATTAATATTTGATCTGTATCCGTCTGACTGATGGGCTTATCATGCTCTCTCCGGCTGAAATACATGCAGTTATATAAAATAAAGTATATGCCAAAATATATTAATGTATTTTTTCGATTTGAAAAAATAACAATTTTTACGCCATACAGTATGATAGAACCCTATACACTATGATAGTACATTATATATTATATTATCATAGTGTATGGAGTTATAAAACTGATTGAATATTTCGACACTCAAAGGAAAAACAAAGAAAATGTTCAACTCGTTTCTTTTTAAAAAAAAACAAATAGTATATCTCGTGAGGTATGAATATTTATAAAAATTAAAATACATATTTTAATAAAATGTATGAGTACATTTCAATAATGCATAAAAATTTTTAAAAGATAATACTATAAAATAAGTTGAATGTAACCGGGTTTGCAAAACAATGCATATGTATAAGAACCAATGCATATGTATAAGAACCGGAAAGCATCTCGTAAGGAAAATTTTATACTACATGTTTTGTGAAGATTTACAATATAATATGTTAGGAACAATTCAAGAGACAGTATGTAAATTTTTTTTTTTTGAAAAAAATTAATAAATATCATTTAATAAGAAATATAATCTTTATAAAAATATATATCTTCATGATACATTGCATAGATTTATGTTGAATTGCTAACATGTTATATATTGTATATATTTAGAGATGTATATACGTCGCTGCATGGCCATCCAGATATCTATATCTGGTTTGTAATGCTTTTTTGTTTTCATTTTTACCCTTAATTTTTTTATATAACAACTAAATATCTTTATTAATTTTAGTTTTAGGTTAAGGGTAAGAATGAAAAAATATATATTTTTAAACTATATAATATCATATCCATATTCACATCAAAATTTTAATATTAGATACTTAGCAATCTATTTTATTGAATTCTAGAAGAACGTGAAATTAAAAAAATAAATTTATAGAAATATATTGTTTTAATACACATTGAATGCGGTGATTTCCTCTAATAAGTAAGGGGTCGTCAGACCTCGCTTTTGAGTGACGATCCGAGAACTCCCGATAGTGGACCTGCACCCAAAGAGCCCTTGACATCGGTGTGATGCCGGCCAAAGGAACTCCAACACTTAAGTAAGTAGTGATGGTGAAGTCGTTTGTTTAGACAAGAAGAATTTGTGACGCCCTCTCTCCTTCGCGTTGTCTCCCTTTATGGCCAAAGAGATAATTAAGTTTCCTACATAACCGCCTCTCTGATTTGGCAAACATCTTTTGACATAGAAGATTCCATGATGTATGGCATTGGAAGTTAATTATGATATTGTGACTATGCAACAATGATTCATACGTGCCAACTAAGATTGTGGCACTCTGTTTATTGGGTCGAGGATGTGCCCCACCAGCTATGTTGGACAGAGTGGTCCCAGTCCCACCATAGCCATGATTGGATTGCAATGGCCCCCCTACTATCTGCAGCTAGGTTTAGGCAATTAGGCCTCGGTTAAGGCCTAACCGATCAGTCTTGCAAATGTTTTGGCGACTCCGCTTTCAGGGGTTCGACTATGTGAATAGTCTAGAGTCTCTTTAGGCCGTGACTAGTTTGGTCGTTCCCTCCTCCTCAGCAAGTCTTGTGAGCTGTTCTCCTCGGACGATAGATCAGGTTCGTCAACCCAATTTGGACGAACACGAGTCGTGCTCAAGATGAGTGCGAGATTTTCCCTCCACACATATTTTAACTAATTTTTTAAAATAAATAAATATTGTTCTTGTGAGATAGTGTAACGTATATTTTCATTTCAAACTTTCAACTATACAACGATATTTTAAATTATAAGATATTGTTCAAATTAAAAATTCATAACATAATCGATGATTTATTCTGATAAATTATTATTATTATTCTATTTATATATAAAATATATGAATGTTTTTTTGTTTGGGTTTTTTGTTTTAAGTCTCTCTAAACATATCTATTTAAGGATCAATCTCTCCCTTCATATTTTTTTTTAAGTGTCCAACTTCACCTATTTTGTTTTTAGTCCCTCCGCCAAACATTTATTCATTTACCGCTAGTTTGTGAAATGTGATTTTTATTTTTAAATCCCTATAAACTATGTTATATAATGATCAGTCTCTCCGTTCTTTATATTTCATTTTAAGTCTCTAACTTCAAATGTATTTTTCTTATTAGTCTCTGGACAAAATATATATATAATTTTGTAAATATTTTGATATTTAAAACTTATATACAAAATGTTTGGTGAAATATCAAAATTGCATTTGAATTGTTAGGTGTTCAATAACAATTTCAATGTTATTCAACACTTTATATGTTCACTCAATCCAAGATTGCATTCTCTTATGGTCTTAACTATTTAATTACATATTATTAAAATTTCAGGGGTATTTTTATAATGGTGAAAATAATAGGGGTAATTCCAAAAATACGAGTTTTAAGAGGGGTATTTATGTAAAAACGCTTTTTTTTTAAAATTAGTAAGGACATTTAAGTCAATGTACATGTGGAATTAGACTTTTTAACCATAGTATCAATGGCACATAACTCATTTAGAATATCATATGGGTGTCTACTACGGGCTTGGGTTGGGTCGGATTGTCTATGATGCCAATATGAACCCAATCCAATTTCTAACTCAATCCGAATTGAACAACCCGAATCTGATTTTTATAACTCAATCCATATAAAAATCGAATAATCAGATTCAATCCATCGGATTCTGATTGGACCCACCCTAAGTTACAGCCCTACTGAGCGCATTAGCGTCCATGATGAAATTGATACAAACGTGATGATGATCATCCATGATTGCTTCCTTTTTTTACTAAATACGATCAAACAAGTCACAAAAAATTGAATTCATGTTATTATTGTGTCATAAGATATAAAATGCAATAATGTATTAAACAAATGAGAAGTTCAATTTTACTGTGCATGAGTCCAGTCAAGATAAACACACGTGGAAGGTGTGTGAAATTCTTGAAAAAAAAATTTATAACTAAAAGCTGTTATTTTCTTTACAGCTGAAGACATGTGCAACAAATTTAGATCATGTGTGATTATGAAAACAAAACAGAATTTCTTAAGTGGTAGTTAAACCAAGGAGAAGCTCAAACAATTGTACACGCAATTCTTTCAGGTGCTGTTTGGATAGAGACATAAACTATTATAGAGTTTATACATATTTCAGGAATAGATAACTTTATCAATGTAATAGATGATTTTATGTTTGGTTGTATTTTCAGTTATTCTCGTTAAAAAACGTAATAAGTTTGATTGAAGAAAAATAAGATGTATATTAAATGGGAATAATGTGTGAATGATGGGTTATATTTTCCCTTATGACTATTTTACCGAATATGTGTTTGGCATTTATGCAAAGGAGATTTTTTTTTAATTTCATGAACTTGGCTACTGCATGTGTATTGGGTGTTTCTGTTGGATCACAAAACATTGCATTTTCTCTCCTTCCATTGTTCTATTCAATTTATTGACACAGAATCCAAATGAATGCGCGCACAAGAGAGAGAGAGAGAGAGAGAGAGAGAGAGGAGCAACAGCACAGTACAAATAATTATCCAACCCAACGTACATCAAAAGCCCGGTATGTATTCGATGGATGAAGAAGATGGTCTGTGCGTTTTTCTTTTTTTTTCAATACACGGTCAAAAGATGGGATTCTGTTTGAATAGATGAGACACTGTAGTGGGGGCAGTGCAAAATGTTTGATTGACATTGAAGACCCATTCATACTCAAGGGCCCGTTTGACTATAAGAATAGAGATGGGATAAGCAGGAATAGAGATGGGATAGGTAAAAAAGGGCGTTTGGATGAGTGAAATAAGGGAGAATCTGTATGCCAGAATAACTAAGAATTAAGGGGTCCGTTTGGATAGAGACATAAGTTATTTTGGGGTTTATACCTATTCTAGGAATTGTTGACTTTATCAATGGAATAAGAGATTTTGTGTTTGGTTGTGTTTTCAGTTATTCTCATTGGGAAACGTAATAATAAAGGTTGGAGTGTTTGGTTGATGAAGAATAAGATGTGAATAAGGTGTAAAAAGTTGATTTGATATGTGGGCCCCATTGATGTATAAGAGATGATGACAGGTGATTTGATGTGATAACATATGATTTAATAGGTGGGTTGTGTTATTCCAATGGAGGAATAACACAATTTCATAGGTGGACTTGGAATACAAATACCAGCTTATTCTCTCCTAATTCCGCATAGCTATACCCCTTTATTCCCTCTACCCAAACACCTTTTTTGCCTTATTTCTCCCTATTCCTCTAGCCAAACAGCCCCAAGGGGTATAGTAATCCCTCCTTTCATATGGAATTAGCCTATTCCAACAATAATCATAAGTGGGTCCCACAGTTTTTTTTTTATTATTTCAAATCACCTGTCATCACCTATACATCAGTAGATATGACTCACATGTCAAATCAACTTTTTACACCTTATTCACATCTTATTCTTCATCAATCAAACACTCCAACCTTTATTATTACGTTTTCCAATGAAAATAACTGAAAACACAACCAAACACAAAATCTCTTATTCCATTGATAAAGTCAACAATTCCTAGAATAGGTATAAAACCCATAATAACTTATGTTTATATCCAAACGGGCCCAAGTTGGTGAGAATTAGCAATTCCATGGGGGGGGGGGGGGGGGGGGGAATCCCAATACCAGGTTATACCACTTTATTCTGGCATCCAAATTCCCACTAATTCTACTCAACCAAACAGCCAAAACAAGCTTATACCACCCAATTCCATGTTATTCCACCTCTATGACTGTACCCAAACAGGGCCTCCAGTGTTTATGCGATTTTGCTGACATAATACCAAATACAAACCATATTAATTAAATATTTATTATACATATTCCTCCTATTTCTATTGAGACAAATGGGTCCGGGAAATAAAAATAAACATTAACCCCCCGTATGTCTAGAGACATAAACCCAGAATAAGGAAGAATACAAGAGAATAGTAAAAAAAAGCTGTTTGTTTTGACAGAATAAACCCCGATAGTTATGTCTGGATAAGTTAGGATAAGGCCTGATAACTATTCTCAGAAAATTGTGGAATTGCTTATCAAGGCTTATCTATACCAATGGATAAAAATACTCTTCTCTGTCATTTTAAAAAATTTATCTCACCTAACAGACTCACACAGATTTCAAAAACTGTCACATCTATCAAATCAATCATATATCTCTCACACTATTCCCAGGGGGTATAATTGTCATTTAAAAAATCATAAACTCTTATTCATTCCTTATCAACCATTTATCATCACTTTATCCAAGGTGAACCAAACAACAAAAAAGTCATTTTTACGTTTCCTAATGAGAATAACAAAAAAAACAACCAAACAAAAAATTGCTTATTCAGTCTGGATTGTTATTTATCCCAGTATAGCTATCGGGATCGAATAACCCAATTTCACATACGGGGGTAATGAAACGCTTGAGTTTGTTACAACCGTAGAATTCAAACTAATAATTTATACACAAACAAACTCATATATAGTAATTTATAAAAACCATTAAAAATTATACTTACCCCCAAAAAAGAAAAACTCATATGGAAATGTGTGTTAATACTAATTTACCACAAACAGTGAAGACTACTAACATTAATAGCTTTGATGACAGGTCAGATACTATACGGACTTTCGTGCACCACTTGTTATCCCTGCCAACACACAAACTTTAGTGGCCCACCAAAATAAATGTCACTCCCTCCTGCGAGTCTGCAACCACAACAATAATCTCTCTCTCTCTCTCTGATGTGTTTTGTGAATGGATTATTGTGTGGAGAAGGTGGTGGTCGGGTTGGTGATTGTGGTGGTGTGTACAAATCTGTGGAAACTCTTTGTGGTGCTCCTATGGAGGCAATACTCATTGACAAGGTTCTTGAAGAGACAAGGTATCAGAGGTCCTGGCCATGTTTTCATGGATGGGTCCCTTGTTGAGATCAGGAGCCTCAGAAAGGAAGCAAGAGAGATCATCATGGACGTTCCATGCCACAACATCACCCCCAGAGTTCTCCCTCACTATCACAAGTGGATCCCTCAATATGGTCTCTCTCCCCTCTCTCTCTCTCTCTCTCTCTCCATCTTTTATTTTGCAACCATAGTCTAGAATGATTTTCTCACGTTTCATGAATTCAAAAAAATTTTAGCTCGAGAATTTGGATGGCTTTTGAATATTCTATTTTATTTTTGATATCAAATTTTATTTAAACTCGTATTCAAAGATCTCCATCTTTTTTTTTTTACAAATTCAAAGAACATTTTTTTATTATAAAAAATAGGTTTTCATAAACCTAACAAAAGTGTTTTTGAAAAATGGTATTAAAGAAAAAAAACATTTCTTTTAAGGGAAAATTGGATATAACTCTCTCGAACCTCACAAAAATGAGAAAAAGGTCCCTGATCTAAAAAGAACAAATCTCTTTAAATCCCTATTTTTTGTCATTGTTAATAGTTTTAATCTATGTGAGAGCATATTCTATTGCAACACATAAAAAAATTTGATGTCATGTTTGTTGTAATAAAGTGATACTATTGCAATACATAATGTAGATTACAAATATTTGTGTCTAAATAAAAATTATACAAAATATTATATAAATGATAATCCCAAAACCACCATTGCTTCTCTTCCTTCCCCGTTTGGATAGCAGAATATAGATGGAATAGCAATGAATATGGTGGAACAAAAGAAGAAGAAAAATGTTTGGATGGAAAGAATAATGTGGTATTTGCATGTATTCCACCCAATCTATGCCTCTGTATAAGAAAAGTTCACGTGTTAAATCATTTTTTCACTTCAGATAAATCACATGCTACACATGTCACACCATTTTTTTATTTCTTATGAATCTTTATCGTAATCTAATTCACTTTTTATGTTCTACTACTTATTAATGATCTACCTTATAAACCTCCGAATCCACACAAATAAGGGGACAATATATCAGATTGTCCCGAACATGATAGATTGTCCGGAACATAATTCATGTAGCATATATACTGGACTACATATTTAATTTTAAAAAATAAAAATGTAGATGTTTCATTATATCGGTTTCATCACAGGAGAGACATTCTTTTATTGGTTTGGTCTGCAACCAAGGATCTGCATAACAAATCCAGACATGGTCAAGCAAGTCCTCTCCAACAAATTCGGCTTCTACACCAAAGACAAGCCAAGGCCGGCGATCGCCGCCTTGCTTGGCAAGGGTCTGGTCCTGACCAATGGCACCGACTGGGTTCGCCACCGGAGGGTTGTCAGCCCTGCTTTCACCATGGACAAGCTCAAGGTCAGTCAGCACCACCCTCTGTATGTATGTGTTCCTCCTATACGGTCAGTTAATGCTGGTCCCCTGTTATTTTCAAAACATGTGTGCAGGTCATGACAAAGAGAATGGGATCCTGCGCTTTGTCCATGCTCCATTCATGGCAAGACCTGGTGATGCGATCAGCCAAATGCGAGTCTGCCGAGATTGAGATGAGCCAACAGTTTCAAGAGCTCACCGCAGACATAATCTCCCGCACCGCATTCGGAAGCAGTTTTGAGGATGGGAAGCAAGTTTTCAATGCACAGAGGGAGCTCCAACTGTTTGCCATCGCTTCAAGCACCGATCTCCTCATCCCTGGATTCCAGTACTCAAACAATTCTATCAATCAGTGTTGGATCACATCAATATATTATGTCATAGACTGATCAGCACTGACTGGACCCGTTCCATAATTAGCCCTTTTAGTTCCTATATCAACCAATTTTTCTCACTATACATTCTTTGGTAGGTACCTTCCGACGAAGTGGAACCGTCACAAATGGGAAGTCGAAAGGAAGGCGACGAGCACGCTTAGACGCATTATACAGGCGCGGCTCGACTCAAAGGAATCCGGATACGGGAACGACCTGCTCGGGCTCATGATGGAATCCTCCACGAACACGCAGGGCGGGATGGCGCTGAGCATGGACGAGATCATCAGCGAATGCAAGACGTTCTTCTTCGTGGGCCACGAAACCACGGCAAATTTGCTAACGTGGGCGATGTTCCTGCTGGGATCGAACCAGGACTGGCAGGAGAGGCTGCGCGAGGAGGTGCTGAGGGAGTGCGGGACAGAGGCTCCCGATGCGGACGCGCTCAGCAAGCTGAGATTGGTGACAATGGTGCTCCTGGAAGCGCTGAGACTCTACTGTCCGGTGATCATGATGATGAGGAGGACATCGATGGAGATGAAATTGGGCAAGATTACGGTGCCCAAAGACGTGCTGGTGACGATCCCTCTCATTGTGATTCATAGGAGCGAGAAGTACTGGGGGGCAGATGCATGTGAGTTCAATCCGTATAGGTTTGCGGATGGGATTGCGAAGGCGGGGAACCATCCGAACGCGCTGATGGCGTTCTCTATGGGCCCGAGGGCGTGCGTGGGGCAGAACTTTGCGATGATGGAGGCGAAGACGGTGCTCGTTATGATCCTGCAGAGATTCTCATTTTCGCTGTCTCCACAGTACAAGCACGCGCCGGTGGACATGCTCACTCTGCATCCACAGTTTGGAATGCCTATCATTGTGAGACCTCTTTGATTCTACAAATAATGATGATACATTACTCTTTTGAAATGTAAAAGTTCAATTTTAATTTCTGTTTAATAAAACTGATGAAGTGGGATTCCAGGGTGTAAATATATTTTTGGGTGGGTGGGATTACAGGTTTTAAAAATAAGTTGGGTGGATAACCAAATGTGGACTTCATGTTTAATGGGTGAAAATAACGATACAACATTTATAATTTATAATAATAATAAAAAAAAAGGTTAATTAGCTTCCACCCTTACTCAATATTATTATAGACCTCCTTTAAATGTTAAAGGAATTTATAAAAAAACTCAAATAAGTTGTTATTTGACGGAATACGTTATACGATGGTTTAACAATGTTACCCTCACTAAAAATATATATGTAAAATAATGATAGCTGCTTATTGTGTGTAACAGGATTGAGAGGGATGATGGATCATCATCATAATCATAATGTAGTACCTAAATTATTATATATTTTTATAACAATAAATAAATCATAATAATCATATATAAAAATAAATATTATTTAAAATTTTCAAGGAAATATAATTAGGGGCGGTTATTTCAATCTCATCAACTCTTCCACCCACCCCTTAGATTTTTTTTTTTGTGATCTTAACCCATCCCCGACCAGCGGAGCATCCACGAGGGGTTACTCGCGAAGGCGTGGTGGACAGCGTCGCCGTCGACGGGAGAGGAAGAGGAGGAGGAGCGGAGGTTGTTGAAGATGGAGGCGGCAGAGCTCTTGAGCCACCTGATCGACGACGGAGGGGGAGATGGAGAGGAGACAGCGGTGGACGACGTCGCCGCCGACGGGGGAGGAAGAGGAACAGAGGTTGTTGAAGATGAAGGCAATGGCGAAACATTGCAGGGAGGGTTGGGGGAGGCGGGTCCTCTCGAGGAGCAGATCGAGGGGTGTTTGTTGGTTGGCGGCGTTGATGGGGGTGGGCGGCGGCGACGACGGCATCGTCCTCCCCCGTTGGCGGCGACGCCGTCCACCACACCTTCGCAAGCGACCCCTCGTAGATGCTCGCTGATCGGGGGTAGGTTAGGATCATAAAAAAAAAAAAAAGTGTGGGTGTAGAAGTTGATGGGGTTGAAATAACCGCCCGCAATATAATTGTAGGTAACACCATACATTTGTCATTTAACATATATTGTCAACGCAAAAAAGTAGATAAAACATATATCTCTCTCTCTCCCTGGTTTTGTGGGTTGAAAGGAAAATGAGTTATGATGTAGAGATGGTGGTGATGACCTTGGTAATTGTACTGCTACTGCTCCTATGGAAATTCTTTGTGGTGCTCCTATGGAGGCCATATCACTTGACAATGTTCTTCAATAGACAAGGAATCAGAGGTCCTAGATATGCTTTCATGGGTGGTTCACTTGTAGAGATCAAGAACCTCAAAAAGGCAGCAAGTCAGACCACCATGGATGCTAAGTGCCACAACATCACTCCAAGGATTCTCCCTCACTATCACAAATGGATCCCTCAGTATGGTATGTCTCCCTTTCTCTATATTTCCTCTGCTTTGTGTTTTGTTGGATTACCTCCTATGTGGGTCCCTCCCAGGAGAGACCTTCTTGTACTGGTTTGGACTGCAACCAAGGATCTGCATCACTGACTTGGAGATGGTCAAGCAAGTCCTCTCCAACAAGTTCGGCTTCTTCACCAAGGAGAATCCGAACCCCGCCATCGTGGCCTTGCTCGGAAAGGGTCTCATCCTCACCGAGGGCGTTGACTGGGCCAGGCACAGGAGAGTGCTCAACCCTGCTTTCACCATGGACAAGCTCAAGGTCAGTAAGATCAGATTAAATTACACAGACAGTAGTAATGCACAACAATTGATCATACTTTTCTAGCTAGTAGTCTCAATTGCTGTAGTTTATCACCTGTGTCCGAATAGGTGATGACAAAGAGAATGGGAGCATGTACTTTGTCCATGCTCGATTCATGGCGGGAGGGGTGCTCGGAGATTGAGATAAGCCAACAGTTTCAAGAACTGACTGCTGATATAATCTGCCACACTGCATTTGGAAGCAGCTACGCCGAAGGGAAAGAAGTGTTCAAAGCTCAGAATGAGCTCCTGATGCTGGCCACTGCTTCAAGCACCGATTTCATCTTTCCTGGGAGCCAGTACTGGACTATCTCTTCACACCCCTACATGCATCAATAATCTCTACTTCTTTTGAAAGGCTAATGTATGTTATTTATAGATATCTCCCAACTAAGTGGAATCGTCGTAAATGGGAGCTTGAAAGGAAAGCGGCAAGCACGCTGAGAAAGATGATACAGAGCCGACTGGATTCAAAGGACTCCGAATACAGGAATGACTTGCTCGGGTTGATGATGGAGTCCCCCAAAAACGTGTCGGGGGATGAGCTGTGTGGTCTAGCATTGAGCATCGACGAGATCATCGATGAGTGCAAGACGTTTTTCTTCGCAGGTCAGGAGACCACATCATATTGGCTGACATGGACCATGTTCTTATTGAGTTCCAACCAGGATTGGCAAGAGAAGCTCAGAGAGGAAGTGCTGAGGGAGTGCGGGACGGGGATCCCTGATGCTGATATGCTCAGCAAATTAAGACTGGTATGTCAAGAAAACAATATCGAATGGGCTCTCAATCGGATTGATCATGTGTTCTGTTTGAATGGGTGTTTTTACAGGTGACTCTGGTTCTCTTGGAAGCTCTAAGACTCTATTCTCCAGTGTTTCTGATGTTGAGAAACACATCGAAAAAGATGAAGTTGGGAAAGGTTACCATTCCAAAAGACGTGTTGGTGACGATCCCTCTCGCAATTATTCACAGGAGAGAGAAGTACTGGGGAGCGGATGCGAACGAGTTTAATCCATATAGGTTCGCGGACGGGATATCCAAGGCGGCAAGTCATCCAAACGCGCTAGTAGCATTCTCGATGGGACCAAGGTCCTGCATAGGGCAGAACTTTGCCATGTTGGAGGGGAAGATGGTACTTGCGATGATCCTGCAGAGGTTCTCCTTCTCGCTGTCCCCACAATATAGGCATGCACCGGCGGACATGATCACTCTGCATCCAGAGTTTGGACTCCCCATAGTTTTCAGACCTCTTTGAGTACGTAAAAATTGGTTTCCTCTACCTCTTGTTGATGGATATATAAACTAGTATTCCTCTAGGGAGATTAGCTTGTGAATATATTCTGCATCAAACATGCCTCTCATGTATTTCACATAAATATACAGGAGCTTCTGTACATCATTGTATACTAATCAATACAAGATAAAACCAACAAAAAGGAAAATAAGAATTACACAAATATAGAATCTCTTTCATATCTTCACATCACTAAAAGATACAAACTGGAAAAATAAACTGATCAATTACACAAATCATAAAACATGAAGACATGAAAAGAATAACATCTCCACACATGAACAAATAAAGAGTGAAATATAATAAAACCAATACACAGGTGTCTAGATGGGAAAAAATTTGAATCACACTCAATGATACAATCACTCGTATCTTCAATAATAGAGAAAAACCCATACCTTCCATGATTAATTCCAAGCAATCATATTGCAGCAGAGACACGAAATAAGAGTATATTCTATATACACATGCGAGATGCTGACGACAGAGAAACAGACTTTACAGATTGCCACTTCAACATCGGCTGCTATAGCAAATCCACAAACAGCTCCAACTGTTTTCCATTCGTCTCCACGCTAAATCACTTTCCCTTCGCCTTTGCCTTCTGAAGATACAGCTTTTGAGCTTGGTGACTTTCCAAGGATGGCCTTCTTTGCCTTCACAATCAAATGCTTGACCTTTGATATCAAGTTGTTCGATTCGCGTTTCTTGGCAGGAACCTCTTGTTTAAGTTGATTCTCTTCTAACTTTACATCACTTCCATCCTTAGCAGGCTCATCCACATTTCGACATTCAACAACTTTCTCAACTACCCCAAAACCCCTCTCCGACTTATCTAAACCAGCCACTACAGTTTTCCCCACCACCTCTGATTCCTGCAACTCACCTGCTGTTTCTTTAACATCTATCTCTTTAGATGCCACAGTCACTTCATCCGTATTCAACTCATCCTTCTTTTCATCAGTTTCTTTAACATCAACCGGAGTTCGCTCATTGAACACTACATTTTCATCTTCAACCTTCTCCTCTCCAACATCCGTCTTTGTGACACCCTCTGAAATTTCAGACACTGTGCTATCAATAGACTTGATCAGACCAACAGCAGCGGATGCGTCTGGCAAACCAGCACTTTCGACCACACCCTTCACAAGCCCACTAACCATGTCATCCCCAGTTTCCTCCTCTTTGTTTTCTTCCACTTCCACATTAACATCAGCTTTCAAAACAGTGTTTTCTATGCTTTCAGCAATAGCAGTTACTTCAGCTTCAGTAGAATTCTTGGCTTCTTTTAACATATCTTTATATCCACCCACATTGGGTAACTCAGTTTCCTCATCGAACTTTTCAATAGTTTCAGATATCGGAGGCTGCTCCTCCAGTTTCACCTCTTCTTCCGTTAGAGGTGTTGGAGCAATGGGCATCTCTAATTTCTCTTCCAACTTGTCCCCTGGATATGATTCTACTGGAGTGTTCTCTATTTCAATCGCAGGTTGTCGAATTTCTCTCAGTTCTTCTACCACCTCTGGGTCCACTGTTAGCTTTTCTACTTCTTTGTCTCCTGTGTCTGGAATCACTGTACTGTTTGTCTTCTCTATCAATTCTTTTTGTTGAGCTTCAATGATTGGTTCTGAAACAGTGGGTGCTTCAGAATCTTTTTTTGTCTCTTCCAACCCTTTCGATTGATCAACAGTCAAGATATCAGAACTGGGAGCCTTATCATCAACTGCTGGCACATCAGTCTCCTTAATCTCATCCTCTTGTTTGCTTGAAACAACTTCTGTACTTGATGAGTCCTCCACTATGGGGGCAGGTTCTGAAATAGAAATTATGTTTATTAGACTTCACAAATTTTGGTTATGATTGATCACACGTATAGCTGATTTTCATAGACTAACCTTTTGTATCCTCTTTCGTTGGCACAACCACCATCAATTCAGTCTTCTTTTCTTCCACTTCTTTCACAGGTTCAGTGCTAGTTGGCTCCTCAACTGTGGGCTTTACTTCCTCATCTTTTCGCGACTCAGATATGACCTCTTGCTCGATATTTTTTAAATCATCAGTCACCTTCTCATTCGAGGGTTGCTGTTAAATTTTGAAAAGAAAAAAAAATGGCAATCAACATGAATGAGCTGGATTCACAAGAAAATTGATCAAAATTAAAGAGCGAATCTTTTCTGATATACAATGACTCATTATCAAGTAAAAGAGAAATGTATCTTTTTTTTATCTGCTTTTTTCCCCGGGCAGGGAAGGAGGAGATGCAGATGTTTGCAGAAATAATGGTGAGTCTGAAAGAAGGTAAGGCCTAGGTTAGATGTGAATGACAATGGCTCTGATATGGTGATATTACACTTTTAGGGAACAATACCCATTATTCACATGAATTTCAGGAATACTTAACTGAAATGCACTTACAAAGTCAAGTGTGTCCTGAACTAAAATTTATGCTCTTGACAAAAAACATGAATCTTGAAATTCTTGATCAGGGGGATATATGAAAAGATATAAGATAAGAAACAATAAAGGATATAAATTTCTTGATCATGGGGAAAACTAAATAAAATTAGTTTCTCTCAGAATCATTATCGAACACCTATTGTGTTTGACAATTAAGTGCCTTTTCATTATAAGAAAATTGTATCAACAAAGACTTTAAATCCATCTTTTTTTTTTATCAGATTGAAATAACACACAACCACTCAAGAAGAGTCAGAAACCACACAATTATAAACTTTCTCTGTCTTTTCCAAGGGCAAAACTGCTGAATTTCAATTCAGGTAGGAAAACCCATATGCCATACTCAACTATCATAGTGAATCCAAAGTGGGTTTGCTGAAACTCCTACTTAGTTAGTCAAAAAAGATCAACCTTTACCAAGATGTCCTATCGAAACACAATCCGATATTAAAGAATTAAAAGTTGAATAAAGAGAGGAAAAAAAGGTACCCCATTAGAAGTTTGATCGGTTGGAGCGTTCTCAGTTGCCATGGTTTGCTGAAACAGAGAAAAATTGCTTCCTTTCGACGGAAATCAAAGTGAACTGAAGAAGAAAAGAAAAGATGGAGCTTTTGCTGTGTAACAAAGACAATAGAAACACAAAAAACGAAATGATCCTTACATAAGTTGGCATGAGTGGAGGCCCATAAAAACAATGCCCGGAATGACCCTCATAATTACCAGCACATCATAAAGACAAAAATAATATTTATATCCAAAGAATCAATTACAAAATTAATTACACTCCTACCAAACAAATATAGGAAATGTCATGTATTGATTCGGATCACCACTGATTAAATTTTGGATAAATTGCGTTTGGTTACCTAGAGTTCTAAAATATGCATTTATACCCATTATTATTGAATATTTTATTAAAATAAGATAAAAGTATTATTTTATCATTTTAATTAAACCATTATTATGCTCTCACATTTCATGTTCTCACATTTTAATTAACTGTTGTGTAAGTTAATTCTTACAAAAAAAAAAAAAAATGCATTCATATGAATTTAAAAACTTGATTATTGTATTAAATATTCACAAAATATATCTAAAGTTAATTTATTGACTTTTTTTTTTAAATTTTGAAAATTAATTAAAGGATAAAATAGTAACTTTGAAATATTTTTTTTCCATATTAACTGAAAATCTAAAGGTAACTAGTGTAACTACATATTTTTGAACTTTATGAGGTGTTTTTGCATGTTTCAAAAACTTTACGAGGTCTAAATGCATTTTACCCTTAAATTTTTAGTGACAGTATTAGAACTCTTCTTAAAATCTGTCTTTTTTTTTTTTTTTTTGCTCTAGTCCCACATAAAATTATATTTTGAATAATCAACAACAAATTAATGAGTAAGTCAGTGCTGAAACTCGAGTCTAAGATCTACTCTTAACACGGGTAAGTCTGCGTATGAGTAAGTCTTATGATATGACCAACAAAAACAATAAATAAATAAATAAATTACCAGCCGCCCTAGAATCTGTCATTTGAAATGAAGGAAACAATTGTTAGGTGTTGTTCTTTTATATTGCCAGCTGAGCAAATTATGGAAACATTTTATTCGTCCGTGTATGAGTATGAATGCACATTGAATTCCCCTTTTTTTTATTTAAGTTTTTCGGATCCTTAAAAAACACTTTATATCTCTTAACTCTTAAGGCACTCTTCTTGGTTTTGGTCAATTCCTGGTTGAGAATCAAGATATTGATCGGAGAATTAATCATTAGAATATATGTATTTTATGAAAATATATGTTTCATTGTATAAAAAAATAAATTTAAGTTGGGTTGTTTATATTTTAAATTATACGAAATGGATACATTAAACGAGTTTATTGCTTGGTATCCCTTTTTTTCTTTAATTTTCTCTTGAGTGAAGTCTAATTTTGATTCCCTTAATCTGTTAATCAATTTGTGCTGCTTGGAGGTTTTTACACTTGGTCACCAGCACTATTAAGAACACTAGACAGCACAGATGCGCATACACATACAAACAAGTTTAATTGGTTTTAAGTGATTGATTAATTGAAAATGCCAACTAGGTTTATTATATTTATATTTCAATTCATTATTCTAACTGTATTAGCTCCTAAACGAGGTTTAATGCCCCCACAAAATCGTCGGCCGATGCTCTCACTGTCCTCAACTTTTTCGAATACTTTTGAAGGCTTAATTTATCTTTAGAAGGGATTCAAATCTTATATTTATTTTTATCATATTTGTATCTTACTTGATTAATCATGTGGTTGTAAATGTATCAAGTTAAATGATTTTTTTTTTCTTTTAAAAATCACATGCATTTATAACTGTTTGATTTTCAATATAAAGATATAGCAACACTACAATGAAAGCCATGTATAATATAAATATATAAAAATAAATAGATGATCCAAACCCTTTGGAGGGGCTAAAGTAACAACAACTGCTACATAATGATAAAATGAGAAGGACATGATATATGCTCTTGTGAAGCTAACATAAGAATATGGCTAGACATATATAAAGGGTATTTTGTATGCATGTGGGATATTTCATATTTAAGATAGCTGAGGTAGGTAAAATCTCGAATATATATATATATATAAAAGATAGCTGAGGTAAGTAAAATCTCGAATATATATATATATATATATATGGGTCTTTGTTACCTATAAACATTCATCAGTGCCTGAAGCAATCGTCAGAATTGTTTCTTTGATGTTGATATTCTTTGGAATAATCTTACGTACCTATAAACTTCTAAATTGTTGTACTGAGAAGTGCTTGAATAAACTGTAGCCTATCACAACCCCTGTACCAAAAAAAAACATTGAAAAATGTTACGGAGAGTTCTTTTTTAGTCTTATTTTTAATCTAAGTATGTTTTAATTTTTTTTAATAACATATTTCATTTAATGATGTATATGTTTTTATAAAAACAAAAATAAAACATCAAATTACATAAATGTAATTATAAAAAATACAAAAAAAAAAAAATTCTAACGATGCATGTATCTCATTAATGTTTATATATAGTCCTAACAAAGCATATAGGACTGGAAGTAGACTGAAAAAAAAGATCATGTGCAACATAGCTCAAAACATTATCCACATCTTGTAGTAGTTATGAACTTTCCATGATGAGAGTGTTGATACACTCAGTCCATTGGCGTTTGTTTTGCAGCCACATACACTATAATAACACAGTATATATTGTGTTATCATAATGTATGAAGCTTATCATAGTATATGAAGTAAAAGGAAATTTATTTTTTCAAAGAGAAAAAGCACACTAAATATATCTCAGTTTATACTTCATTTTGTTTAACAGTGTGAACTTCAACATAATAATGTATAATTTTTTAAAAAAAATGGTGTGAACTATAAATGGAGCTGCACAAGGGGTTCGACAAATTATTTTCCTCATGAAAACTGCCCATTAAACAAAGATAATCCAGCCCATCATTTTAGCAGGCTAATCTAAAGCCGTGCCCACCAAACAAGAGTGGGTAATGTTACATCCAGTCCATTTTTCAGCCCTAAAATCTAGTATACATGTATTTTTAATTTTTTTAAAAAATAGAATATTTCATCTAATGATGTACTTATTTTTATATAAAAAAAGTGAAGCATATACTCTAAAAAATTGCATAACTACATTTAGATATCTTGTTAATGTGAATATATATTTTGATAATTTTCTATCGACGCATATGAGACTGAAATTAAGATCGAAATAAAAAAATTTGTGTAACAACACTGCCAAACAAAAGACCATTTAACCCATCTTTCCGACAGACCCAATCTAAAACCATGACCATCAAACAAAAACGAAGTGCGCATTGTTACACTCAATCTTTTTTATAATCTAAATGCATTTTCATACGCCTATTTAGAAATCCCTAGAAATCCTTAGAAACATATGTACATTTAGACACGTATACGCATAGTTAATTTTTTTTTATTTATTAAAAATAAATTCGTTAAATTCAAAATAGAATGAAATACACTTTTCATCAAAATATATACATTACACGCCGGTATCATATCATCGCATTCAACTGTATCATAGCAGTCAGTATTAACGGAAGACCGTCTGATGGCTGGAATCAGAAAGCACATGGCATTTGTAAATCCAATCACAACCATTGAATGCAATAGATTGTATGGACTCCAAAACAAGCAACCAGACCAGGTAAAATATAACAATATATACCAAAACTGGCTTTTAAACCTAAAATGTCCTACCTCACCGGATGGAACAGAGCAGCAGCAGCAGCCGTGGTGCTGGGCTGCTCGGGACATACGTCGAGAGAAGCATCAGATCCAGCGCAGAAGGGCTTCTCCGCGGCGAAGACCGGATCAAGGTTGGGAGAGATGAAGCCTGGGACCCGCCGCCATTGATCGAAATCGACCGCCGCCCTCCGCTTCTTCGGCGCCGGTGGACACATGACCACCCTCGGGATCTTGTTCTTCTTCGACGTCGGCGTCTTATAATTACGCTCGTCCTCCTCCGCCGCAACCGCCATCCTCTTCTCCCCGGAATCTCCTCCACCTTCCGATCCGGCGTCCATCGGTTTCTGAATATCTGCTCTGCTGACAATTTCAAATGTAAATTAGAGAGCCAGAATTTTAAATTGTATATAAAGAGAGAGAAGAAGATGATTTACCCTCCAAAGTTCCAGGGGAATTTTTTTTTACAATTTTAATTACCCAACTGTCAATAATATCAAACATTGGGATTTGTGCAGTGATTTTAAATGAGAGATTCCTACCTTCCCACGGGGAGAATTGTTGTTGTGATTTTAAAATTTGATTAAACGTTTGAAAACTGGTTTTAATTCAGCGATTTTGAAGTAACTATTAATCTCAAGTGATCCTATAAAACAGGAAACAAAATCTTAGTTATAAACGGTGAAAAAAATATTAATAGACATGTTTGAATATCTGAAAAAAAAAATTAAAAAAAAAATCCTCATTTTTAAACCCGTTTAATTCAAAACCTATTTAAAAAATAAACTGAAAATCTCTCTTCACCACAAAGGGTCAGGAGGCACGGTTAATGTTCAGTATCATAAATTTATTAGCTGTTCAGTATGACAATTAATTTGTAGTTGTTTTTTTAAGTATATAATTTAATTATATTCTTTTGTTAAAGAAAAAATTACAAACTCATATAAATTGAAAACATATATTCTTTTATTTTGTAATGTATACTGTTATAGAGACATATACTAGAATATATATAGTATTAGATAATTTTATGTGCTGTATGAGTTAGTGGAAAGGCGTGTGAGTATTACAACACCTAAAATAAATAAAAAAATATCATATACAACCACATAAAAAATAGGGGAAATTTTATTAAGGGACCATGTGATTACCTGTCTGTTATTTTTGGATTCCTAAAATTTTTTAAATTATTTTTAAGTTCTTAAGATGCTGAAAAATTGTTTTTAGGTCTTTTTTAATCGGATGTTGTTAATTTGTCCATTTGTGAGACTGAAATTGTCCTTGCTCAATAATTTCATGTACACTATTAACATTTTATGTACATTATTAAATATCTCCTATACACTGTTTACACTTTTATGTACACTGTTAATCTTATTTGCAATAACCATATTTTGATGGTTGATATTTAAATTTTGATATTTTACATCTGCGTACAACAACATCTACAACCAATTTTAAAACCAATTTGTTTTATTTTCACTAACCTAGTATTTGTAGAAGGGGGAGAGAGAGAAAGCATTAATAAAAGGAGAATGACAAAGGTAAAATGAAAAAAAAAATGATTAAAGATAATCCCAAATGATGAATTGACTCATAAAAAAAGTATCTTTACTGACTTAGGGACTAATATAAAAAAAACTCCAAAGCGGGTCGGCCGAAGAACCCGTAATTAATTTCTTCAAAAAAAGTTACATTTTTTAAAATAGATATGCATACTTCATCACCTAACAATATATAATTTGGGTGTAGTTGTACTTGTTTTTTTTACAGTCTAAAATACAACCTTATATACCTCATTAAAAATTCAGTGAATCATATACAAAAAAGTGTTCATTCAACTCGAAATGAAGCGTTATACATTTTTATCAAAGTATAAAAATAAAAATATGTGTGATCTAAGTTTTGATTAGTAAAAGCTAGTCTTTTCGCGCACACGGTATGTGTGTAAATAAAAAAATATTTTAAGAAAACTATTCACAACTAATACCTTAAAAAAATTTCAATACATTTATATGTGATGTAATATATAATGTTATATATACATAAATGACATAATAATTTTTTTAATAATGATTAAATAAATTATTTTTAAAATTTAAAATGAAATATAAAAGAGATATATTTTACCACTAAAAATGAGTTTTTTTATATATACACCCCTCCACCAATCTTAAATTGTAAAAATACTTCATTTAAAACTCTAAAACCAACTATATCGTTTGAATGGATAAAAAAATAACGTTTATGTACAATTTAAATCATATAGAATTAAAGGTACATTTTTATCCTTTAATATAAAATTAAATAAAATTAAAATTAAAAAAGATAGATTTAATAAATATCTCATCTTGTTTAGTAAAATATTAAAATACGTATTTTTTTTATTTTTATTTTTTTAAAATAAAATTAAAAATCATAAATAAATACATAGAGATAAAATTAAAAAACGAAGTTCAATCCATTTTTGTTGGGGAATCGGTCTGAAAAGATGAGGCGTATCCGGATGTAAATCCGGATTCGACGACACACCAACCCCACCACGGAAATTAATGCATTACAAAAATCTATGCATAAGTTCAAAAAGTTGGCGGCTGTTTCGGCCTCAACGTGTTCTATTCCTGCTCACCAATAAAACATTCACACTCTCTCTCTCTCTCTCTCTCTCTCTCTCTCCTCCGATTGACAAGAAGACGAAGAAGAAGCGAAAGAACCAAAGAGAGAGAGAGAGAGAGAGTTGCCACGTATCATCCATCTCCACCGTAGATCATCATTAAAAAAAGACCCAGCGATCCTTTCACCGTCAGATCGATCAGTGGAAATGTCAAACCCTGAAGGTACCTCGGCCTCCGCAGCATCATCCAGCTCTTCATGGCAACTCAGCCCTTCGAGGCTCTCCAACTCTGTTGAGAAGCCCAAACTCGGTCTGTCTCGGTCTGTCTGATGTGTTTGATCTGATTTTGGGGATATCCTTATCATGAATCATGATCATATATATGGTTTTTTTTTTTTGTAGAGGAGAGTGATGAGGATCTGTTCATGGTGCCGGACGTGGAAGGGGGTTCCGGTGGGGAGATCCAGAAGAGCGGGGTGGGGGTAGCGGGGAAGCCTCGTAAGGGTCGTAACTTGGCTGATCGGGAGTATCGCAGGCTCAAAAGGTCCATACTCATCTCCCTCTCTCTCTCTCTCTCCCCCCGTTTTGAATAACCTATTGTTTTGTTCGGAATATTTGTGTAAGCCATCAATAAATCTAAGATCTTGCACAAGAAAGGAACACCATATCTAGAAATACGAGAATCCACTGTAGTATTTGAGATGCGAAACTTTAAGCCCCCATTTGAGGTGGAGAATTAACAAAGAATATGAGTGAATACAAGAGAATAACCCTTATTCACCGTCAGTGGCAAAGCTAGGATTTAGTTGTGTGTGTGTGTGGGGGGGGGGGGGGGGAGGGCGCTTGAGCATAATTGATGAAGAGAAGCTTCTGTCACCCAAACAACCACACAAAACCTCAACCTGTCATGATTCGCTCTCCCCAATCATAGATCTTTTTGACAACTCTCACATTGTAGAGAAAGGGGAGAGTTTCATTGTCCTAAAAAAATGAATTCTATGTTTCACCCTTAAAATGTAAGCATGGGCTTGATTAGTTCTCTAGGTGGCTCTGCCCTTGTTCGCCGTTTGTTTTTCTCATATAAACCCTGATAGCTATGTCTAGATAAGTTAAGATAAAACATGATAATTATTCTAAAGAAATGTTGGAATTGCTTATCAGGGCTTATGTATGCCAATTGATAAAAATATCCTTATATGTCATTTTAAAAAAATTATTTCATCTAACAGTCTCACACACACATTTTAAAAATTATCACATTTATCAAATTAGTCGCACATCTCTCATACTTATTTAAGGGTATATTTGTCATTTAAAAAATCATAAACTCTTATTTATCCCTTATCAACCATATCATCACTTTATTCAAGATGAACCAATCAACAAAAATGTCACTTTTACGTTTTCTAATGAAAATAACAGAAAAGATAACAAAACAAAAAATTTCTTATTCAGCATGGATTGTCATCTATCCCGGTATAGCTATCAGTGGCGAATAAGCCTATATCACACTTCATACGGACCCTAAGTCCTAAGAGACTCATAATTAAAACTCTCTTAATTATGTAGTTTCTCTATAGGAATCCCATTGCCATGTAATAACACGGTACCCTATGCCTTATGGGGTGTATTTATTGATGAAAATCTCAATCGTCTCGCACAACAAAGTGTAACAAATAAACTTGATTGAGATACACTTTATCAAATCTTAACTAATCTAGTTAATTTGGTGGCCACCCTAAATGACATCATCATGGCCTTCCAAATACGTGTATACCGGATCGGAGACAGATACCTAACAGTTTTATGTCAATATATATGATCTATGTATCTTTTTCATTCAAGTGGACTCTTATTATGTGTGGACTGCTACGCAATTTAAATATATAGTTTTTGTGGCTTGCCTATTAATAGGGAGAGCATCTCTTCTTATGGGTTGTTTTTTGATCGTCTAACTCAATTGGGTCTATGCGGAACAATCTTATTGTGACATGATACCCGCCAAATGAAAATGGAGATGTTCTTGAAAGGACCATATAATCATCCATGTGAAATGTCTGGATAATTTTGTAACCACTTGTCCCTTTGATGGATTTGATGTTTGACGATCCCAATGTGATCAAGGACAAGGGATGGGAAACAGATGAATATGTTTTTCTGTAAAATTAAAGCTGGTCTATTGAAGTGAATGGCTACATGGCTTCAAGTTTTACTATTTGATGGAATAAGATTTAACCGAAAAATAAACCAAACACTTACCTACCAAAAACAAAAGTAGTAATAGTGGATGATTCTCTAATGCTAGGTGTGGGTATTTAATGTGTTCATGTACTGGACACAGTAATCAGTACATTTCATATGGAAACATTTGTACCTGCTCGACTAAGAGTGACACATTGATTAGACTTTCCCCTTGAATCAATCATTTTCTACAGTCTCTGAAAACCAATTTCGACAGATGTCTGTAACAAGTTTAAAGAGGATTCTCCCAAATGACAACATGTCAGTTAGTGGACATTGTATTCCATAATGAAGAAGAAAAAATGAACTTTTATTGTAGTCGAGGATGATAATAATGTGCATGAAGGAAAACCAATTAACAAGTTGTTTTAAGAATGTTTTCAAATCATTTTCATCTCTTATATTTTCATGCAATCATAACATTGGGTGTGTGAATTTCAACCATTGGTAAATTTCTCTCAACAGAATCTCATACAAAGAAAATGAAAGAAAAGACATGCTCAAGCTGAATATGATTTCTTCTTCTTTGGCCTGTTGAGGTTTGACTGTCCCATATCTAACATCGTCCACTGGGTATGGCTCCTGAGCACATGTTCTAGTTACATAAGCTTATGGTAAATGCACATGTTTATTTATATACAATCTGATTTGTTCCCAGATCCAAGGCATGAATAGCTAATCTATCCACTATCATACTGTGCTTTGTCTACTTAATTATGCCTTACTAAGATCAATATGTATAATATACATTAGAAAGCCAAACAGCATGCAACTTAGATGAAATTTCAAGGATTCCCACTGATGAAGTGTTTGATTTGCGTTGAAGGAGTATGTTTTCATTCTATTAAACTCCATTGTGTTCATGATAATAAGAGCCCATTCCATCCGAAAATAAGCCATAATTCTTGTTTTTCTTTTGCCTCTCTAATGATCGCCAAAGGTTACATTCGTGTAGATCAATTGAACCTGAAATTTCTCTTTTTTAATCAAACTCAGGTTACTTAGGAACAGAGTGTCTGCCCAGCAAGCCAGGGAGAGAAAGAAGGTTTATGAGAATGACTTGGAATCTAAAGCCAAAGAGCTGCATGACAAAAATGCCAAACTGGAAGAGAAGATTTCAACTTTGATCAACGAAAACACCATGTTGCGTAAGGTGACATCATGAAATATATTTAGCATGAAGTTGTATCTTTTTAAGAAAATTTCATTATTTTCAACTGCTTTACAGTGTTTTTTTTTTAATGGAAATAAATTCTCTAATGATTGACAGGTCCTTATGAACACAAGGCCAAAAGTTGATGAAAGCGTGGAGCCTCAAAATGATCAGTCAGGCAACAACTAATCAGTGATTATTGTATATTGTTTCTAAGGAACCAATTTAAAAAATGTCAATCATGATTGGTTTTCCTACATTTGTTGTTTGATGTTCTGTTCCATGGACGGCTTGATGGTGATATTTGTATAGATCAATTAAAGTGGTACTTTATCGAGACTGGAAAACTTTTTTTTTTCATTCTCAGGGTCGTAAAACTGTAATACACTTCTATGAGCCTAATCCAAAGAATTTCAAGTTGCAATGATTTCTCGTTTGCAACAAATCCAGATGACACTGAAATCATACTTTTAGTTCCCTTGTGGTACTCCATTTGGGATACAAATTAAATCATTCATTTGAAAACTTGTGCTGACCAAAAGTTCTTTTTTTGTTTGGAAATCAGAATATTAAATCTTTTCGACATAGAAGTTGACGAAATTTTAGGCCAGTGAATTTTCTAATGATTCTTGGAGGTTTTATTGCTCTTACTGATAACTAAGTTGAATTTGTGCTCATGACAATTTTGCAACATGAATGTGCACTTGCCAACCTATTCTGGTTGTGAAACATTTTCATGGATGCCTTGACAATTTTGCACATGATAATAGCTGATATTTTGTCATGAGCAAACCTATTCTGGTTGTGCTCGTGACAATTTTGCACATGATAATAGCTGATATGTTTTGATATAGTATTCTGGTTGTGAAACATTTTCATGGATGCCATGCATGCCATGCTTCAGTTATGCCTTGTTATGTATTTAACTATTTTTTTCTTCTGTATATGCAATGTTCATCATTTTCATTGTTTTTTCCATAAGGATTGATAATTACAGTACATTTTAATAAAGAAACCATACTAATCTTATTGCTTTCTCATTTGCTCCATGAAGTGGTGCATGCCAATCACATTTTAGAAGTTTGAATATCTGTGCCTGTTAGTGTTTACTGGGGGCCAGGCACTAAGGACTAAATTAAGCATAACTACAATCACAACATGTAATCAATTTCCCATTTTGCTGTTAGATAAATTTGTAATCGATCAACCTTGAAAATTATATTAGACTACTGGAACAGAATTTGAATTTAAGTTCTACCGGCTGCACTTTGCTCTGCTTGAGTTTAAGAAGTCCCCAGACCTTGAGCTTTAAAGATTAATTGGATCCAGTTGATCCTATTAGTGCAAAACTTTAAATTGTATATCTTGTAGTTATGCTAATCGTATCTTTGAATGCTGCAGCCTGCATTAACAATTCCATTGATATTCCTTTAGGTCAATGTGATTCTTAACTGTAGCTAGATACATGGGTGAATATCTTCTGCTGATGATAGATGATAAGTAAGCCATTCCTTTTCAGTAGTGTAATTAACTACCAAAATTCTGCATTTTAATAGTTGATGTTAGTTTAAACTAGTGTGTCGATGTGCATACTGGCATAGTGACCAAATTCTGTTTTGTTACTGAGGAGAATAACATCTAGCACTTTCTCGAAAATTCTCATTCACGAGGTCATCAATTAGTTGATGATGGTTGATAAAAGATATTTGAATGCTTGTCTATTGGAGTTGATGAAACATTGCCTAAAAAAAAGGGTAAAATTTCATTAAAGTTTCCTAAGCCTATCCAATCTGATCCCTCTCCTGGCTCTTTTTTCTTATTATGGCACACTGTTAGTTATCACTAGCCATTCAATGATGAGTTAATCATAAAGCCATATATCATTATCATTGCACGAACACATGATCCAAAATAGTTGCAACCACTTTTCATTACAAACATGCACTCACTAAAACAAATCAAATCTAAGAAAAAGGACAATTCATAATGTTATTTAAGCACAGAATTATTTTTCTATGGTTCCATTATGAGAATAGTTTAAACCTATAAACAATGTAACAGTTCATCATGAGGCAGTTGAACTTTGCAATGGAAGGATGACAGAGGCACCACTGCATCTTATTTGAACATGCACTACCGCACACGTAAAATTAGGAAACCATGATCAGACAATAAAAAGCAGCTATGAGTGTTGAAATTCCTGGCACTGAAATATTATGATGCTACCCATGGTTTTTAAAATTTGGTGTCTCATTTACCTGTAATGAATTGTTATTTTTCCACTCTGTATTGAACTTGACCGGTTGATGGTTTCTTTTGGGGGGATGGTTGAGAGTCTAACATCATGTTTAAAGTGTGTCCAGTCTATTAGGTCCCATGTGAAGATGTACTGGTTGGTTCCACTTTATTGGCTTTGGAATAAAGCAGGGGTACATCTTCTCCCTCTCGAAGTTGAGGTACTAATACGTGTCTCTATTTTCAATTCTCAGTCTCATCGTATGAGTGATTCACGCTTCCTTTCTTCTTGAAGTGAATAATCTTGAATTCATGCTATTTTTGCAACAATAATGTCTTCCTGTACTGATTTTTTCCCCTTCCTGTCTGCGCATATGTTGGTATGGTCATTATTATGACAAAGGCAGCTTTGGTTACTTTTCACTCGCATTAACGCCTTAAGCCACCTCCATGATTTCTTCTTTTGGATGAATAATGCACTGTTCTGTCCCGGTATGTGCTTAATTTAAAGGTCACTGGGTCAATATTGTGAGGGACCACTGCAAATATTCCACTCCTTTCGACTGTTTGGTCCACAGAGATTGTAACCATTGTAGTGGAGGTTCATGTAACATGTTTTTTTTTTTTAACATGTTGATATATAGATGGACTTCCTTTCATTACACCCAAGGAAAAAATATTTGAACTTTCATTACAATGTGTTGATGTGATTATAAGAGGACAAACAACCCGTCATTCATTCAAATTATTCATCCTTCTTTTGTGTATTAGATTAGACGGCCTTTAATAATATCAAGCCCCCACCATTAGTTTCTTAATTAGAGCTTGACACGGGGTGCGACAAATATGTTTTCTAACAAAGAATGGAGAAGAAATCTTCTTAGATTAGCTATTGTGTTTTTTATTCAGTGGATGTGTCCAGTGAACAGGCCTTAGTCCCACACTCACAAAATTTCAGTAAATTTAATTTGATGTCATGTGTGATGAGATTGCTGAGCATCATCTTCCACTATCAACCCCTTTTAGAGGTGAATAAGGGCAATTCCAACCAGACAAAAAAGTTCGAATGATTGATCTTTGAATCCTTTTTTGTGCATGTATAGTGTGCCTTCTTTTTTTTTTTCTTTTTCTTTCAGTTTTCTTCCTGTTGAAGTCAATTGAAATGATGATATTTTTCTCTTTTGAATTTCATTGTTTTCTTTCTTGTCATGAAACATTTTGATTACCATTTGATAAACTAGTGAATGTTCTCTATAGTGATTGATATTTTGTCTACGCATTTATAGATGTTGAAATCATCCAGGTAACCAAGCCATTAGGCATGGATAGTTGCCATGACACGCTCAAATATCTCAACATCTTTGAGATATAAAGTAGTGGAGACTTTAAAAAAGACTACATATAAGACTCTGATAATATATTTATTTATGGTACTATGACAATCCCACCCCATCCATTCAATAACTTGAGTTTATTCACCTAACCACCTTTTGGCAAGCAAGGAATCCTAGGTTCAAATCCCACTCCTGTTGATAGGATAAAACAAAAAAAACTTATCTTCTGATATTTTACATTAACATTTTGACTAATTAAGCTTGAATTCCCACTCCTGTTGATAAGATGAAGGATACTTAATGGCAAACCCAATGATGTATAGGTTGATGTTAGAGATGTCCCCATTGCATTAGATTGGTGCCCTTTCTTGTCAAATTAGTGTTCTTTGGGGCCATTAAGAAAACAGTGGAGCATGGAAAGAGATGGTTATCTGGATTAATTAAAATTGGCCACCGCTCATTCAATGCCCATGTCCATACAGGTATATTTCAAAATTCTCTCGCTGTAAAACAACTTTTTATTGTTGATCGTCAAAAATATCCCTTTTAAATGTAGAAGTTAAATTTAATTTCTATTTGATAAAATAAGATGATTTTACTTATAAAATTAGTTTAACGAATATGTAAATGATAAATTAATATAACATAATTGACAATTAAAATTCACTGCAATAATTTTCAAATATTACACTCTATGACCATAATATATTTGGACAATAGTGTGGTGATTAGTAAAAAATAGTTCAGGGCAATAATGTCCAAAAGATTTTTTTTTTATATAATCCATAAGCTATAATATGAAAGGTACCGTTTGCCAGCTTAGAGATTCTGATTTTTTTAAGTTCTTTCTAACTTAAATAAATTCTAATAAATTTAAACAGACATAGAACATCTACTTATTTTAAATTAAAAGTTATAATCTTCAACTTATAAATTTTAATAAACATGTCTAGATTGGATTTTCATCCCAAATGGGGAGGAAGGGAGAAAAACATTACTTAATAGGAAATATTTGGTGCTATTATTAATACAATAATTTGATAAATGGAACCTAGTGGTAAGGTAAAGGGACATTTCCCCCCATTAAATGGAACCTAGGTTCAAATCCTTACTGAGATAAACTATTATTAAGGATCTTTGTAAAAAATAATAAATAAATAAAAAATCTATAATCATAAAATTGTTAGAAAATTGGTAAATAATATACAATACAAATAAGTTTTAAGTTTTTAAACTTTGATCATCACAACCATCCATCAAATAATCTACTTTTAAAACAAATTTGATAAAGTTAATATAATCGTGTGAAATCATAAAATGTGTAGAAAATTATATACAAAACAATTTGTATGTCTTACTCAATTAGTGATAATATCATGTTAAATAAAAAAACATATTTTGTGAATTTCAAACAAATTAGCCAATAAAAGATTATGGACTTTTGACACAAAATAGCACCTCATGTCCAAACCAGGGTTTTAAAACCCAGATGAGACCAGGAAATCTTTTTTTTCTTTTTCTTTTTTTGAAGAAAGATAGATATTTGCTACCCGATTTCATTACAAACTCCGAAAGGAGTGAAAAAAGAAACAGACTGGACAGTTGAATTGGTTAATCCATCGACCAATTCAATTTCTAGTCTAGATAAACCTCTAAACCGAGTCTATAAATAAAATAGGGCTAAAACCAATGTTTTAAAAATCCCGCCTAGGCCCCGATTAATCCCCGCGCCTAGGCCTAGGCGGTCCCAGCCCGCAACACTTAGCGTCTAGCCGCTTTTTCAATTAATCTCCAGTTGACTAATAAGTTATTAAGTCACCTTATATATTATATATCTATTAACTAATTTTTTTATGATATCTCTATTATGCTTGTATTATTAATTTTACTTTGATGTTATTTTGTTATTATTTTGTAGTCTAAAATCATTACATATATATCATGTATATGTATATGTATTATATTTATTATTATAAAAAGTGATTGATTAATACCTGATTAATCTCCGTCTAGCCGATTAATCCCTAGTCTCTCCTCAACCGCGCGACTAGCGCCTAACGCTTTTTACAACCTTAGCTAAAACAACAAAACCAATCAATCTATTCGTTGAACCCGCCAGTTTTACAAACCCATTGCCGGGTTACTCGAACCGGCCGGGTTTGTGTGGATGTAAAAAACCCATCGCAATGTTTTTTCAAAAGGCCGAAAAGTCACTTTTACTTTAATACAACACAAAAAAGCGTTTTTTAATTAAACCAGTGATCCATAGATACATCCGTATGAATTAATTCGACGGTGGAGATTTCATTCTGAGAAGTACGGATGACGTTAGGGTAACCAGTTGTGCCACGTTATCCAATAACAAGACAGTGAAAAGGGCAGCGCCGCCGACACAAGAATCACGTGCGATACGCTGACGTGTAAGCAAAGGATATAAAAGATGTAAGATCCCGTAGGGTTGTTCCACGTGTCGTTCCACCGAAACATTGGCCAACTCACGTGTCGGCGTCTTGGTCGGATGGCTGCGTCATCATTTGCTTTCGTTGGGCCCACACTTGCATGGACCTGACACGTGGGCACGTCCAACGGTTCACGTGGGAACTCTAAATCCTGGCCGTTGATAGGGACGCGCCGGAAATGCGTCGGCAATCATTCTAGATTTACGGAACTCCAAATCTTTGCCTTTCTTTTATTTCATTTAAACTTAAAAAAAAAAGTTGGGGAATAAAAAGATGTAGTTAGGAATTTAATATTCTTCAATGAAGATTGTCTTGCGTAAAAATAAAAAATTGTGTTAACAAATGATAAACAAAAAATTATCCAATTTTATATTTTCATTTAAATAATTTTGTGTTAATATTTTTTTATTGATCTAGATAGGAGCTTCATGGTGCTTTTAACAAGGAGTGCTATGTAACTCGGTTTATCCTGTATAACTTTTTATGTGTCTGTTTGGCTTTAATCTCTGAGTCAAATTGAAAAACATTTTCTATTTTTGATTTCTTCCTCAAGCTAACATTTCATGTGTGTTTTCACGCGTTAAAACAATATTTTTAAAAAATACTCTTTCTTAACCCGACGCGGTGGCTGCCCACACACGCGGAGCCAAATGGACCCTAATATAAGATGATTAAAATTGAATGGTGTTTCAGTGTTTGTGTGATTCAATCTTATTCAACCTTTTATTTCATTTTTTTTCCCGTTCTTAATTTCTAGGAATTTTAAATCCTTTTATATAGGGCCCCACACACAGAAAGTCGGCAGGCCTATATATTTGCAAAGAAGAAAACCTTTTTCAGTAAAACAATGTGCCACGACATGCATGATATATATAACACTGTGTAGTTTTAGTAAGAATCACATATTTTTTATAGTGAAGGTGACAAAGGGATTTCGTAATCTCAAAACTAGTCACTACAAGAAAATGGGCATTAACTGTGAAATATTTTCATAATAAAAATTTGAATTTTTACAAAAACAAAAAAAAATTTCTTAACAAAATCATTTCATTGGTATTATCATAACTAATAACCTAATTTGTTATAGTGTGTGCAACTTCAGATATGAAAACAAATGCAACTTGTTGTAAGAAATCAATATAAACGGCACCGGAAAATGATAATGTATGTGTGGGGTATATATTTGATCGATGTATTGCTCATCAAGTTAGATGAATGAAAATCTATGAATCTAAAATTGATTAAACAGCTAGCTTGAGTGCCACACCGTTAATGCATGATTGCATGGAAATCCGATGTGGACCTGCTTGAGATATACCACTTTTAATTTGGGCTAAATTCATGCACCGCCAGTTTAATCAAGGGGACGTTGGTTAGTGATCGATCAACCATCCCAATAATAGGGCCTGCCCTTGGTATATATATATATATACACACACATCATCGACAATGGTTGTGGGCATGCATCGCCTTTGAAGCTAACAAATGCAGTACCATAATGTCAGTAAGATCAGACAATGGAGACCCCCATTCACTGACACAGATGAAGATCCACACGTGCGCGCGATGTTCGATGTCCAAGTTTGCATGAGTTTATGAAATGGTAAAATGTGTGGAAGGACAATGACCCCTCCTCTGAGCATATCTCTACATAATATATAAGGCCAATAATCAATTGGAGTTTATTTAAATTCTCATCCCACTAGTATATGAGTGGTCTGAGGAATTTCTGAACTCTGAGGTGGAAGGGGCAGGCCACAAACCTTAGAAAGGGAGGGGTTGGGAAGTCAGTGGTTTAGTGGGGGTACCTTTTGCTCAGTGGGAGAGCCCCATGCATATGGGGGACCTCTTATATTGGAGGACAAACATGCATGGGTCCTGCTTTCAATATGGGAGAGCGACTTTCAGAGACCCCATGCAGAGATTTTAAGGTCCCTAAATCATTGGGTAGTGATTTTCCTAGGTCAGAAGTACTAGCTACCTCAGTTTCCCATTCAAATTGTGTATATTCTTCTCTTCCTCTATATTTATTCTAACTTCAACACCCATATATAAAAGTTGAAATACCCTAAGCAATGGTAGACCCATTTAGGACACCCCAATCTATTGGCATTATCCATACATAACACTAAAAATACAATGAAATGAATGATTGAGGGGGGAGCTTGCACATGGTGGCTTTGAGAAAGAAAAAAAAATGGGTCCATTGGAGGATAAATAGGGGGCCAATTTGTACACTATCACCTATCCTCCGTTTATTCCTTACCCATAAAGATAAGGTTTGGGGGCATACCACCTTCTCATGCTTATATTAAGTCCAAAACCCTTATAATGAGGGTATAGGTCTTCTTCTGGGGTAGGGAGGACAAACATCCTTTGCTAGCTAAGAAGGATAGAATTTTTGTGGACTATGGAAAGCGTTGAGCGTGCACCGTTGGCTAACGTAACGGTGTCCATCTTTCATAGATTTGTTAATCTTGATATTTGGGGGGGGGAGGGGGGGGGGGACCCCTAATTAAGCCGGTGCGACATGACGCTTGCTTACATCCAAATTACACACTGGCACTGATTAAGATTGGTGGTAGGGATGGAAGATTAACTAATTGAGTTATTATGGAAAAGCAGTGCACGTATATAGATGTCCTGTGACATATAGTAGTACATGTTGGAATATCAATTTTCATGTTAAGCTAAGGTTAATTCTTGGCCTGTATTACATGATCTGAACAAACTGACAATTTCACAAGCAAATTCAATTCTTTAACAAATTGAAAGGAGGCTAGGGTTGACTTCCATGGACATCAGCATGTGCGATCAGTATTATTATAATTAGAGGACAATCACAATAATGGTAATCAGAGTTAGAAAAATGTGGAGAATCTTGTGCTTATGATCGTATAATATATTTCTAATATTTTTGTGGATGATATCTGTTTACAAAGGACATAGCTAAAGCTCAAGAAGAAATTACTAACACCCAAACAAGGAGACAAGTTAAGCTAAATGGGGGAGGGTTTTAATATTTTATTAGGGGGAGATTTTTCCATGTTTTGGATATTTGGGAAGGAGAATCTTATTTTAGTTTTTCTTAAAAAATTGGGGGTAGATGCCCTCAACGTGCTTAGTTGTCTTGATTCCATGCACACCTAGCATAGAATATTTGCCCTCGTGAACCTTTCTAATCAAGCAAGAGATTAAATTAGCTAGTTGGCACAATGGATATCCAAAGCCATTTTTAATTTATAGAACACTCATTGAGCAATATAAAAAAACTCAAGATAAATCAGTGCAAAACACCTTCTAGGAAACTCTTGTGGATACATTTATAAATTAATTAAGTCTCATCCTTGACCTGATTAAATTGAAAAATTACATTTAACAACAATTATTAAAATGGTATGTTCATTGCACTTTTCTTTTCTTTTCATTTTTCAGATCACACATTCAAACCAATGAAACACGTTCTTTTTCTAAAAAAAATATAGATTAACATGTTAGACAATTTCATATATCTTATTAGTGATATAGTATCTGTAAAAGCCCCTGCTAAAAATAATGAATATGTATCAAACTCCCCACCAAACAATTAAAACGCTCTCTGTGAAGCGATTTCATTGTTTCATAAATGAGTGTACACAGTAGGTCGTCCTCTCTCAAATTCACAGTTGTTTTGTTATAAATGCATTTCTACTGCATGCACACATGCAGAGACAAACAAACAGGCACGCGCGCTCTCTCTACAAATGTTTCAATCATCCCACCTGTACAAGTGATGGGTCCCACCATGTAAAGACACCCGCACTTTATCATTTTCGTATGGCAAAAAGGACTTCGTCTCCTAGCTAGCTAGACCTCATTCAGGGGTCCCCCCTCTTGTTATGGCCGCTTCACATTGCAATGTATATTTGCATGAACTTCCACTTTATGTTCTTGATTTGTTTTGGTGAATGTACATATACACAAACAATTTTGATGATATCAGAAACTCATACGAGAGAGTTTGTATTTTAATTTTGATGGTCAAATGAATGTGTATTAAAATATGATCATATCAAATGAAGGGGGTTGGACATTGCATTAAGTTTAACTCCGATTTGGATAGTTTGAAAAGGAAATGAAAAGTAAGGAAAGCGTGGCAGACATTGAGAGGTTTTAGCATTTGTTTTTGTCGGTGGAGGTAAAAAACAAATACATTCCAACATGCCGTAGCTTTTGACATATAAGTAGCTAGGGTGACCATGCATGCAATTTGACATATAAACATTAATTTCTCCATCAAATTAGAAGCTCTGGTTCCTCCTAAATTCATCACAAAACCATATAAAAGTAAAAGAAAAAAAAATCACAGCCATTAAAAAACGAGATAAAAGGACATAAATCAAATCATATTTGCATGATTTCCTCCTCTCTCTCTCTTTCTCTTTCTCTCTTTCTCAACCATACATCGTTTAAAAGAAAAAGAAATCCCAACAATTAAAATTTCATAATAAAAGATATAAAAAAAATTTAATCGTATTTCCTTGATTTTCTCCTCTAAAATAAAATCACCATCATCTCTCCCAAAATCAATTTATTGGTCTCGAAGTCTATTTTCCTAAATAATAATAATAATCACCGTCACCTCTCTTTTTTATTATTATTATAATAATAATAATAATAATAATATAGTATTATTATTATGTTATGAGATTTAATTATTGGGTTTGATTTTTAAGTGATTATTACTTTGATAATAATAATATAGTATTATTATTATGTTATGAGATTTAATTATTGGGTTTGATTTTTAAGTGATTATTACTTTGATTTATATTCCAAACACAGAGAATCATTCAATATTTTCAACAAGAAGAGTCTGGTTAATGACAATTGCCTTAAACAAATATAACATATCAATATTTCATAATTACATTTTGTGAATGGTACAATGGATTTTTTGTAAATATTTTTATTGAAAATTGATTTATAAACAATCATACAATGTATATCTAGAAAGTTTTTTTATTTGTATTTTGAATAACTTTTCTAAGCTCCTCGTAAAAAAATCCTGGGGGAGAGTCATAGTTAATCACCCATGACAGTGTAACAGCACCCTAATTTGCAACATCAAAGAAGCTACAACTGAAACAAATTCAAGCCTACCACATAACAATTGGTGAAGGTCTGACCCTAACTCTAGACGTGCTAGGGAGATTACTTAGGACAAGGTCGATCTCCACATCTTTTTTTACTTTTTCTTTTTTGTATATCAATTATTTTTGTATGAACTTGTATGTAATCTCATTTTGAAAATCCATCTAGGGTTTAACTTAACAAGATTACAAGAGGGACACCAAGCTAGGAATTCATTGATGAGATCTCCCCAAGACACACATAGAGACAATTGTGTAGTAGCTAATTTGGACGATTCGAGGAATTCAAAACCCTAGCCCCATATATATATATATATATACTACATTGTAAAGCAACGTACAAATTAAAAACGTTTCACATACATATGATCCAAAAATTCACACACAAACACCTACCAAATTAAGATGTATTTTTTTTATCCTGATCACTGTATAATTCTAGCGAGAATAAACTAGAATTAGAGATTCCATATATAACGGACATGTCCGATTTATGCTACATTATGAAAGACTGAAACTATACGAGCATCCTGACAAAACCGAGAACGCTTGTTGGATTGACGACAATTTGTTAAAAAAAAAGGCTTCAAAACCCTTGATTTAGAGAGACCTCGACGTCTCTCCCGTTTTCTTCATCTGGATCATCACTATGTATTGGTTTTATTTTCATGTCAACTTACTGTATATATATGATCTATCTCTATGTGGTGCAGTTGCAAGTCACTACCGAATGCTATGTAGACCATTTTTTATGTGGGGGCATGAATTTCATGCATTTGTACATTTATAAGATAAGTATAATCATTTATAAGATCAAGTATAAACAGAGACCGGGCCGCCTCGTGGTAGATACCCCCATCTACCACTCCTCCTGTTCTTGTCGCCAAACTTCCTTTTTTGGCTTGTCTTTTACCTGTATCTTTTTCTTTCTTTTTTTTTTTTTTTTTACGTATAATCTATTTACCCCATCTCCCATTCACCTATGTATAATCTCACTTTCTTTAATGAATATGACAGTAACAAATGTTTATCTTTTTTTTTTTTTAAGTATAATCATTTTTGACCTAATGTATAATCTCACTTTCTTTAACGAATGTGATAGTAACAAATATATATATATATTAAGTATAATCATTTTTTCAAAATGGTAATGAACTGACCTATTTAGGTAGAGGAACAGGGGGAAATAAGCCTTAATAACATGCTTTTTTCCAAAGATCAAATATATTTATGTCATAACAAGTAGGAATAAGTTGGTATTAGTAATCAAGGTCTCTGCAATTTTATTATTTTACACAATCTATTCCACTGATATTAGAGAGTTCACGTGTCAAATAATTTTCTTACCATTTATAATATTTTATCGACATTTTATTCCTATTTTATACACAACTTATCCATAATTTATCATTCAACAAATATTTTATTATTATATTTTTCAATAAAAATAACTAAAATTAATATCAAATAAAAATAACTTATTCTTTATTTTATACTAGCGTTGTTATCCATTTTAAAATAACTAGTATCATTATGTAAACAAGACTTAAATAAATGTACAAACCGGAGGAAAATATTCAAATGAAAACAGTGATTTTCCTAAAGACGCTAGAGAATACGATATTATTTCTTATGACGCACATGCAGGCTTCTTTTGAAAACAGTGATTTGTTGTTGCATGACATGCAGATCAATAGTTACGTATATGCATGTGTCTAATTTTAAGTGATAAGATATATATATATATATATATATAATGAATTGATTAGGTGAGGTTATGCGACACGTGCGAACTGCGTATGTACATCATTTATCATAATATATACGTCAATAAAGAAAATATATGCCTTGATAAACTTCAATGAGGTATATGCTTCAATGATCTGATATGTTATCTTTATCCACTACCTCGATAAGTGATGTATATACGTGGTTCGCACCTGCCGCATGACCTCACCTAATCATGTCATATATATATATATATATATATATATATATATATATATATATATATATATATATATATATATATATATATATATATATATATTTTGTTTCTAGATACTAATCTATTTTGGTCCATGCATGTACTTTTTTTTTTTACATGGTCCAAAATAGAAAGATTTCTGGTGTATTATATACACTATCACTAACGTTTATTTTATTTGAAACACACGTATATACACACTCAAACATGTATATGGGTTACAAATTTGTCATCCCAACAACATGGAACATATTAGAACCAGAGACAAATAGGCAAATATAACTTGTCAGCTTGACCTTCAGATCGGCCACATAAAACCCCTCAATCATTAAAAAAAAAACTTATAATATAAGAGTGGAATTAAATAAAACACCTTCAAATGAGTGGACCAAAATAATTGTATTAACTAGGCACACAGTAATATTTTATTTTTCAAGATAGGCACATTTCCACACCATTTAATTTTAAACAAAACAGAAAGAATTAACTAAAATCTATATGAAACATAGAATATCATATACAAAAAATAATATATATGGAATTGACGACTCCTTGATTAAAACTACATGAGTTTGTTTTTTATAGATCTTGAGTTCCATAAATGTTTATGGAACTCAAGATCTATAAAATGGCTGGATTAAAATTACATGATGCACGTTGTGTGCATCTCGATATTTTTTAGGGTTCCTTGTCATCCAAAAAGGACGTACAAAGTTTTCCCCTCCACGAGTTGGCACCCGACATATTCCAGCTGGTAGTTAGAAAGAACGGGACAGTGGAAGAGTTTTATCAACCGGAAGACGGTTCCTGTGCGTTAGAGCTGTTGCGGGGGAGGCTCAACGTGGACGAGACACACCAGTTCACGGAGCTGTTGGGGAGGCTCGGGCAGATTAGGCCACAAGGGGACGTCGAGGATCCTTGTCGATGGAGGCTCGCGACTTTAGAGAAGCACTCCATCAAAAGCGCATATAACAGGTGAAGCCGGGGTCAGACAGGAATTCAAGGACGTATGCGAAGTGCTCACAAACGTGGAATCCAAAGACCCCGTTAAAGATTAAAGTGTTTATGTGGTTCATCCAAAGACTCCGTTAAAGATTAAAGTGTTTATGTGGTTCCTCTTCTTAGAACGTCTTCCGACGAAGGTGTACCGATCTAGATGGGCGCCCGAAGACTCTACCGACTGCGCCCTATGCGTGAGAGACTCGGAGACGATCGAACACCTATTCTACATGTGCCAAGTGGCGAGGGATTTCTGGGCAGTGGTGGGGAGATACACAAGTTTGCATACACCTTTTCAAACGGTGGAGGAGTTGTGAGCGACGGGGAAAGCGATGAAGAAATCCGGCAATCAAAGTAGGGAGGCAGTGGTTTCGCAACTCATTGTTCCGGCGGGGGCATGGACGATTTGGAAGACGCAAAACGATGTTATCTTCAACGGGTCCAAAGTATATCAGGAGAACATGTGGGACATGTTCTGAGGGCTCATCACATATTGGGGTTGCCATATAGCGAGGGTGGGGGAAGTCCGATTCCGAGATGGATACATAAGCTTCATGGGATGAGGGAGCGGGAGGGGAGCTCACGGCCAATTAGAGCTCTCTTCTAACCCGAGGCCTAGAGTTTTCCTTTATGTCCATGGTTTTACTTGTCTGTTGTGCCTTGTTTGTTCTCTATTCTCCCCCAGTTCAGATTTTGTAATTCGAATTCAGCTATGAAATCGGATAGCAAACATCTATCTTTCTTCAAAACAAAATTTCAAAGTTTTCACAAATATAGTTATATGGCTAAATAATTTACCTTAGTAGCCTTCTTTCCTTCAGTGATTGACTATTGGAGATACTTCATTTCGGACTTCCAGTGGCTTGCAAACAATGGTAAATGCTATTGAAAGTTTAGTTGAAATTAAATCTGCAAGTGACGAAAATGAATGAGGTTTGACTGTGTGCTGATAATAATGTGCTGATAATAATAATAATAAAAAAAAGAGAAATTTTTATTAACCAACTGCATATAATTCAATTGAGGAGGAAGATTCGCAGTCAAAGTAGTTTGAGCTAATATCTTTTAAAAAATTAGATTTTTTCTCCGATTATGACATTAAGTAGGACTGCAATTTGAGTTAGGTTGAACCTGATTTTTATATGAGTTGGGTTGGTCAAATCGAAATAAGATTCGGGTTGACTCACAAATCAGGTTGTGTTCAGGTTAGCCTCACTCACAACCCGACCCAACCCGAACCTATAAATTAATAGTTTTAAAAAAAAATTATAGTCGTTCATTTTGTAGCTCCTAATCTAGATCGTTCAAATTTTAGGTAAACATAACTAATCTTACAAGTTGAGTCGGGTTGGTTTATTTAGTTTATACATTATGTTTAAAAATCGGATTGGGTCGGGTTGGGTCGGGTTGATTTATTTAATTACGGGTTGGGTTCGGGTTAGTCCAATTCGGGTTGAAAATCGGGTTGGATCGAGTTAGGGTTGAGTAGTTTGGAATTCGGGTTGAGGTCAATCGAAACCCAACCCACTCGAGTTGCAACCCTAAACTTAAACATCTCTAATTAAATAGAGTACTGTTTCTGCACATGTTTGTATATATATATATACACACACACACATACATTATAGTCTTTGTTGTGTTTGGACTAACTGATCAAACACAACAAAGACCATAATTTCAGAGTCTTCCATCAATCTCTAGTGCACATACAAAATTTTGAACTCATAGAACGATAGACTAATTTTAATTTCTATGAGTTGTATTTAATTAATTTGAGGAATTTAATCTTTAATTTGTGGATCAGATTTTTTATGTTGTTAATATGACAATAATGTTTCTTGACTTATATATCCAACCTATATATACATTAATGTTGAATTAAACCATATATAAACTTTGAGAAAGTCTACTAATTAACATGCTCACTCTTGTAAATCATAACTATTTTATCCTTGCGTGTTCTTTTATCCACATGATAATACACATGATTAGAATGAAATTTTATGCACCGATACACAGATATTAATGTAAAATTTATTTTTATTTTGAAGGTTGTCACTCAAAAGAATGCTCGTGCCTAGAGTATATGTAACGTTAACCCAACTTCAAAAAATTTTCTTTGCCAAAACAAAAAGTTCTCACATTTCATGTTGAAATCATGCACCCATCTTACTTTATTTTTTCTTTATTGTTAAGGTTGGTTTTTAAATATATAAAGAAAATGAAAAGCAGATCATGCAAAAACTGGAGCACGTACTTTTTAAGGATAATAAATGAAGGGAACTCTATTAGTTATAAGCATATTACTACTTCTATTACAAATATTTTTCAAATATTAAACATGTTCGAACATTAATTTAAATGATAAAATGATATAAATACGAGAGAACTAAAAGGTTTTACTCTAAAAAAATATATTTGTGTTTTAAAGATCATGCATTTAATATTGTGATTGGTAATACAAGACGATATTTATATTGCGTTCATATATTAAAATACTGAATATTTAAAAAAAAATTAGATACAAATATTTGGACAGGCTTATTCCATTTCTCAATGCCGCGTGGTGGTCACTGACACGTACAGTTACCAAGATTATTTGTTAGGCCCTGTTTGATTGCACGTTTCAAACAGTTTTTATTTTTTGAAAAATTGAAAAGTTAAAATCGTGCAGTTAAAAGGGACAGCTTTATTCAAAATTGAAAGCTGGATTCCTTTTAATTTTTTCCTCGAAATCTATGTTTTGAAAAGCTTAAAAATATTATTTTTTTTGTCAAAATCGATTTTTTGAATTGAAAAACAAGCAAACATCAACTGCTTTGAAATATTGATTCCTGAATTAAAAAAAAAAACATCCCAATAAAAATCAAGGTTTAAAATCATCTTAAAAAACAGTTTTATTCTAAAAACTACTTTTCAATATGTGTTTTCAAACGGACTAGTGTTTTTTTTCAAAAAGGGGCTTTCTATTAAAAAAATTCCAACTCAACCCCGAGAAGTTGCCCTTTAAAAAAAGTGACGGTGGAGGGTAGTTTTGTCTTTTAACTGCTGTTCAGACGTCCCTGTTTAGGAAGGGTTGAAACTTGAAAGGAGAAGTTGAGGGAAGAGGGGGATACATTTTCCTTTTATGTCAATGTCTTCAAAATCATTTGTCCTTTTATTTGATGAGTTGGGCTGTTTTTTATTTTTATGTACTCACAACCGTAGTTATAAAAAGTGATTCATTTTTTTGGTATTTCAACAAAAGTTTTCAGTTTTCACATTGGACACACAACAAATTCACTTCTGTTCATCTAATTATGCATTTATCACATGACTTTAAATGTCTTAGATCTATCTCTCTTTCACATTCAACATTAAAGTCTTGCAAAATATTTTTCAATTTAATTATTCTCATATTTTTATTACATTTATTTTGTAATATTTGTAATAAAATTTGTGACTATGCTATAACAATAAAATGAGAACCTCCTAACTGTTGTCAATTTGTCCGTATGTTATTGCTTCTTTGTCGGTTGTCCATTGGGACATTCATTTTCATTTTAATTTTATTTATTTTTTTGAAATTCATATGTATATTCCCCGGATTCTTTGACTTAAATAATGTACAAATTGAGGATAGGAGAGACTTTTAATTTAGTTTTGTTTTTCTCTTAATAATGGAAGCATTTGCATTTTGGGTTACAAACGTAATCCACATGAGAACCGCAAAAAAAAAAAAATGCAATTTCAAATAATGCAATATTTGGTTCATTTTATCTATAAATGTTTTTTCGAACATGTCAAATAATGCAAAAGTCTTCTTGGTGGGATAACAAGATATCAAGTGATCTTTTCAAAATAAAGGAAGATACCCCTCTCACATTTCTCAATCCTTCCAGAATCCTCTCTGTTTTCTTCCCCTACTAATGATAGAATACCTTACAAAGTGATCATGGACTCTTCAAATGAATTACCCAAAAGTCCTAATGAGTGTACTGTTTTTCCTCTGACACGCAGAGGATTTCCTCTGACACAAAAAGGTTTCACCCAATTTTTTTGATTTGAGGGCCCTTTTTTTCCCTGTAAAGGATCTATTTTTTTATTCTATATTCAGATGGGTATAGAAGCACTGCCATTGAATTAACAATGTTTTAACAGATACTCCTTGTCGGGAAAAAAAAAAAAATGATTTTTACAATGGTATCTGTTTGGGTTACTGTCAGTTTGTACTCTGTTTAAAATTTACTGACATCAGATGATCTTCACTGCTGTTGTTGTTGTTGTTGTTATTCCCTCTCATTCACGTTTTCTATCTTTTCAAATAAAATATCAGGAGGAGAAATGCTGCCCCACCATTTTTATAGACATTAATTCTCTCAGAAACTCTGATGAGGTCATCTGCAGCTCAGATTATTAACCCTCCCAACCCCTTCAAAAGAAAGAACCTCAGTTCACAAGATCACACCCACTTGACTGTGACCTCTTCTACCCCTCCCAATCCTTTATTAGCATTCCTCTCTCTATCTATCTCTGTCTGTCGAATTCCAGTCTATCTGCGTAGAACCCACATCTCCAAATAGCCTGAAATCGCCTCCACCGACAATTCGGGGAGGTCTTGCCGGCATTGTTGGTGAATTCTCCTTCAAAGAATGGGAAGGCACTCCTGCTGTTACAAGCAGAAGCTGAGGAAGGGCCTCTGGTCGCCGGAGGAGGACGAGAAGCTCCTCCGACACATCACGAAATACGGGCATGGGTGTTGGAGTTCTGTGCCTAAACAGGCTGGTAAGCACACAATGCATCAAAATCATTCAAATGGGTTATTTTAAAAATGTCACCTTTTTATTGAATTTATGCAAAATCAAACGATGGGTTGTTTTAAAAATGTCACCTTTTTTTTTTTGTTGAATTCACAGGTTTGCAGAGGTGTGGGAAGAGCTGCAGATTGAGGTGGATCAACTACTTGAGGCCTGATTTAAAGAGGGGCACATTCTCACAAGATGAAGAGAATCACATAATCGAACTTCATGCGGTCTTAGGCAACAGGTATTGATGAGATTGACAAACAAAAATCTCAACTTTTTTTGAGATACATATCATGACTGCTAGTTTGAATTCGAGCTTTTTAAAACAGGTGGTCTCAAATTGCGGCACAACTGCCCGGGAGGACCGACAACGAGATCAAGAACCTCTGGAACTCCTGCATCAAGAAGAAGCTGAGGCAGAGAGGCATCGATCCGAACACGCACAAGCCCCTCTCTGACATCGAGAGAGGAGAAGAGAAGGCCTCTGCCACCACCACCCACAGCGACAAGGCCTCCGGTTCTCCCAGCATGGATAAACTCAGCTTAGCTGAATCAAAACCACCATTGCTGGTGCCGGACCGCAACCCGTTCCAGGCGAGCACTAACAATTCAATGACACCCACCAAGGAATTCTTTCTTGACAGATTCATCGGAGGCCAAGCAGATGCCGCCAGGAATTCGGACACAATGGGTTACTTATCCCTCCCTCAATTGAATTACGAGGCCGACAATCAGTCGGCCTCAGCAGGTCTCTCCATGAATCCGAACCTGTGGTTCGGCCAAAGCTGCGTGAGGCCTTTCGAGCTGAGCCCGGACTTCAGCTGCAATACCATATCAACATTAGTACCGTCCGTGACTAGTTCGAACCTCTCGACTCCGATGGGATTGATGCCTCTCCTAGGCCTCCCCAATGAGAACCCCCCGCTGGGCTGTGTTAATGTCAATGGAATCCAGTACTGGGAGACTGGGAGTTGCAGCAATAGCTGCAGCAGTAGTGGAAGCAATAGTAGTATTGGATTGCGGGGACAGAACAGCACAGCAGCCTTCTTTGATGGTGGTGTCTTCCCTTGGGAACTGACCGACTGTCGGGTTGAGTCGTCTGAATTGACATCCGATAAGGAGGTTGGCGTCCAAATCGAAGGCGACCCAGATGAGCTCAAGTGGTCAGAGTACCTCCACCCAGGTTTCCCAATCTCAGCCGCTCTTCAAGGCCATGGTCAGGCAAGTTTTTATGATAACATCAAGTGCCAGAGCCAATTTGACATTGGTGAGGGCTTGAGTACTACTGCTACTGCTGCTGCTGCTGCTCAGCAAGAGCAACAATTGCATGTTTCAGACATATATGGTAAGGATTTCCAACAACTCGCATTCGGACATATATAGGTGTCCGAGTATATATATAAGACATGGTGGCTTTCAACATAGAAGAATGTTTTATTGGATTGTGAAGAGCTTGAAAGGAATAAAACGCAGCAGGTGCAGCTTTTAAATTACAGGTGTGTGACAGTTATTTTTCCCTGATGTAAATAGGTCTGATACAATATCTCAAGCTTTGCTTCTTCCCTCTATTTTTTTTTCACTTTTTCAATTTATTTGTGCAAGAAACAAGCATAGCACATCTTAATCTTGGGTGGGATTAATTGTCCAGAATAAGTGCCTGCCTGAAGAGTCATTTATTTTCTTCATTTATTTTTTTTCACCTTTCCTTATGCTTGTCACTACTTCTGTCACAAACAAAAGGATTGTTGTTGTTTATGTGTTAAACCAACTATGATTACAAGGAAGCAGTTTTCAGTTGGTATGTCTGTAAATGCAAGTGAGGGATAGACAGGGCTTGCTTTCTTTTTTTTCTTTATCCATTTATTGATGTTGTGTGATATTATTTTTTAATTGTCACAATCATGTCCATGCAAGACTACATGTTGTTGAATGCATGAACTAACGCTGTCTGGCTTTTGCTTCAAAACCAAGTATACAAAGAGGCTGAAGAGTGAGACTCAGATGGGTTCACTCTCTTTTGCCAAAGCAAGGTCACTACAGCCCTTGTTGATACTCAAATTCACCTACTGCTGGTAGTAGCAGAACAGTCACCTTCAAATACCCATCAAGCATTGCATGGTTAATTTCAAAGGTGATTGATTGGGATGGTGGCAACAATAAACAGGACTTGCTGAGCTGGCACGCCAATCCAGACCGTCGATCCATGCATCCAATCGCATGTGGAGCACACTGTTTTAGTTAGTAGTAGTAGTAGTAGACCCCATGATAAGCACCTCTTGATGCTGATGCTTGAGCTGAGAGGACCTATTCCTTTTAACAAAAGCAGCTTTTCCATATATTGGGGTGTTTTCACTCAAAGCTCTTCTTCTTCTACACCATCTCCTGCAATTGGAGACTTACACTTCAACTTTGATCAACACCTACTCCTCCTCCAGTGGTGGTAACTGATTAAGACAATTGAAAGTGAAGCCAGACTCGTGGACACACCGGGGACCAGAGAAAAGGAAGAATTGCTCTAACACACAAGTGTGACCTGTCTTTGTACCGTTAACTAATCTAAACACCTTCATCCCACAATAGTTTATTCTTGTTTTGTTTGTATGTCTTGGTCTTGCATGTGAACTGTATTATTGGGACATTTTTCTAGTCTTCAATTCATCCATGATACAGAATTTTTAAGGACCTGGAGAAAATAAAAAAGTCTCCTACATAATTATGTAGGGGAGCTCACCCATCTGGTTTTCTTCAACTGGGCTGACCAAAAGAGCCATCCATTCAAAGATGGTCTTCTCCAGCATATCCATAGAAATGCCACCAAATTGGCAGTTTGGATCGATCAATTGGTCACCGATGAGGTGACAACGTGAATGTAACAGTCAGGCTTTCCTTTGAAACGGAAATGCGCGCAACCTGTCCTGCACAACATGGATGTAACCGTTCAAAAGATCAGAGCCAAATCTTTCCTAAATTCCTCATGAGGATCATGAAAAGAAAAATGATCAAGAAGCCTACCTGTAGACTTCAACACCCTTTTTGCTAAGCATCTTCTCCTGTCATTATACCAATTATTCTAATATTACAGCCACATGCATACCTTCACGCAAACGTTCAACCGAAACCTGAATCCTGAAATCATAATACGTCCACATCCATCTACATCTGTAACCTTTCAAAGGAAAAATACAAATCCTCATCCACATCAGATAAGCTTTGAAGTTTTAAATATTAGAGGAAACCATCAAAGCAAACCTACCACCACCATGCACTATACAATCTCCATGAAGGACTGAATTTCCCCTGAAACATTTAAAGATGAATGTTGAATCTTCATGAGGAAGCAATCATAATGCAATAATAAATATCATCAACAGGAATTGCAGATAAAGAACAAAACTACAAGAACCTGGACTAAGGTCTTAGATTCCCATGACTCATGGAATTGTCACTAAATTACTATAAATAATACAATTCAAAATCAGAAGGACAATTAACCTTTCTTTTGGGGGCTTCCACCATAGCTCAATGGTTGACAATGGAATTTGCAACCACGAGATATGTGGTCATGTCTCACCGCTTACCTAGCAAAAATAAAAATCAGAAAGGACAAAAGAAAACTCAATCTATGGTGGCATGAAACAATCCTAATCCCCTCTTAGGATTATGGAATAGCTTAATGAACATGAGATTTTTATCAGATGATATGAATATGAGATGTGAGAAACAAACAATATCGTTATTTGACTTGGTCCAATGAACTTTGTGGTGAATGAGACCACCCGAACCCACAGGAGAAAAAAAAAAGAGGAGGAGAGGAGTAGGGACCAAAATGTGATAAATGTAGGAAACCGGTGTTTCGAAACCAATAATACCTTCAAGAGTGGGGATAGATGGACAATCACCCAGATTGCAAGGAACAACTTGAACAAAAACCAGCCTCCAAGATCCGAAGTTTCTGTCGATGGCGGAAGAAACCCCAGCAATCATAGAAATTAAGTTGACCAGGATTAGAGATATTGGAACAATCAGAAGAGATGTACTTTGAATGCATACAAATCCTCTAATTCAACCTTGGAAAATTTCAGGGTCAGCATGGCAGAGATTGTTTTCGTCCCCAACAAAGCCTTCACCTATCACAGAAAAGCACAAGAAAATTGAAGGATACTCCAGTAATTACCCAAAACCGTTCATTCCTCCAGCAATCTTGGATTTCCACCCCACTCCACCATATTTCAAAAATACCCGTGGCAGAAGCTGACAGTTAAGAGAAGCAGGAGCCACATGCTTCCAGGATTGGTAATCTGCATGAGCAACATGTACTTAAATAAAAAACTTTGATAGAAGCAGGTTCGTTACCTGCAGTTGGGAAAATAAATTTTCCAGTAAGAAGATATAAAGCTGGAAGCATGCAGTAAATAACCAAGGGAATGAATGTGAAGGGATAAGTAATAATGTTGACATGATAGACTTTTTCTAACCATAAGAGTCTTTCCCCATGTCGATACCAACTTGGCCAGTGCCCACTAGAAGAAATCTCAACAGAACCAAGGGCCAAATAGAAAACCTGATTTAGGCTATCAGAGAAGTTAAAATAGCAAGTCTCCAAAATGTGGCATGCAATATATAGATCTCCATACTAAAGCATGCATCTTCAACCAGTCAAGGAAAAACCAGTAACAGATCTGCGTATCTAACCAATCTATCCAAGATAAGGATCAGAGATGTTACCTCAAGCAATGAAGATTTCTTAATCTGATTCCTGATAGAAAATAATGGTATGTAGCTGTTCTTGCAATCTATTTCACTTTAATGATTCCAACCCTTCCACATTCGTTGCTTAACGCGAGAATCAAATATGGATTTGAAGCCACATGCAACAACAAAAAAAGGCTTCCATGGAAACTGATGGATAATATGGTCATAGGTCGTGGTCCCGGTGATGAAACCCGCTAAGAGAAGAGACAATGAACGACCATCGATATGAACGACCATCGATCCTTCCTACGTTTTGGGGCGAAGCGAAGGGTGTGAGTAGGGCATATAATATAGATCTAATAGTTTCTGCTGTGAAGTGCCTAACAATCTCAAAATGAAAAACGATGAGACTACCAACATGGGAACAAAGAATAAAGGTTTGCTTTATCTATAGTGAACAAAAAAAAATCAGGATGTTCCCCTCTCCAGAAATCGCTGGAAGTAACTAGTGGATGTATGATATTGGTAACTAAGATGAGTCAATATTGAGAAATCGATTAAATAAGGCACTTTTGCGACTAAAATGAAACAGCTGATCGGGTGATAAAATTAGAGAAAAAACATTTGTTTTTTCAGAGAACATTAGGGCAAAACATGTAGCATGATAAAAGATAATAATTTAGCAAGCCTTTAAATGACAGCCCAGAATAATAAAAATCCCAATATGCATCCAACCCCTCATATATCCAAAACAAAGTCTTCAATTTTGCTGTGACTGGTATGAAACAACGGATTGCGTAGCAAACTTAAGCCAAAGGAAAATGTTAGTTACAATACCCGTTTGCAGCCCTGACATTTTGTCTAGAAAGTATATAGTTAATTAGATAAAGTACATACCTTTATAAAAAAAAATGAAACACATGCTCAAGTGAATTGGGTACACTCCATTTCAGGGAAAAGCATAGATTTTATCTAATGATACTTCATTACAAAAAGGACGGGGATACAAATGCGGCTGCAAATGTGTCCTAGATCAAAACATATTGCATGATAAAATACAATGGTATGGCTGAATCTTGTGCAAGCCTTCAAATGACAATGCAGAATAATAAAACTCCCAACCGTTTCTATTCTTATTTTTCAAACTATTCTTATTCTGCCACACCAAGATCATCAGAACCATTTATGCAAGATGGCACTCCTATGTCTTCCAATAACCTTTTGTTGTGCCAATGTTTTCAAACTATTCAGTCATTGCAAGCCACACACACACACTTCCCCATCTCCAACTTGACCACATTGGGGCTGTAAAACCCAACCCACAAATTGAACTCCTCATTAACCTAAAAGCGAATTAGGTACCCAGATGAACTAAGAATGAAATGGAACAATTGGTATGACCAAAACAGCTACTTTTTGAACTCACATTGGCTTTCATGAAGTGGTGATGACCGAGAGCCTCTCCGGATCTGAAGTTGATCGAAGAGAAAGGAAACACATGTGTCGGAAGGGATTTGAGTGGATCTCCGGAGATCTTGTCGCAAGGTACCAAATAGGATCCAACATTTGAAAAACGAATCTCCTTCAAAAACCAAACCCTAAAATTTAAAAAGAACAAAAAAGAGGAGAATTGTTAGAGTTCGATTAGTCCCTTATTTTTGGACCATTGTAACGGCCGCGATAATTGATGAAAGACTTGAGCGACGATTTTGTGTGGCTTTTTTTATGAATCGATTTGGGCGGGCGGGCCGAAGATTCTGATGGGGCCGGACCAAGCTCACTCCAAAGAAAACGGGCCCATCTATTTGCACCCTTATCTTTGCTAAACACACCCCAATAAACGGGGCATGGATGTAAAGATCCATTTATAATTAGTTCTTTACACACCCAACCATATAAACTATGTATAAACATGGTTAGGCAGTACTGATGTCAACCAAATTTTATATTGTAGACACACCGTCGATCGAATGAAACAGGATAAAAATTTGTAGGTTCTAAAAATAGATTAGATAAAATTTATATCGTATACATAGATCGATCAGATTCTAGAAACAAAGATCATAGCATTTGTCCCTCATTCATTATTAGACCCGGCTCTGGGTAGAGGCCAATGCCTAGGGCCCCCACCCGAGGACGGGCCCCAGCTGAGGCCCATACAATTTAAGCCTATTAAAAAAAAATGAAATTGACTGCTTGCTTGGTCATTATTCTTTACTCAACTCAAAACCCATCCGCCCAGGCCCAACATCATATATTATACATCCCCAAGTAACCAAAATGGACCTCATAATCCCAAGTTCCAAACCAATGTTTTTCTAATTGTCCCCGTTAAAATCCCTGAAACTCATCCCCTATTAAACCCTTAAAAACCTCCCACACTATTAACAATGTCTGCCATTTTGACATCTCCAAATCACTCCAATGTTTTTCTCTCCCACAATTTCAATTTTTATATATCTATCTCTCTCTTAATCTCTCTAATTATTCATTTTCTCTCTCAAACTCATAGGCATCTCTCTCTCTCTCTCTCTCTCTCTCTCTCTCCATCTCTCTCCCTCTTAAAGCCCCAAAATTCTTATTGTTGTAGTAGTGAATGGTTGAACAAATAAAACCCTCTTTTAAGGTATTTTTAGATTTTTTTCATTCTATTAAGATCCATTTTTTTGTTGCTTTTCAAGTTTTTTTTAGGATTGTATATTTTTTTTAGAGCAGCTGATGTGTTTTTTTTAATTAGGTGCATAATTTTTTTTTAAAAGGGATATGCATTAAAAAAAAATTCAATGTACATGGGTCCCGCTTTAAAAATTCACCTAGGACCCCGCTAAAAAAAATAATTCATAAGGCCGGCTCTATTAATTGTGTTCATTTTTATGGTAATAACACATGTAAATGATTCATACTTTTTTTTAAAGCAATGCTATGAACTCAATTTTTTTAAGATTTGGAGGGACAAATGAAATGTTAATAATTTTTCTGAAATGATCAACATAGGGAAGCGTCTTTAAAATGTCGATACTTACAATGTCTATGCGTGCAGAGCATCGCCTCTCCGCCTTCTCGGACCTTCGTGGACGTCGAAGATTGCCAACGTATCTTCTCGGGCTTTCCCACATGGCCCAACCCCGCCCTTTGCCCTAGCCCCATCCTTTTACTCTTCCTTCTCCTCTTGCATAAATGAATCTTTTGTAAGACCCATTTTACTTGGGGTGTTTAAAGCACCTAGCTTATTTGGGTGAGGTGTGCAAGATAAAAATAAAAGTGCAATTAGACCCACCAAAGAAAACTCCATTCGACCCGACCACAACTTAGGCAGTGGATTCAGGTTGCCCATTCCCATCAATAGGGGAATCGGAAAAAATGGTTTTAGATTTGTGTGTTGATAGACACTAAGTTTATTTTGTGGCTTCATTTGCAGTCTCAACGTCATTGATACAGTATATAAAATAACACAATGCATGATATATTTTACCATTTCAGTATATAATCATGCAGAAAATTTTAAAAAATATATATGCCTTCAATTAATACAAGTATGTGTTTCATTTTAAAGTAAAAAAACATATCTTATTAGTTGTTGTAGACGGGGCTCAGCGAAATCATTTTTCTTTAGATTTTATTTTTTAAATACAATTCATTTTGCAGTCATTTTTGCATGCACCCCATCATGTTATTATCATAATATGTGACACCCAAGGCAATATATAATCCTAGATGCCCGTATATACTTTACTATTAAAAATATATACAATTAATTCATATCAGCATTTGTTTCATTTTTTTATAAAAAAATATATTTAATTAGTTAGTCAAAAACATGCATCAAACAAAATAAAGGAAGTGACTAAAAAAGAACCAAACATAACATTTTTTTTTTAGAGATAGATTTTAGTTTTTTTGTGTTAAAATTAATTAAAATAGTTTTCATATTAAAATAGTTGAAAGTACTTTTAATGAAAAATAAAACATTTTTTCATGGGAATTAATTAGGGTCCTTCTAGACGCCCACTTATTTTTCTTAAATTGATTATCTGCTTATATATATTTTTAATTCTCTATTTTTAAATCCTATTATTTATGGGTTAACATATGTTAAATGGGGGTATTTGTCATACCAAAAATATCCCTCCACTCTCTTCCTCTCATTCTCTCTCTCCCAAACATCTTATTCAACATACAAAAACCTTGGTTTTTCACTCTCTTCCAAAAATCCTGCATCATCCACCGACCTGTCTCCCTGCCTCTCTGTCTCCCTGCGGTCTCTCCCCCTCCCTCCGCTAGCAATGAACGGCATTCGGAGGCGTTCTCTCTCTCAGCATTTGGAATTAAAAATTTACACATATAACCCAACAATGTATTTAGATGATCTAACAGTGTATCCAATAAATTTACAGTGTGCTCAGATGATCTAATAGGGTACCAGGTAAACTTAAATATTAAAAATGCATTTTGGGTATTAGAACTGATAGTACATCCGGAAACTATTAGTTTGGGTCTAGAAATAGTAGTCAATTATAAGAACCTAAAGATATCTTCAAACAAACTAAAGAGCTAAAAATAATAAAAGGATGATCAGAGGGACCTCTATTTAATTTATTTATTTATTTGAAAATTTGGTTCAAAATGTATTTAAAATCTTAGATTTCAAATCTGTGAGAATTACAAAAAGATATCTCTCTCTCTCTCTCTTGACTCTGGGACCTTCTTTTGCGGTAGACTGAAATATCTTTTCTTTCCTCCGTGAATAGAGCGAATGGAACATCCTTTAGTTTATTCTTCAACAGAACATTCTTTAGTTTATTCTTTAGCTGGTTAATAAATTTGTGAATTATAAGTGTTGATCATTGGACATTGCTATTTAAAATTCAAACTTTTGAATCACGTGTTATTAAATTAAGGAAGTTGCATTGAAAAGTAGTTATTCACTTAAATTGCATTCAAACTCAATCTTTAAAAGCTCACTTTCACTAGTTTTGTAAAAATTAACAATTATACATGAAAAAATGAAAGCGTGCTTTGTAAAGTTGGACGAAAAATGCGTGTTTAGATCCGCATTTTATTTTTTGAGATTCTAAAACGTAAAATCAATCCAAATACAAATTTAAATGATATCTAGATACAGGTAACATTAGAGAGATTTTTCACTTAATTTATTATATATATAGATTAATGAACGAAGATTTTAAAGATGTTTATGAGAATTAATAGAGTAATTAATAAACTCACATAATTGATTGTATATAATTGATATAAAAGATGTTACATATAAGTTCTTTTTACAGTGTTTAAATTTTTTTGGAACATAAATGAAATTCAAATTTTTCTCAAGACATGAACTACATACATAATTTAAATTAAATGCATATAGTATTTATGAAGATCTTATACACGAAAATTAAACCAATAGATACATCATCAGCCCATTCACCAATCCCATACACTTTTATTAAACTCTCTTGGTCCAAAAAGAACCACGCATTACATCACATATCGATCACAGACACCATAAAATCCGAAAAATTAAAAGCATGTAAACAAGTCCGTGCCGACCCTTTCTTTTCAGACAATGATAATATTTTTTAAGCTTTCGTCGTATCAATGTCATTCTCAGTCAAACATTGAAAAGTAAAAAAAAAAAAATTCATAACACGTACAAACCATCGGTTACTACTTGGCATACCCTCATTTGATTCATGTCCAAAAAAGGAGAAGCACAGACCCCCTAAAAACGTGTTAACGAAAACATGACACATTGTCACACTAATATAAATCACATTTATTTATTGACTAACGTACTAACAGTAACACCTGTCACTCGATGCCTACGTCACCCATGACTTTCCAACAACATACGTGTCCGAGAGGTGGTCCCCTTCGGATCCTCCATCATCATCAACGGCAGGTGACTGTCGTGATCCACGATGGGGCCCACGTGGATGATGACGTGTTATTATTTTGTGGTCCATTGTGATTTGTCGTCCTCAACCCGCGTTGATGACATGCACACGTGGCGGAAATATGGAGGTGGCACTGTTACCAGACAAAATGTGGTTGTTCGGAACCTTTGTCACCCAATCACATCGCGCCGTCGATTGGACGGTCCTGATTTTTTATATATATATATATATATACACAACCGATTACATGCGGATGGTGTGGGAAGGGTTGTATGGTACAGGATTTGATCCAAGCCGTTCGATCGAGAGACCATCGATCGAACGGCTGCTGTTTAAAATAAAAAATAAAAAAAAGGAAAGCCAAAACCGGTTCCACCGGTTCCATTAAAACCCATCGAAATCAGAGAGAGAGGATTTCTCTCTTTCCCTATTCTTCCCCCAAAAATCACATCTCCCCCCCAAAACCTTTTCCCCTCCATTGCACCTCCTCCCAACAATCGATCGCAAGCGATCGAGCCCGGCATCCCCTTCATTTCCCCCACCCCACGAAGGCACCCGTCCTAGCCCGACATATCATTCCCTTCTTCCACCCCTCGAAGGCACCCGTCCCAGCCCCGGCATCCCCTTCATCGGCACCGACACCCCTATCTACGGTAAGATTTTATTTTACCTTCTTTGATTTACATTGATGACTTAGGGTTTAGGGTTTTTTTTTTTAAGGGTTTCCAAGTTTTGTGTTTTTTTTCTTTAATGGTTCCTATGTTCTGTTCATAAAGGGTTTGTAATTTTTCTTCTACTGATTTAATACGTAATCTGTCTAAAATCATTCATTAATTCTTGTTGAAAATGCTTTTAATATAATTAATAATTATAGCACGAATTATAGTTTATTCATGATTTAAATGGGGATTATACTTTTGTTGAGAAATGCACGTTTAATGCATGAATTAATCAATAATGTGTCGCATTCCATAGCAACGAATTAATCACCACCCATTTAACTATGCATTACCTGGTCATTATGTTTAATTATTGTAGGATGGTTCAATTTGTTGTTATTGAATATTTATTCCTTTTAATGATACATTATGCAAGTTTATGTCCATTAAGGCATCTTTCACTCTTGCACTGGATATTTCTTTGCAGGGTTCTGTGCCTTTTCTTGTAAGAATATTTCTCATATTCATTCGATGACCTATTGCTGGTATCATATTTAAAATTTATGGTTCAATTGTTCTCTTTAGGTAGATATCTTGGCCTTAAATCACTTCTATATCTACCACTAGTGCGCAGATTTTATGTTGCCTGATATATTTATTTTAGTGGTGGGATGGCTGTCCTGTATCAGATTCTAGTGGTGGGATGGCTGCTATATTCTCCATTTATTGTATTGTCATTCATGCTTTAAGCAGTTTTTCTTTACTACTGCCCCTGTAATTTTACAGTTGGTCCCATTCAAATTCTTTATAAATGCTTGAGCGCTTGAAGCGGAACTCTTGATAAACTCCTAATAGAGAAATCTGCTTGCATTTCTGTTGAGATAACATGATTGTATCCACTAAGTTACATGCACCTTGTTCAAAACTCAACCACTATTGACCAAGGATGGTGCATTGTACTTTCTCTCTGTGTATATGGCCTAAATAACCAACAAATTTTAGAAATAGTGTATTGGTAATTATGAAGACACTTGGTTTTATAGATTTCATATATGTAGATACTTTCTATAGTGAAACTCCATATATGAAAACTTGAAACTGTCATCCACCATGATGCAGATTGAATCTTTATCTTAAAAATCCAACAAAGTTTGCATTTACTTCCTAATTATAACGCACACTCAATATGCTAATTATACCCAAGTTATTTTGTAACTTAAACAATGTTTTTATCCCACATTGATTGTATCTAAAATATGAAAGAAGCATTGCAGATGAGATGCATTTAACAAGTGATGTGTGAAAAATGATAAGACTACGATGCTTTATAACGGGTGGTATTCATGAGTTGGTACGCATGTAATAATACAATATTAGGTAATAGGTGTAATTTGTGAAAAGTTGTGTGTGTAAATATGATTTCAGATAGTGAGTAAATTGGGTAAGTATGTAATTTAAGCCTACAGGTAGTTAAGTAATTTTTTATTTTATATTATTATTTATTTTTTTGAGTTATGATTCTTGATACAAAGTGATGGTGTGAGAATAAATGTTTGTGATAATGGGGTTTGAGGTTATGAGATAGTTAACAAAATTTGGAATTCTTTATGCTTGTGACATATATGTCTAAAAATTTCGTTGTAATACCATCCAAGGTTGATGATCTATTCAAATACGGTGGCAGTCTCAAACCAACAAAAAAATGCCACTCTGATTGAATACGGTATTTGAATGAATCGTGTGCTTCTTATGTTAATCACCAAGAGCCATCTACCATGTTAAATCTAAGGAAAATATTGACTCAATCTTTTTTACTGTCTAAAATGTTGATCACACACACACACACACACATATATATATATATTAAATAGTAAGCATCTTGTAACGAGATATATAAAAGTTTTTAAACCTTTGGCTTTTGGCACTGGTTTAACATTCACACAAAAGTTTCTTGTAGCATTGATTCAGTAAATAATAGGTTGGGAAGGCTGAATTTGGAGTGCATTCAAGTCTTGGCTTTGGCAATTGTTATTGTCTGGTAGTGTATTGGTAATTATGAAGGCACTTGGTTCTATAGATTTCATGTATGCGGATACTTTCTTTAGTGACACTCGATATATGAAAACTTGAGACTGTCATCCACCATGATGTAGATTGAATCTTTATCTTAAAAATCCAAAGAGACTGCATCTACTTCCTAATAATAAAGCATTTTGTCCATGGTGTCATAAATATGAGAATGTCCATGTTGTCTTGCACTCCTCTATGTTTACCTGAAAAGTTCCTTTTCAAAATGAGTTTCATGTGTGTGTTAATGTTTTTTTTTTTTCTCTTATTGTTTTGATGTTGTTTTTTCAGCTATGGCTCGACGTAAGAGGCCTGCACCTTTGGAAAAGGAAAAACAAATGCAACCACTAAAAAAAGCAAGACAATCTTCAAAGCCTCCAAGCACAAAATTATCAGAAAAAAGAATTCCAAAGAATTTGAGGTCTAACACAAACAAAAAGACCATACAAAAGGTAATTTAACAAGTGAAGAATACATTCTTTCCTATTAATACTCTTATTATATTGCATACACTCTTTGTATTTCTTATTTTTATATTTATAAACAATTTGACAGGATAAAGTGAAAAATGGTCAAAATACACTTAACATGAGATGTTATCCGACCAAATTTCTCAAGATTGTGCAAAAGTTAGAACTCAAAGAACGACATATCAAGGCAATGGATAAAACACCGTTTGGGCATTTTCTTAAGATGCCCAGTCTTTTGTGTGAGAGAACCATCTTGGAGGAAAGTTGTGGAGTATGGGAGAAAGGAAGAAAAGGTTTTAAACTAGGAAATTCAATCATCCCCTTCAAAGTCTCCGATTGTGCATTAATCCTGGGTTTGAGTAGTCATGGAGAAATTGTTGACTTTGATAAGGATGGTGAGCGTACAGAGTTGCAAAAAAGGTTTTTTGATAAATCTCCTCCAACAACAAAGAATATTGTAAGGCATCTCCAACGACTGATGTTGTATGAGATAGGGGGGGCACTAGAAGATTTCATGAAGATGATGGTTCTCTTATTATTTTCCACTGTTCTCTTTCCCCAAACAAATTTTGCGATACCGATTCAGCTACTGGGATATGTTGATGAGATTGAAAGACTAGGAGACTATGCATGGGCAGATGCAGTGCATAGATTTTTGATAAAGCACATACCTGATGCGTCTGATCGGGTAAGGAGTAAAAAAAAAGGAGAAAGTCAAAGTGCCGGATATATCAATGGGTGTGCCATTCTCATCAATGTAAGTCATCAACTCTTAGAATGATTGTAATTGACAATACTCATTTGTCTAAAATTAAATTCTGATTTTGACAGGTATTTATCTATGAGCATAGCAATATTGTGAAACCCAAGTCCATTGCACGCGATAAAGTGCCCCGACTTTTTAAATGGGAATCAATCAAACAACATCGAAAAAATTCAGCGGCTATGCTAATTAAGGGGATGAAAGACTTCCAAGTAAGTGTTTCATTAATATTAGTTTGTTTATTATTCATATTATATGTATTATTTTAAAGTCAATATGACTTTGAGACTTGTAAGATATTGATTTCAATCTTGTTTATAGGTGATTGAAAGACTTGTGCCTCGTGATGTGGAGAGTACGTTTCTTTCAAAAAAGGTTACACAAGGGACAAAAAATGAATGTAAACAAGATAGCTTGGAATCCATTATAGCAGAAAGAGATAGACTATTTGAGGAAAATGTGAGACTGATGAAAGAAAATGATCGGCTCACAGATGAGAATTCCCGGTTGACAGCAGAAATTCATATGTGGATGAAATCATTCCATAATGCACAGTCAGGTGTGAAGAGGGATGAAGATGAATTTTTATCTACTGGATATTCGATGTCCTCCTCCACCAATGAAGATGTCAATAAAGATGAATATGTTGAAAATGATGAAGATGTTTGTCAAGTTGACAAGGATGAAAAGAAAGACACGGAGCAAGAAACTCACACTTCAAAGGATGAAAGCAAAGAAAAAGGAAAAGGAAAAGAGATAAGAAAAAAGGTTCCAAGATAAGTTCTCCTTATCTTTTACTTCCATCCTCCAACAAGAGGCGTCACAAGGTATTAATGCATATTACCATTACTTTCTCTGATGTACACTAGCTAAATTTTTTTGACTTTTATATATTTTCTAATATCATTTCTATCATTTCAGATTGTGCCGATGGATGATTTAGATGAACTTGACAAAAAATTGATAGGCAACTTTTTGAATTTAGAAATGAATGGGTAATGCTTTAGTGTTATAACTCATTTTTAGTTTTATGTTCCTACTTATTATATTTGATTTCATCCAGAGCAATTGTGTTTGAGAATGAAGACACATTTTGTACGAGGAAGCAAATATTTGAATTGTTAACAGGAAGATGTCTTCAGGGAGATGTAAGCTAAATGAAGTTTGTATGTGCTTTTCATATTTCAATCTTGTAACATTATAAATAACATTAACACTTTCTTTATCTTATAGGTAATCAATGTTTGTGGTTATATTTTTCAAGAGCGGAGTCGAACTGAAGATGGAGAACTAAGGACTATATTTGTGTCATCATTGTTTCATGTATGTATGAAGTGTTTTGATAACATTCACTGACAATATTATTAGACCTCAATTCTTATTTATATAATGTTGGTATAACAGTATTGGTTTTCAAAAGGAGAAATGAAGAAAGCAGAGAAACATTTGAGTGCTTTGAGGGAGATGATCTCCACTACCATTGGTCTAGTATTCATTCCCCTTTTAACTAATTTTCATTGGCATCTATTGGTCATTAATATGAAAAAGGGTTGTTTTGATGCATATACATCTAAGAAGGGGAAATTTTATATGAAGAGCGCCGAAGCAATTGTAAGTCCACTCATGTTTTATTTTACAGTCAATCTAGTTTGATGATAATTTGATCTTGGAAATGCTCTAATAATGGTTGTTGCTTTATTTAGGTTGCATATATTAAGAACATATACGAGGGGATAGTTGATGCGGGTTGGCAACTCGTTGACTGTGTGACATGTCCCAAACAAAATAATGGTACTGATTGTGGTGTTTTTGTTTTAAAATATATGGAGTGCTTAGGCCAAGCTAAAGAATTTCAATTCACACATGTAAGGAAAATTTTCTTTTAAATGTATGTAAATCACAATTAGTTTTTATTATTTATATAACTCTTATACATGACAATATTTCAGGTTGACATGGATAATTTTCGAGGAAAGCTAGCAGGTCTCATATTACAGAAAAATGAGACTTTAGCATCGCAAGCAATCGGTTGATAATCTTCTACCTTAATTTGTATTTTTTTGTAACATGTCAAAACAATGATGTGTAAGTAGATTCATATTTCTATGTTACATGCTCTCTTTACTTTGTAACTTAAACAGTGTTTTTATCTCACATCTATTGTATATAAAAAATGAAAGAAGCATTGCAGATGAGATGCGTTTAAGAAGTGACGTGTGAAAAATGACAAGAATACGATGTTTTACAATGGGTGGTATTCATGCATTGGTATGCATGTGCTATTACAAAATGATGTAATGGGTTAGATTTGTGAAAAGTTGTGTGTGTCAATATGATTTCAGACAAAGAATAAATTAAGTATGTATGTATTTCAAGCCTACAGGTGATTAAGCCACTTCAGTAATATATGTAACCTGTTAAATGTATATAGGTAAGTGTGTCTTAAAACACATCCAGGGATATTTTGGTAGATTCAAATAGTGGGTGTATGTATGTTAGTTATTCCCACAGGTAGTTAAGTCAATCTACAAAAATATGTAACCGGTTAGTTTTATATAGGTAACAGTATCTTAAAACACATCCAGAGATATTCATAGTTTTGGACAATGAGTAAATGCAAGTGTGTATGTATGTAATTTAAGCCTACAGGTGATCAATTCACTTCCCCAATATATGTAACCTGTTATATTTATGTAGGTAAGTGTGTCTTAAAACACATCCAGTGATATTTTGGTAGATTCAAATAGTGGGTGTATGTATGTAAGTTATTCCCACAGGTAGTTAAGTCAATCTACAAAAATATGTAACCAGTTAGTTTTATATAGGTAACCGTGTCTTAAAACACATCCAGAGATATTGATAGTTTCGAACAATGAGTAAATGCAAGCGTGTATGTATGTAATTTAAGCCTACAGGTGATCAATTTACTTCTCCAATGTAAGTAACTTGTTATATTTATGTAGGTAAGTGTGTCTTAAAACACATCCAGGGATATTTTGGTAGATTCAAATAGTGGGTGTATGTATGTAAGTTATTCCCACAGGTAGTTAAGTCAATCTACAAAAATATGTAACCGGTTAGTTTTATATAGGTAACTGTGTCTTAAAACACATCCAGAGATATTGATAGTTTCGGACAATGAGTAAATGTAAGCGTGTATGTATGTAATTTAAGCCTACAGGTGATCAATTTACTTCCCCAATGTAAGTAACTAGTTATATTTATGTAGGTAAGTGTGTCTTAAAACACATCCAGAGATATTTTGGTAGATTCAAATAGTGGGTGTATGTATGTAAGTTATTCCCACAGATAGTTAAGTCACTTGTCCAAAATATGTAACCGGTTAGTTTTATATAGGTAATCGTGTCTTAAAACACATCCAGAGATATTGATAGTTTCGGACAATGAGTAAATGCAAGTGTGTATGTATGTAATTTAAGCGTACAGGTGATCAATTCACTTCCCCAATATATGTAACCTGTTATATTTATGTAGGTAAGTGTGTCTTAAAACACATCCAGAGATATTTTGGTAGATTCAAATAGTGGGTGTATGTATGTAAGTTATTCCCACAGGTAGTTAAGTCAATCTACAAAAATATGTAACCGGTTAGTTTTATATAGGTAACTGTGTCTTAAAACACATCCAGAGATATTGATAGTTTCGGACAATGAGTAAATGCAAGCGTGTATGTATGTAATTTAAGCCTACAGGTGATCAATTTACTTCCCCAATGTAAGTAACCCGTTATTTATGTAAGTAAGTGTATCTTAAAACACATCCAGGGATATTTTGGTAGCTTGAAATAGTGAGTGCATGTACGTAATTTATTCCACAGGTAGTTATGTCACTCTACAAAAATATGTAACCGGTTAGTTTTATATAGGTAACTGTGTCTTAAAACACATCCAGAGATATTGATAGTTTCGGACAATGAGTAAATGTAAGCGTGTATGTATGTAATTTAAGCCTACAGGTGATCATTCCCACAGGTAGTTAAGTCACTCTACAAAAATATGTAACCGGTTAGTTTTATATAGGTAACTGTGTCTTAAAACACATCCAGAGATATTGATAGTTTCGGACAATGAGTAATTGCAAGCATGTATGTATATAATTTAAGCCTACAGGTGATCAATTCATTTTCCCAATGTATGTAACCCGTTATATTTATGTAGGTAAATGTGTCTTAAAACACATCGAGGGATATTTTGGTAGATTCAAATAGTGGGTGTATGTATGTAAGTTATTCCCACAGGTAGTTAAGTCACTCTACAAAAATATGTAACCGGTTAGTTTTATATAGGTAACTGTGTCTTAAAACACATCCAGAGATATTGATAGTTTCGGACAATGAGTAAATGCAAGTGTGTATGTATGTACTTTAAGCCTACAGGTGATTAAGTCACTTCTCCAATATATGTAACCCGCTATATTTATGTAGGTAAGTGTGTCTTAAAACACATCGAGGGATATTTTGGTAGATTCAAATAGTGGGTGTATGTATGTAAGTTATTCCCACAGGTAGTTAAGTCACTCCACCAAAATATGTAACTGGTTAGTTTTATATAGGTAACTGTGTCTTAAAACACATCCAGAGATATTGATAGTTTCGGACAATGAGTAAATGCAAGTGTGTATGTATGTACTTTAAGCCTACAGGTGATTAAGTCACTTCACCCATATATGTAACTAACGAATTGTATATAGGTAACTGCGTTTGAAGACACATCCAGTGAGATTGGTAGCTTCAACCAATGTGTGAATTCTAGCATGTATGTATGTAATTTAATCTCATAGGCATTTATTATTATCAAGTTTTCAGTGAACTCTTGATAACATAGTATGTAACTAGCAGTTAAATCATGAATCTGGAGAATTTTAAAGACTATCAGAAATCAAATATGTGCCACTAACTACGCAGCAATGGTTTTCCAGATAGTTAAGTCACTTCACAAATATGGGTAACCTGTGATTTGTACATAGATATGTAGACACATCCAAAAAATTGTTACATTTAGAAGTGAGTAAATTAAAGTGTTGTTCTACATAATTACAAAAGGATAAATATTACATCATCAAAAAAATTACATGATTTCATATACTTCAATTCACAAAAGAGGCATCCCGTTCTCGTGTTGTCTTGGACTTTTTCATCTACTATTAGATATTTGAACTCCCATGATCTGCATTACAGATGAAAACCATAAATGTGATCAAGACCTGCATGTTGAAGTGCATTGAAGACAAGATAATATCACATTACTTTTCATTACAACTATACCAGTGTTAAGATCAAAGCCTAGCCTCCGAAATGTATTCCGCCGTTCATTATCTATAGTCTGCAATGATTAAAATTGAAGCAAGTATTAGATAAAACTCATAGAACAAATGACCAAACGGAGTGACACATTGACAAAATTGTTTACCATGCGCTTGTAGGTGCAAATGTTAGAAGCAGGAGTTTCATTTAATGAAATAGAATTATCTTGAGTATTTTGTGATAACCTGAAATAATCACATACCATCATATATCACTAAGAAAATATGCAATAAATTAATGTTATCTAACAAAGTGGATTGTAGACTTACATTTCTTTCAATTTGGGACAAGTACGTGCATTGTGTTTATCCTTTTTACCGCATACACTACAAGTTCGTCTCTTACCCATCTCTTCCATCGCTATTTCCTTACCCCCTTTCAATCTTTTTCCACTGCCTTTGGGTTTTGAAATATTCGGGGGATGGACATTCACAATCGAAGGAATTGACATGCTCGTGCATTGTGGTGGGTTGTTACTGCCACTTGTAGTGTGCGAGGCCTTGATTTTCTGTAATTCAACCAACATATCTTTTGCTACGTTGCACACTTCAACAGGAGCATCATTCAAACATTCTGCAAAACCACGCACGATCTCAATATTCTTCCTGCCACTTGACTGACCTGATGTTCTCTGTGCTTGAAGTTCTACTCCATCCTTATCATATACTGACCTCGATTTGGCTGTGGTAGTCCATCTTTCAAGGATGAGATTTTCAGGTAAGCAATCGAGGAAATTGTTTCTCAAAACAACAATTATATGAGAACATGGAATGCCTTCATTCTCAAACTTCTTGCACGAGCAATTAATTGCTTGAGACGAGGGATTAAATGAAACTTCACGATAATTAGATGAATCCCCCATCCCCAACCTTTTAACAATATGCACTTGAACATCTTCTTCAAATTTCTTCATTGATTCACACTGCATAGAAGATATAACTTCCTTTTGGAACATGTAAAAAATTTTGTGAGTATATCTTTTGGCCATTTGAGATTCAATAGCATAATTTGTTGCAAGTTCTGGACTTTTATCAAATGTCCCATGATCAGCCACTAGTTCATTATACCTTTGACGCTCTAATGCCCTTTCAAAAAGATGAATGAACTCAATGAGACTGTTATTTTTATTGAAGTATTTATCAAAAACAGAATTTTGAGATTCACTTCGTTGACTACTCTTCATTCCTGCCATGAAAATGTCTTTAAAATATAGTGGAATCCACTTTTCACGGATAAGAAACATTGTTGCCAACCATTCATTCTGCTCTAACTTGAATTTTCTGATTATCCCCTATCGCCTTTCTTCAAATTCATTTGAAGTTTCTAAGCCATATACACATGCTTTGAAGGGCTCTAAAAATTCACTTCTATAAGAAACTGGGCTGACTTTCTCTGTTACTTTCTTCATTATGTGCCAAATGCAAAATCTGTGAGGCACCTGAGGGAACAAATGTGCAATTGCAGCCCCAATTGCAGGATCTTGATCAGTGATGAATGCTTTTGGAGGACTATTTCCCATTGCGTCCAGCCATTTTTCAAAAAGCCACATAAATGAATCAATCTTCTCATCATTTAACAAGCCACAACCAAAATTAATGGATTGAAAATGATGATTCACTCCAGTAAAAGGTGCACATATTAGAGAATACTTGTTTGTGCTATAAGTTGTGTCAAACACAACTACATCTCCAAAATGACCATAGGCCTTTCTTGCACCCCCATCAGCCCAAAAACAATGTGTCAACTTGTTATCTTTATCCACTTTATACGCAAAATAACAAGATGGATTCATTTCAGATTTTTCTTTGAAGTGGTTCAGAAATAATTCTGCATCATAATCCTTCAATTCATTTCGATTTTTGCCTATGTAGTTCCGAATGTCTCTCTCCGTACATCCAACCTCTTCATACCCTCCTGAATCCATACCCAAAATAGACATGGTCTGTGCAGTGCTGACATTGGCTCCTCTAAATGTGTCAATCAAAGATTTTTGAGCATTTGTTACTTCTCTATGCGATCTCAAGAGGTGTGTTTTTCTTGGAGTACACAATACATGGGAATGACCTTCAACAAGACTGTGCACCTTCCATCTTTCACCATCTTTCATTAAACTGATTTTAGCCTTGCAACCTAATCGCACATGTCCTCGGATTTGTTTTATAGTCGAAGATTTTTTAAATCCTTCTTTGGAACAGACAAAATCTCTCAAATAAAGTTCTTTTGCACCATCATTATTACGATATTTTGTTGATGACTTTCGAACAGAAAAGCCTGAATTTTTTGCATAATTCACATAGAACTTTTCTGCTTCTTCCAGAGAATCGAAAGGCATTCCCATTAATGGTTTACATTGTTCATCTACGTCTGGAATCCAAATACCGCTATGATCACCATACAATGATTCTAAATTTTGAACAGTTTCTTCAAGTGTATCGTCATCTCCACTAAACATTTTTACTGTAATATGACAACAAATAAAAGAAATAATTCACCCACCATCAAACAATACTCATAAGCCATTCCATCAAACAATTTTATGTGATCCGTTGTAAGGCTATTACCAAAAGGGTATTCAAGTGTTCAATAACTATGCATGATCACTGTCTAAAATATTCAATGTGATTACGCATGCATGAAAATAAGTTTTTTTATAGTTGATGAAATAATAATGTTCAATTATCATGAGTCTCATTTTCTTAATTGAAAGTATCATATAATATTGTCTTGTGTTAATCACTACCAATACGACCTAATCTTTTTCACATGTCCATCACCTTCAAAAATCAGTCACCCACCTTACCAACATTGGTTGATCCCAACACAAAACTTGGAAACCCTTAAAAAAAAAAACCCTAAACCCTAAGTCATCAATGTAAATCGTTAAATGGGTGGTGATTAATTCGTTGCTATGGAATGCGACACATTATTGATTAATTCATGCATTAAACGTGCATTTCTCAACAAAAGTATAATCCCCATTTAAATCATGAATAAACTATAATTCGTGCTATAATTATTAATTATATTAAAAGCATTTTCAACAAGAATTAATGAATGATTTTAGACAGATTACGTATTAAATCAGTAGAAGAAAAATTACAAACCCTTTATGAACAGAACATAGGAACCATTAAAGAAAAAAAACACAAAACTTGGAAACCCTTAAAAAAAAAAACCCCTAAACCCTAAGTCATCAATGTAAATCAAAGAAGGTAAAATATAACAAATATTACCGTAGATAGGGGTGTCGGTGCCGGTGAAGGGGATGCCGGGGCTGGGACGGGTGCCTTCGAGGGGTGGAGGAAGGGAATGATATGTCGGGCTAGGACGGGTGCCTTCGTGGGGTGGGGGAAATGAAGGGGATGCCGGGCTCGATCGCTTGCGATCGATTGTTGGGAGGAGGTGCAATGGAGGGGAAGGCGAGATGTGATTTTTGGGGGAAGAACAGGGAAAGAGAGAAATCCCCTCTCCTTCATTTCGATGGGTTTTAATGGAACCGGTGGAACCGGTTTTGGCTTTCCTTTTTTTTTTTTTTTTTTTTTAAACAGCAGCCGTTCGATCGATGGTCTCTCGATCGAACGGCTTGGATCAAATCCCGTACCATACAACCCTTCCCACACCATCCGCATGTAATCGGTTGTGTATATATATATATATATATTTTGGGGGTGGTGATCTCCGTTTCATAACATAAAACAGACAAACAGTGAAGGGTTGAAATGGGGATGAGAGGGCTAGAATAGATAGTGTATGAAAAGCAATGAGCACGAAGATAGAAAAAAAAATATTGTTACACAGAGTTTTTATTTTAGTACCATGTCCGTTGATAGAAAATTATTATAGCGTATACTTGCTTTAACAAAGTTTATGTTTCGATAAATTTTCTTTACATTTTCTATAAATACATTTATACAATTCATTAAAATATATATGTTTTATTTTTTATAAAAACATGTACTCATTAAATAATGTATTATTATTTTAAAAAATTCAACATGCTTGTATACTGAATTTAGAATTGAAAAATGGATTTGATGCAACATCATTCAAGAAAAAGATAAGAACTCAATAGAAAAAGTTTCTACATTCCAAAAGGCCATATCACACCAAGTTTCTACATTCCAAAAGGCCATATCACACCTACGCCTAGGCCTAGCATTCATCACCCATTTTCCTCAAAATGCACCCATGCCGCTTCCGTGAGATGTTTGCTCCAATCTTTCACATCCTGCCGAATCAAGTCACTTAGATGATGAAATATTGTAGTTTAGTCAAATATGGTGGAACTAGGAATAGGTGAGTATAGTCATCCATCGATATGTGAAAAAAAAAATGAAATGATATTCTATGTCTTTTTGAATTGTGTTATTTCAATAATTTTATTCCACTAACACAAGAGGTTTCATATATCAATCATGTGTCATCCTCTCTTAAATTAGGAGATTCATATGTCAAATCAATTTTTATCCACATCTTATATTATTTTTACAATTTTTTAATGTGCAATCAAATAACAATTTCGTTATTATGTTCCCATGAGAATGATAAAAATTTATTTTAATCATATGGTTATTTATAATGGAATAATTATCAATCCTAACATAGCATATATTGCTACCCAAATTGAAATCCATATATCAAGATCAGGGGTGCAATTCAGTCAGTTTGGTTTAATGATTGACAAACTCATATTGAACCAAACTATATTCATGTATAACTTGAAAATTGAACTGAACCAAAATTCCAAAACTGAATCAAACTGATTTTTGTTTGGTTAACCCGAACTAAACCAAACTAAACCGAACTATTAAAGATAAACTTGCATATATCCATTTTTTTTCCTTTTCTACCAATTTGGGTTGGTTAGAGTTTGTTTGGTTTACAACTTTATTTAAATATATCAAAATATTATGATTAATAGTATAAATTAGTATATTCATTTTTTATGAAATATTAATAATATAACAGCACTATAGTTTTTAATATAAAAAGTATGATCTAAATGAATATTAATTACAAACAATCACATGTTTAAATTTAATTCGGTTCAGTTAATTTGGTTTTTTTTAAGTAAAATCAAACTCAAACCAAAGTAAATCGGTTTATTAATTTTTAAATAATACCCAAATTAAACCATAAAATTATTAAACCAAACAAAAAAAAAATCAATTTAGATCAGTTTGGATTTGATTTAACTTACCAAAGTTCCATTCCTAATCTAGATTTCTCATGTTTTAAAAAATAATTATAATTCATGGGTATTATGTCAAACATTGGAGTTCTTGTATTTATTTATCATACTAATAATTTTAAAAAATATATATTAATTTTATTTATATTATATTATATTTGTAGTATATGATTTATTAATGTAGATGTACAGTTTTAGGCAAAAACTTTGCGCGCATGATTTTTTTAAGAATAAAGGTGCACCAAATTTTTAACTTCATACAACAATAAACGGATCAACACGTAATATCTATAGTGCGATGCATCAAAAAGCATACTAAAAATAAAGGGAAAGATCCGTATAACTCCCTCTAAACTGCCTGAAATACATGTTACCACCTTATTTTTCCTCAATTCTCTATAACCCTTTGAAAGCACATATGTAAATTTAAATAGTCCATGAGTTAAATTTTAATTGACATATTAAGATTATTTTATGAATATTCTATCTGATTTGCTTTGGTTGAAAATATAATATATAAAAAATCACCTACAAAATATGAAAAATCATAAATAAATGATGATATTAATCATCTGAATAAAATTTTATAATCTATTCAAAGGAGTAAAAATTATCACTTATATATTGTTTTTCATATTTTTAACAAATTGTATGAATTTTTGATATATCGTATTTTTAGTCAGGATTAACCAAATTGAATATTTACATAATATTCTTCATCTGTCAATGAAATTTTAACTCATGGGATTATTTGAATTTATATAGGTGTTTTCAGGGGGGGTATATGAATTTCAGCAAGTTTACAGGGGGTTATTTGGATTTTTCCCAAAAATAAAACCAGTGGACTGGGCATTAGACAAGATCCTGTGTTTTTAACAGAGTTTTCACATGAGAATGAGATCCAATGAATCAGGTGGTGTGTCATCCAAAAGAGTTCAAACAAAAGCACTTTGTGAAACTTCCCACATTTTACGTGTGGAAAGAAGAATATGCACGGCACCAAAAACCATTTTTGCACTGTCTAGGTGGCGACTTTTAATTGGATTCCACGTAGGATCCTATCATTATATCCAATCTCAACTTACATATGGGTGAAAGAGACCTTTTTATCCTTGGACCAACGACGAGGCGATGTCGTCTCGTCTCGAGATTCGGAATTTCACTCGGGTTTGTGTGATCATATTACGATATTGTCCTCCTTGAGTAGCCAAGTAAAGATTAAAGAATACAAACAACGTGGGTATTTCTGGTATTTTACACGTGAAGGGGCAGTATATATTTTCAACACTGCCAACACTCGCTCACTTACATTTCCCTTTCGCTCTCACTCGGTCTTCTTCTTTTTTATCTTTCTTTCTATCACCAACAGTTCTCTCTAATGGCGGCAGATGAAATCATGACCGTCCATTCATCGATGACGGACGAACACGATATCGCACGCATGTCACGTCTCTCCCTCGACGACGAAGAAGAGCTAGAGCAACATCTGACCATGGATTCCTCCGAAGAAGGCGACGACGCCGACGGAGAGCACTCCGACAAGAGGCACGACGATGAAGAAGACGACTCCGACGAGGCGGAGGCGCCGGTGACGCCCGGGAGGATCCGGCGGCCCTTGCTCCTCCCGCGGGAGAGGGAGTACTCGAGCGAGACCGATTCGTCGCGGATTCCGAGGCGGCGGAGGACGACGTACGGTCGGAGGGCGTGGGAGGCGGCGGAGTCGTCGTCGTCGGATTGTCGGGTGGTGGCGCGGCCGAGGCTGAGGAAGTGCTGCGGCGGCGGCGACGAAGGGGGGAGGTTGTGTATGAACATAGAGGAGGTGAAGGCCTGTCGCGATTTGGGGTTCGAGATCCCCTTTGATTGGACGGTCGAGATTGCGGGATCCCCTGTCGCGATTGAGACCAGCAGCGGCGGAGAGAGCTCCCCCATCTCAAATTGGCGGATCTCCAGCCCTGGTGAGCCTCTCTGAGACCTCTGATTGTTGTGAACCGTTCGATTTCAATCAATACATGAAAAAGTGAGGGTTTTTTTTTTTTCTTGTTTCTTCAATGCAGGGGACGATCCGAGAGAAGTGAAGGCGCGGCTCAAGGTGTGGGCGCAGGCGGTGGCGCTCGCCACCGCTTCTCACCTCTCCAACGGTTGAACCCACCCCCCCTATATAAAAATCCAATTTTTCGAGTTGGGTTTTTTGGCTTTGTTATTGCCAATCCGTGTATGTAATACTTGTGAATACTAAATTGACCAAGACAGAATAAAGTGGGGATCTTTTTTTATTCTCCCACCTGAAACATGAGTTGGGTTGTCATTCCATTGCGCAATGGATTTTATAAATATAAATGATTTGACAAAACTTCTTATCTTGGTGTAAGAGTTACATTGGCGAATTCAAATCTCTCAAAATGCGTGTTTACGCATTGGAGAAAAATAGATTTACTACTGAAGAATTGTATGAAATCCTAGGGGCAAGTCTTGTCGCAAGGATACGGGCAGTCGATGGCCTTCACTTCAGATCTCTCAAAATACCAGTCCCCGACTGACTTCGCAATTCCCTACAAAATTCAACCAGAATTGAATACTAGTAGTAGTAGTAGTAGTATTTGAATTTCAATGTTGCGCTTTGCAAGTGGCCCATACCTTGTTTTCGAGGGTGGGGGAATTGGTTCCGTACCACGTGTCCTGCCCCTCTGTCTGACAATGAGCGAAACATGAATTTATGAATAATCCGTTCTGTCTGGATGTCGAGAAGCCTTTAATGGCGTCAAGCATTTGATTCCTGAAGCCTGGTTGGGGAGACAAAACACGTGTATTCTCAGTTAAGATCATGGGGGTGCTTCATATGAAGATTGATTAAGAAGTGAATATACCTTGTAGAAATTGTATCTGAGAAGCACTGCAATTTGATTTGTTTAGTTTACAAGCATGCCAGTTTCCATGAGGATCAGCAGATGGTGGGGCTAAACTAGCTTGAAGCTGAAGAAGGAGACAACATTAGTTCATTAAAACAGCCATGCCAAAGTTATGGTAGTTATATTTAAATATTAGGTGTGCTTGTATATGAATTATGAGGTTCTCAAATACTCAGAATTACCTGCCATACATCATATGCTGTATTCAAAAGGAAGGTTGGGGTTTGAATGTTTGAAATCAAGTTCTGTGGAAAGAAGCACTGTAGTGGACCAAAAAAAAGCAAACAGAGTAGAGTCAGCTGGTGCTTTAGATCTTCTGCCATTAATTTCTTTCGAAGTATAACTGTATAGTAAGAAACAACACAAATAACTTACTGAAGTTGGATCCATATGAGATGTACAGGTCTTTGGTAAGCTCTGTCCAGCACCCTTTCGTAGCCACAAGTAATTTGATGATCAGAAAGTGGAGCATGTAGGATTGTTCACTAGGATGCCAATGTTGGCATAAGAAGCAGTATATTGATGTCCACTGGGGTTTTTATTTTATCTTTCTTTTGGTGTATAAAAATAATTAAAAGTGGTATATCTTTTTTCTGACCAGCATTATGTCAAAGAGTACAAAATTCAAGAAACAATGAAATAATATACCTGTAGATTTACTACACCTCCAAAGAGATTTCTTAAGGTGCGCCCGCCAGCAACATCAATCCTAAATCCAGAGAGAGAACCATAAGCACGAATGAAATAAAATGCACAACTGTTCTCAGTAACTGTTGGCATGAAAAACATTTTCTAGTGAGGAATGATTCATAGATCGGGTCATACGCATCAAGGAATAAACCAGCGTCACTAAGGCACTTGACTTTAGTAGTACCAGGAAATAGTTCCCTAAACTCATCACAGTGTACAATGGATGCTAAGCCACCGGCTGAGCATCCAGAAAGAAGAACCTGGAAAGAGAATGTCCAAAATAAGTCACTAAATTGGTGAAGTTCACTATTCACTGTCACACTTTTGGCTATGGCATTAGAAGACCAGGGATGTTTGTTTTTATTTAAAATTGAAGGATTCAAGTCATCGACCCTGTTAGAGCACCAGTTCTTAAAAATTAGTATTCATTATACACAAAGGCTATTAGAAGTGGATGGTTATCAAAACCTGTCCCGCATTACGCATCCCCAGAGACATTAATTCCTCCATTCCAGCTTGCCAGATGCGCTGTCCACGAAAGTAAAGCTTGGCAGCCTGGATACAAAAACAATGCATTCATGAGTTATATGGGGTGTGCTTAATTTTATTAATGGAATTGGTTTCACAATACATATCTACCAAGAAACCTATATTATGTTGTTTACATTTTTCCTTGTAGAAACTCTTACAGAAGCATAATTCAGTGGAAAAAGAATAATTACTAGTGACTGATGACCATAATGTTTACCACAGATTCATCTATCTCTATGTTAAGATTCTTGATTGCCTAGATCACTACGCGGCCTGGTTGAGTTTTCATTTAAAAAAAATAAATATCTGCAACAAAAATTAAACATAAATTCCAATATACCTGTTTATTCATCTGATATTTGTAATCGCCCTCCGAAATATACTAAAGTTTCTAATTGAGATCAAGGGGCATGTAATCTCATTACGTAGGGATCAAATCATACCCTTGGAATATGTTGAACAGCATTTACGACATATGGTTATTTCTAGGGTTAAGAGATGACATCAAAGTCCCTGAACTAGATTTTCATGGGTAATATAAACCAAGAAATCTCTAGCATAGAAAAATTAACATTGGAACACCATCGACTTTCCAGTTGATTGGAACTATGATCCCCTCACTCTGAATATTTTTGTTGAGAATGAAGAATACAATCATGTAGTGCTTACATTTCATTGAATGGGAAGAATAACATGGAACATCAAATACTCAAATTGTTTTACTGACCTCATCTTGACCATCACCAGTAAAAGATGCACCATCACAATAGCGTAGCTTCACTCTATTCCAACTATAGAAATCTGCGGACATTATAACACCACATAAGATGGGTTCTAAAAGCTACCGTCACAGAAATAAAATTAATTGAAAAATACAGAACAAGAGTCTAAGATTGTAGGAAACCAGGATTCTCATCAGGTTTATCGCTTAGTATCCCAGTAAATGGCAGAATCTTTTCCATATAGTTGGATGAACCACGGCGAGATGTTTTGCGATAAACACAACTCCGTATAGTATTACACCAACCTCCTCCCTGATATGAAAATATTCAAATAATATCCATCAAACTCAATGTTGTGGTGGATTAAGAAATATCCACCCAGAGATTCAGCCATCAAACTTAATTGTTCTGATGATTGAAGCTATATTCATTCTATGATTCACCATAACGGAACTGTTTTATTATTTTCATCCCTTTGCATAAAATCCGAGGTAGCAACAATCGTGCATTAAAACATAAAATTTCATTTATATGAACTCACCTCTAATTGGATGAGCCAATTGTTAGCCCCGGAACCAGAACCTCTATGTATGTGGTAACCAGGTACAGTACCGTCCAAGCATACTGCACCCATGATAATGTGATGATCAATGAGTGTGAAATTTCCCATACATAGATTCCAATAATATCATAAAAATTAAGGAAAGACAGAGATGACTTGCCAGTTGCAACAAATCTTAAGAGGTGGGTAGTTCAAGCCTTGCATCTAGCAAGGAGAAAAAAATTGGATGAACAGCCCTGTTGAGTTTGGTGTTTCATGGGCAATGGCCTAGTATGACAGCCAGTTGGGCTAGGTTTCATGGGCGGTAGCCCAGTATGTTGTAAGGCCTCTTATGGGTCTGTTGTTGTATGTTGCAGGGACTTATAGCTCCTATGGAGCCTTCAATAGTCAATACAAAAAAAAAAAAATCCTAAGAAAAATTCACATGCAGATTAAATCAACATAACACATCACAAAACTGTCTAGAAAAGCTTTCCACCAATATGAAAAGCAAAATCTCATGACATCATACTCACAGAATTTGTAATGTTTCCCAGGGGGTAGTCATGAGATATCCGCATATACTCACAAAACTGTCTAGAAAAGCTTTCCACCAATATGAAAAGCAAAATCTCATGACATCATACTTATATTTTAGTTCCTATCTTGATTTATTTATGTAAAGAAATCCGAAATACCATTAACCCACAACTGGTTAATCAAAACAACAAGCTTTGAATTTTCTACTTGGATGATCTATTACTGCCAAAATCACCTCATCTATCCAGAGGGATCTGAACTAAAGAAACTGTCGCATGAAAGTTATAACCTTAACACCCAAAAAATATTGGGGCAACCAGTAAAATAAAAGGAAATTATACATGCAAATGCTGCAGATCCATTTTTTGTAGTGACTAAGGTGATGTACCAATCGTGGCAGTTCTTGAGCCACATTGTCATTCATCAGTTGTTATGAAAGCACGAAGCAAACAGTGAAATTAGCCGAATCCCAAATAAAAGAGCAGAGAAAAGAAGGAATATATATTCACTCAAAGGGAATGAATGTTAAATTCATTCTATGTATCGCTTAGAAAATCCATAATCGAAATAGAAATTGTCAAATGATAACAGTTTATCAATAAAAAAAGGGAAAATTAATTATAAATCCCTCAGCATACTCTGGTATTAATTATATGTTCATGCAACTTTTCAACTTAACAATAGGTTCTCAAGCACCAATACCTATTATGTTTGGATCCCTCTAACTAACAGAATCCTAAATGACCGTTTACTTTTTCTATTCTACCCCTCATTCTGTTATGTACAATGTGTACACTGTTTAAAAACATATTTAAAAAGACGTAGTACACTATTATCATTTTGTGGATCCAAGAGGGAGAAACAATTGATCCAGAATGGATTGAGAAGCAATAGATCCGTGATAGATGGAGGGAGGACCCTTTGTTGCAAGCACGATGTGGAGTGAGAAGCACCGTCATCCTTCATTGGTAGAGAAAAAAAAGAAGAGAGATGTGAAAATGGGGATGAGAGAGACAATGTGGGCTGGGGGGGGGGGGGGGGGAACACATAGAAGGGAAGGGGCTAGGGGTAAAAATGGAAGAAAAAGGACTAGGGTGAACATAATATGGACGGAAGGACCCACACATAATAGATATTGGGACTTGGGGAACTATTGTTAAGTTCTCCTCACTCCAAGTTTGAATGCCATGTTTAGATCACATATTCACATACAAATATGAAAAAAAGAACAGATTGTTAAACAAATGAAGAAGAGATGATGCATTACCAGCTCCTTTAGCAGCAGCAGAAGGGATCAGAGTCAGATTCACCATCAAAGAATCATTGGCAGACACACCACCATCCACAGAAAAAAATTCACTCACATTCCAGGCCTCAAAACCAGACACCCATCTCACCCAAAAACACCCAACAACAAAAACAACAACAAGAGGAACCCTCAATAGCTCCATTGCCTCCTCTCCAGTCACTTCCCCAACTCGCTCAAATAGACCCAATACAAAAAAAAAAATAGCAGCATTGCTTCTTAAATGGCAGAATCAGAGAAGCAATGGAATGGTGACCAAAAAAGGATATTATTGAAAACCCAATATGGGTATTGAAGGGATCACTATATACAGCCAATCTAGACTGTTCTATTTTAAGATCCCACATTAGCTTCTTTTCCTTTTTTGTTTTAGGAATTTTTGAGAGTAAACCAGGATCTAATCCCGAGTAGATTTGTTTTCTTTCTTTGGGCACCACGAGACATTCTCCAGCCATGCATTTCTTGCATTTCAACGTGTCGAATAAACAACATTAATTGGTGTGTACAAGTACAACAGAATCCTTTCTTTCAATATCATGCACAATCCTAAGTAAGATCAGTGCTAGCATATACTCAATCCTTTTCCAGAGGCTTTAATCACCCATCCTATTTTAAACTTTACAAAAAGGTTCCATTATATGCACTTCTTTCGAAAGTATACAATAGTAAATAACATTCCACAGGGAAAAATGTATATAACCCCCTGAAAAATCAGCTAAATCCATATAACTCCCTCTAAAATTGATATATTCATATAAAACACACCCTATGACTGTAATGTGTCATGAAATTCAAATAAACCCCTCAGGTCAATCTCTATTAACTCATTCATTACGTGAAATTGTATATCCAAAAAAAAACCCTTCAAAACAAAAAAAAAATAATCCAAAAACACCCTTTTAAATTACCAAACCTCGTCTTCTTCTCCAATAAAAACACCTACAATTTATTAAAAATACAAAAAATCATTTGTAAATGATGACTTTACTCTTACAAATAGATATAAAACCTTATCCAGAGAATTATCAGTTACAAAAAAATTTTCATATTTATAACACGATTATACAGATTTTTGAAATATTATATTTTTAATTAAAGTTAATTAAATAGAATATTTATATAATAAATTTTAATTTATTAATAAAAATTTAATTTATTAAGTTATTTAAATCTACGTAGATATTTTTAAAGGGTTATATGGACTTCAGTTAATTTATTGGGTCCCTCTGTTTTTTTCATTCACTGTCTAATGGCGACAGATGAAATCACGACCACGTCTCTCCCTCGACGAAGAAGAAGAAGGCGACGCCGCCGACGGAGAGCTCTCCGACAAGAGACACGACGACGAAGACGAGGCGGAGGCGCCGGTGACTCCCGGGAGGATCCGGCGGCCCCTGCTCCTCCTGCGGAAGAGGGAGTACTCGAGCGAGAGAGGGAGTACTCGAGCGAGACCGATTCGTCGCGGATTCCGAGGCGGCGGAGGATGACGTGCAGTCGGCGGGAGGCGGCGGAGTCGTCGTTGTCGGCTTGTCGAGTGGTGGCGCGGCCGAGGCTGAGGAAGTACTGCGGCGGCGGCGGCGGCGAAGGGGGGAGATTGTATATGAACATTGGAGGTGAAGGCACGTCGCGATTTGAGGTTCGATATCCCCTTTGATTGGACGGTCGAGATTGCGGGATCTCCGGTCGCGATTGAGACCAGCAGCGGCAGAGAGAGCTCCCACCATCTCAAATTGGCAGATCTCCAGCCCTGGTGAGCCTCTCTGAGACCTCTGATTGTTGTGAACCGTACGATTTCAATCAATACATGAAAAAGTGAGGGTGTTTTTTTATTGTTTCTTCAATGCAGAGGACGATCCGAGAGAAGTGATGGCGCGGCGACTCAAGGTGTTGGCACAGGCGGTGGCACTCGCCACCGCTTCTCACCTCTCCACCGGCTGAACCCCCTCTAAAAAAAATTTAATTTTTCGAGTTGGGTTTTGGTTTTGGTGATCGTCAATCCGTGTTTGTAATACTTGTGAATATGAAATCATTAATACTTGCGAATATGAAATCGCCCAAAACAGAATAAAGTGGGGATCTTTTTTTATTCTCCCACCTGAAACATGAGTTGGGTTGTCATTCCATTGCGCAATGGATTTTATAAATATAAATGATTTGACGAAACTTCTTGTCTTGGTGTAAGAGTTACATTGGAGAATTCAAATGACATGCCCATCCAGAGATCAGCAGAGCTTACAGTCTAATTTCTAGTTCTCTGAAAGCCCCAAGCTGCATTCCCATTATTTTCCCAATATCAGCCAATGATGGCTGGGATGCTTGCGTGTTATGCATTCGAGAACAATGGATTTAATGGTGGAATACCACTGAATGATTGTTAGAAATTTTAGTGTTCGAAGACGAGGTCGTGGCAAGTCTTGTCACAAGGGTACGGGCAGTCGATGGCCTTCACTTCAGATCTCTCGTAGTACCAGTCCCCGACCGACTTCGCAATTCCCTGCAAAATTCAACCATAATTGAATACTAATAGTAGTAGTAGTAGTAGTAGTATTTGGATTTCAGTCTTGCGCTTTGCGAGTGGCCTATACCTTGTTTTCAAGGGTGGGGGAATTGGTTGTGTACCAAGTGTCCTGCCTCTCTGACTGACAATGAGCGAAACATGAATTTATGAATAATCCGTTCTGACTGGATGTCGAGAAGCCTTTAATGGCGTCAAGCATTTGATTCCTGAAGCCTGGTTGGGGAGACGAAACATGATTCTCAGTTAAGATCATGTAGAAATTGTATCATATGAAGATTGATTAAGAAGTGAATATACCTTGTAGAAATTGTATCTGAGATGCACTGCAATTTGATTTGTTTAGTTTACAAGCATGCCAGTTTCCATGAGGATCAGCAGATGGTGGGGCTAAACTAGCTTGAAGCTGAAGAAGGAGAAAACATTAGTTCATTAAAACAGTCATGCCAAAGTTATGGTAGTTATATTTAAATATTAGGTGTGCTTGTATATGAATTGTGAGGTTCTCAAATACTCAGAATTACCTGCCATACATCATATGCTGTATTCAAAAGGAAGGTTGGGGTTTGAATGTTTGAAATCAAGTTCTGTGGAAAGAAGCACTGTAGTGGACCAAAAAAAAGCAAACAGAGTAGAGTCAGCTGGTGCTTTAGATCTTCTGCCATTAATTTCTTTTGAAGTATAACTGTATAGTAAGAAACAACACAAATAACTTACTGAAGTTGGATCCATATGAGATGTACAGGTCGTTGGTAAGCTCTGTCCAGCACCCTTTCGTAGCCACAAGTAATTTGATGATCAGAAAGTGGAGCATGTCAGAAGACAGGAATGAAAATCTTGAAACTAACATGCTCTGTATGATAATCAGAGAAGGGGAAGAAGCGGACTTTCTTGTTCATACTGCCATATGTAGGATTGTTCACTAGGATGCCAATGTTGGCATAAGAAGCAGTATATTGATGTCCACTGGGGTTTTTATTTTATCTTTCTTTTGGTGTATAAAAATAATTAAAAGTGGTATATCTTTTTTCTGACCAGCATTATGTCAAAGAGTACAAAATTCAAGAAACAATGAAATAATATACCTGTAGATTTACTACACCTCCAAAGAGATTTCTTAAGGTGCGCCCGCCAGCAACATCAATCCTAAATCCAGAGAGAGAACCATAAGCACGAATGAAATAAAATGCACAACTGTTCTCAGTAACTGTTGGCATGAAAAACATTTTCTAGTGAGGAATGATTTATAGATTGGGTCATACGCATCAAGGAATAAACCAGCGTCACTAAGGCACTTGACTTTAGTAGTACCAGGAAATAGTTCCCTAAACTCATCACAGTGTACAATGGATGCTACGCCACCGGCTGAGCATCCGGAAAGAAGAACCTGGAAAGAGAATGTCCAAAATAAGTCACTAAATTGGCGAAGTTCACTATTCACTCTCACACTTTTGGCTATGGCATTAGAAGACCAGGGATGTTTGTTTTTATTTAAAATTGAAGGATTCAAGTCATCGACCCTGTTAGAGCACCAGTTCTTAAAAATTAGTATTCATTATACACAAAGGCTATTAGAAGTGGATGGTTATCAAAACCTGTCCCGCATTACGCATCCCCAGAGACATTAATTCCTCCATTCCAGCTTGCCAGATGCGCTGTCCACGAAAGTAAAGCTTGGCAGCCTGGATACAAAAACAATGCATTCATGAGTTATATGGGGTGTGCTTAATTTTATTAATGGAATTGGTTTCACAATACATATCTACCAAGAAACCTATATTATGTTGTTTACATTTTTCCTTGTAGAAACTCTTACAGAAGCATAATTCAGTGGAAAAAGAATAATTACTAGTGACTGATGACCATAATGTTTACCACAGATTCATCTATCTCTATGTTAAGATTCTTGATTGCCTAGATCACTACGCGGCCTGGTTGAGTTTTCATTTAAAAAAAATAAATATCTGCAACAAAAATTAAACATAAATTCCAATATACCTGTTTATTCATCTGATATTTGTAATCGCCCTCCGAAATATACTAAAGTTTCTAATTGAGATCAAGGGGCATGTAATCTCATTACGTAGGGATCAAATAACACCCTTGGAATTTGTTGAACAGCATTTACGACATATGGTTCTTTCTAGGGTTAAGAGATGACATCAAAGTCCCTGAACTAGATTTTCATGGGTAATATAAACCAAGAAATCTCTAGCATAGAAAAATTAACATTGGAACACCATCGACTTTCCAGTTGATTGGAACTATGATCCCCTCACTCTGAATATTTTTGTTGAGAATGAAGAATACAATCATGTAGTGCTTACATTTCATTGAATGGGAAGAATAACATGGAACATCAAATACTCAAATTGTTTTACTGACCTCATCTTGACCATCACCAGTAAAAGATGCACCATCACAATAGCGTAGCTTCACTCTATTCCAACTATAGAAATCTGTGGACATTATAACACCACATAAGATGGGTTCTAAAAGCTACCGTCACAGAAATAAAATTAATTGAAAAATACAGAACAAGAGTCTAAGATTGTAGGAAACCAGGATTCTCATCAGGTTTATCGCTTAGTATCCCAGTAAATGGCAGAATCTTTTCCATATAGTTGGATGAACCACGGCGAGTTGTTTTGCGATAAACACAACTCCGTATAGTATTACACCAACCTCCTCCCTGATATGAAAATATTCAAGTAATAACCGTCAAACTGAAATGTTGTGGTGGATTAAGAAATATCCACCCTGTGATTCAGCCATCAAACTTAATTGTTCTGATGATTGAAGCTATATTCATTCTATGATTCACCATAACGGAACTGTTTTATTATTTTCATCCCTTTGCATAAAATCCGAGGTAGCAACAATCGTGCATTAAAACATAAAATTTCATTTATATGAACTCACCTCTATTTGGATGAGCCAATTGTTAGCCCCGGAACCAGAACCTCTATGTATGTGGTAACCAGGTACAGTACCATCCAAGCATACTGCACCCATGATAATGTGATGATCAATGAGTGTGAAATTCCGACCAAAAAAATGAGTGTGAAATTTCCCATACATAGATTCCAATAATATCATAAAAATTAAGGAAAGACAGAGATGACTTGCAAGTTGCAACAAATCTTGAGAAAAAATTCAATTAAAGAAAAGACATTCACACATGCAGATTAAATCAACATCAACACATCACAAAAACACAATTTGTAATGTTTCCCGGGGGGTAGTCATGAGATATCCGCATATACTTACAACTCTCTGGAAAAGCTTTCCACCAATATGAAAATCAAAATCTCATGACATCATAGTTATATTTTGGTTCCTATCTTGATTTATTTATGTACAGAAATCCCAAAAATATCATTAAACCACAACTGGTTATTCAAAACAACAAGATTTGATTTTTTTACTTGGATGATCCATTAATACCAAAAATCACCTCATCTATCCAGAGGGATCTGAACTAAAGAAACTGTCGCATGAAAGTCACGCCCTTACCACCCAAAAAATATTGGGGCAATCAGTAAAACAAATGGAAATTATACATGCAAATGCTGCAGATCCATTTTTGCAGTGACTAAGGTAATGAAATGATGTACTAATCTTTATGAAAAGTAAATGATTATTCTTTTCAAAAACCTTCAGCGCCACGATTGGTGGCGGTTCTTGAGCCACATTGGCATGCATCAGTTGCTATGAAAGCACAAAGCGAACAGTGAAATTACCCAAATCCCATATAAAAGAGCGGAGCAAAGAAGGAATATACATTCACTCAGAGGGAATGAATATTAGATTCATTCGATGTATTGCTTAGAAAATCCATAATCGAAATAGAAACTATCAAATGATAAAAGTTTATCAATAAAAAAAGGAAAGTAAATAAAAAAAAAAAGTAAACATAAAACTTATAGATCAAATTCTCTTCACTCAAAGTTTGAATGCCATGATTAGATCACATACAAACATACAGAATGAAAAAAGAACAGATGGTTAAACAAATGAAAGAAATGAAGAAGAGATGATAAATTACCAGCTCCTTTAGCAGCAGCAGAAGGGATCAGAGTCAAACGCACCATCAAAGAATCTTTAGCAGGCACATCACCATCCATAGAAGAAAATTCACTCACATTCCAGGCCTCAAAACCAGACACCCATCTCACCAAAAAACACCCAACAACAAAAATAACAACAAGAGGAGCCCTCAATAGCTCCATTGCCTCCTCTCCAGTCACTTCCCCAACTCGCTCAAATAGACCCAAAAGAAAAAAAAAATGGCAGCTTTGCTTCTTAAATAGCAGAATCAGAGAAGCAATGGAATGGTGACCAAAAAAGAATAAAATTGAAAACCCAATAATATAATTGTAAACCCAATATGGGTATTGAAGGGATCACTATATACAGCCAATCTAGACTGTTCTCTTTTAAGATCCCACACTAGCTTCTTTTCGTTTTTTTGTTTTAATAATTTTTGGGAGACTGTTCAGATTTCCTTTTTTTCCTTCTTGTGTAAATATTTCTTTATCACTAATAAAGGTGTTTCCTTCTATGGTGGTTGGGAAGAACCCGTGATTTTTTTCACCTTGTTTTTCGGAGAGACCCCATCTGCCCCTTTATTCAGGTCATACAGGCAGGAATCGAAACAGAATAGCTATAATCTATATTAATGTCCCTCCCTAAAAAAAAAAAAAAAACGGACACTGTATCTTTCTCATTCAATATATGGACTGATTAGACTTGTTTTGTTATTATTATAATGAAATATTTAACATTTTGTGGTGGTAGTGATGATGAGTCTTGGTTGCCAGTACAGGACCTAATTAATCCCCAGTTGACCGTTTTCTTTCTTTGGGCACCAGGAGACATTCTCCAGCCATGCATTTCAAGCCTTTCAATGTGTCAAATAAACAACATTTGTGTGTGCAACCGAATCCTTCCTTCTCTCGGAATGAATTTATTCGGAAGGAATTCAGGTGTGTTGGTATTGCTTATTTAATTTCATTTGGAATGATTCTTTTAGGAAAGATGATTAAATTTTTTTCCTTTGAGGACCATCAGATGCATTAACATCATAAAAGTTTATTAGGAACAAGTATTTATATTTACATCACTTTCCTTCAATATTACGCACAATCCCCTGATAAGATTCGTGTTAGCATATGCTTAATCCTTTTTCCAGGGGCTTTAATCACCTATCCCATTTTAAATTTTACTTTTAGATTCTATCGTATGCATTTCTTTGAAAAGTATACAATAATAAATAATATTTCATGTAAATACATATACACTAAAATAAAATGATAAGATTAAAAATGAGGTTCCATTTTGGTTGGGTGTTTTTTATCATGTATTTTTGCAAACCACACATTTTATTTTTTATTTTTTAAAAAGTGACTAATTAAATACATTATTCTATAAAAATATATATTTATATGAATGAATATATATATTATATTTTTTTTATAATAAAGTATATATTAACATAGTTTGAATAGAATATATATTGCATTCCGTTATTTAACATAATAAGTTTCAGTGACTTGAAGTATACAAAAGTGAATGAATAAAAGATCTTCGATTACTCAAGTGGGCCGGAGACATAAGGCTATGAGTTTCTATTGGGAAACTTAAATTCTCTTGGTGGTTACTCAAGAGAAAGAGTTATGAGTTTCAATTGAGAAGCTTAAAAGTGTTGTAACCTAAGAGATGTAACATCTAAATTAAGGAGAGTAACCCAAGAATCAAAAGGTTACGTTTGAAAATTCATAATGCTAGAGTTATCATTTGGAATTCAAAGAATATAAGTAGCTAACGGGTTTAAAGTGTATAGGTTATGAAAACCTAATGTCATAAGTTATGTCTGAGTAACTAATGAAACAAGTCATAGGTTATGTTTCTTAATGGGTAGAGATGCCTATAGTACCCAAGAACTTAGTTCCCCTCTCACTCACAAATACATAATTATATCCCATCAACCAAGTTATCTAAAGAAAAGTTTAGTAGAGAGTGCAAACCAAAATGTTCTTCTTTTCATCTTCTTTGAAGCATCTTGTTGAGGAATATTTGGTTTCATCATCCCACTTCCGCATCTGTAATTTTGTTTCAACTTCTTTCATCTCATCAAATGGACTCTGATATGAATGAGATCCTAAGTAGGAATGTTAGGGTGGGATTGGAGCAATCTCTCATTCAGGGATAAATGGAATTTCAAATTGGCCCTAAAATCAGCTTTTCGAATTCCCCTAGAACAATTGAGTAATTCTAACTAATTAAAAAAAAATACATATAGGTTAAGTCAAATATTAAAAAAAAAGAAAGAAGGGAGAACGCTTTGTTAGACATTTATATATGCAATGCTAAAATGTCCCACTCAGATAGCGAAAACTTGTCTCCACCATTGACAGAGGAGGTCCATCTAATGAATGCTCTCCTTTTGCCGGGGACTCATTGAGAGGACCATCACTGTTAACAAATATTAATAAACACTAAAAAAAAAAATATATATGTAACCAAACTTTGATTAAATAGGTAAGCACCTCCCACGTCCTCCCACATCCTTTAAAGAGGTTAAGGGATCAAATAATGAAAGCATCATTCTTAAAAAAAAAAAAAAAAACAAACTGTAAATAACATTGATCAGCCAAAACAAATGCATTGGCAGCACCTTTTTATTGACTTACGAGGAGATAAGGATAAAAATATATGATTTCGTGACTTCAGTGAAAGAATAGATTGTTACAACTTTTAGACCCCATGGTCCATTTGGTGGTGCAGAATATTAATGGGATGGGGGAGCATCTTTATTTCAATGACGGGGCATGTGATTTTTTTTTTGTTTTTAAGGAAAAATAATCATTCATTAGATTATATATCTTTTTATGAAATTACAAGATTTATTATATATACATCATGATTTCGAACAGAACTATACATGAAATGTCATTAACACAATCTATTTGAGGAGAGCATTATTACACGCGATTTTTTTAAGACAGCATATATAGTTTCCACATCACCAATGAGGCAATGAGATGTTTTGTTAGACAAATCATGTAAATTTTTTTGTTAAAAATATAAAATTTCAAAAACTTTAAAACATATTGAGATTGCACCGTGGGGTGTAATTAATTAACATTATCTTTTGAGATTCATCTGGTATCGGAGCAATTTTGGTTTTTTTTTATAAAAATGTTCATAATCAATCATTAATTAATTTATTTATTATTATTATTAGGAGTTGGGTGGTTTTGGTTGAGGGGTGGAGGGTGAAACTTTAATTTTATGCCATGGATGTACCCATATGGGAAAGAGATAGGATAAATCATATTTGATGCAACAATTATCTACTTGAAAACCTTCACTAGCTAGTAATGCATTGAGATAAACATATGATGGCGACCATACATGTATGTTAAAGGTAGGTTTAAAACTGATTTGTTTGATTTTGGGGGTTGCATACTTGCATGTGAGCTAGATGTATACGGCAAAGGCAAAGCCAAATGTGGAGGGAGTCATTGTCATGGAAGTATGGGTTTGCAGCGGCATTAGATATCTTCTCATTCTTTACTTCTGTCCATCCATTCAACACCACCTACACAAACAAACAAAAAAATAAAAAAAATCCACCGACAAATAAATTATGTAGAAGAAGATCCATCGATCACTTGAATTTTGTCTCCAAACACTATTGAGAAATATTGGGGGTGTAATAATCATGTGTATAAGAAAATTGGTTTTAAAAATACCACTTGTTTCTGTTTTGGAAGATCAAGAAACTGTGATCATATTATGGCATGTGTGGGACCACAGTTTTTCATTTATTACCACCTCTGAAAGCGAGAGATACTGCATTGCACTTCAGTTTCAGAGAGAGAGAGAGCACCCTTTTTTCAGTGTTTCTTTGAATTATTGAATGACCACCACCACTGCCAAATTCGGGTCAAATTTTAGGTTTATGATCCGACCCGGATTCTCGTGGCTAAAAGACAGGAATGACAGCCTTGCCTTTATGTCATGATATTATAATATAATGTTTGTGAACGGCCACAGCTGTGTCTGAAAGCATGTCTCTCATTGAGATCTGCACATGTTTTTAGTATGTTTTGGGGTGGATGTGTAGAACAAGCACCAATTATATTATAATCACAATGAGGCATTTGATTATTTGTGATATATATTGCATCTCAAAAGGCCTTATATTTATCTTTGAGAGAGAGAATCTGAAGAAGCACTGAAAAAGAAGGGAAGTACATAAAAGTAGTACCTTTATAAAGCAATGCATGCTATGATAATGTAACCTATATATAAGATATCCCTTGAACAGATTGTAATTAATATAATCATGTTAACACATGATCTCAAAAAAGTCAACAGACTAAAGATATTATGAAATGGGTGATACTACATTCTCCGAGGACCCTTGTCGATTCCAAAAGATTGTTATGTACGCAAATAAAAATGCGTTACCTATGAAATAAGGGCGCGTCTATCCCCACCAATCACTTTTTTTAACCCACCAAAAAAAAAAGTTTTTTTTTTTTTTATTCCCACCAATCCGACTAGTTCGATCAGACTTGATCGTCATTTTAATTTTTGGGCGACCGGATTTTATCGTTATTTCATGTTTTAGGCGAACTAATTTGGTCGTCATTTCAGGTTTTAGACGACTAAACTTGGTCGAACAAGATTTGTGATAAATTTTATAATTTTTTTCTTGGAAACCTAAACCCATGACGTGTTTTCTCATTGGATCCTTCATATCACTCCAAGTTTGAGTTGTAATATAGGGAGAATCAATCATTATTCTTAAATGTAAAACATAAGAATATTTTTTTTACATAAGTAAGGGACAAATTTTCAAAAGCCAGATATAAAATGTGTTTGGATCAACTGGTAGTTTTTTTTTTTAAACAAAGAATCTGCTTAACCACACATTTAAACGAAGCTTAAAAATGATATATATTTGTCTAGTAAGATATTTTCTATAAAAAATTGAATTAATTGAAAGTATACTTACTTATATTTTTTTTCAGTCCCTTAGCTGTTGTTTGGATAAAAGAATAAACGTAGAATATGATGGATTAACCCAAAAATTAATTTGTTTACAAAGAATAGATAGATATAGTTTTAGATCCTGTTCGACCAATTTCGGTCGCCCAAAATCTGAAATGACGACTAAGTTCGGTCGTCCAAAACCTGAAATGACGACCAAGTTCGGTAGCTGAAAACCTAAAATGTCGATCAAGTTTGGTAGACCTTGATTGGTGGGAACAGCCAAACACCGATATTTTTTTTTTTTCGCTGGTGTGTTAAGGAAAATGTTTAGTGGGGATAAACACACCCATAAAATAAACCTATTTTTATATCAATTTGAATACATGCATTAAATGGAGGAAGAATCTTGTTCATATGCATTGTATACTGTCGTCATTTGAATATGATCACTTTTTTACTTGAGTACTGATACACTAGATCATTTTTATAGTCATCAACTTTTTCTAGTCAAGTATATAGTAGGGTGTGGGATGAAATCGATCGAACAGTCATCAACTTTTTATACCCCTATTCAAACTCTGTACTAATCTATTTTTTTAATGAAATCGATTTTATGGTAGAGTGCGTCTGTCTTTTTTAAAAAATAAAATTTTTTTCTAGCCAAAGTGTATAGTAGGGTGTCCTACAAACGTTTGGCGTGGTGGTTTATGGATACTCCTGTTTAATAGGGACGTGGGATCAATTCCACCTTTGTTGACTCATATCTGCCATAGTACTATCATAGTAATTTGCTACCCATAATTGTGTCATTTTATCTCGGCTTTTTATATTAAAAAAAATAAAAAATGTTAAAACTCAACTATTTTTATTAATTAGAACTCAAATCACATATGTTCTTATTTTTTTAAAATAATAAATATTATTTAATAAAATATATATTTTAATAAAAAATGTATTTCGATCCATTTTAGTTGAATGAATTCATTTTTAATAAGTATAAGAAAAATTTTAATGAGATATATACATCGTTTAATGAGGTATATATTATACTGGATTTATAACGAAGTATATAAGACTATTTTATACTATAAAAAAAATTAAGTGTAACAATGACCATAACATTAGAAAAGTAATGTTAGCCCCCATCTTTCCAATACAGCCCTCAAGCTCAAGGGTTTTAATTTTTTTTAAATGTCATGGCTCATCTAATGATAAGACAAGTATTTTTTATCAAAGATAAGATAGGTAGTTAAATGAATTTTATGAACTCACATGTAGAAAATGTAGGATATGTGACATGTATAAGAGACTGAAAACAACACACAATTTTATGGTACCATTTAAAAAACCAAACATTACACAAAAATCTCTTCCAAAGCAACCATATATAAATGGCGGCTTTCACAAAACCAAACGCCCAATTACGAAGACCTGATCTTCTCCTCCACCGCCCCAACGGGCTCTTCCCGTTGCAGTATCGGCATCTGACCACCATCATCCACCGCTGCCGACTCATCCTTCTTAACCTCCACCACCTCCTCCTCCTCCTCCTCCTCCTCCTTGTACTTATACCACTTCGCCCAATACACATAATTCCCAAAGTTAATGCAACTCAATATAGCCAAGAACCAATAAAACAAGTCCAAATTATTCTTATTAAAGTCCGTCCCAAACAACCACCCCTGCCTGCTCGGCGCCACCCTCTCCGTCACCAAATTAATCACCTTCACCAAAACAGAGTTCAAAAAGTACCCAAACGAGAGCGACAGATACGAAAACGAAGTCGAGAGCGACCGCATCCCCGACGGAGCCTCGCTATAGAAAAACTCCATGAGCCCAACGAGAGTGAACATGTCAGCGATGCCAAAGATCCCAAACTGAAAAGAAAGCCAGAACAGGCTGATCTTCTCCTGGTGGTCATTGAAGGCGTTCCTTCTCTTGACTTCGACGAGGCCGGCGACGGCCATGGAAATGGCGGAGAGGACGAGGCCGACGCCGACGCGTTGGAGGTGGGTGATGCCGGAGGGGTGGCCGGTGAAGCGCCTCATGAAGGGGATGAAGAGGAATTCGTAGATGGGGATGAGGAGGGACATGAAGGCTAAGGGGATGACGGGGACGGATGCGGATGGGAACAAGTAACTGCCGAGGTGGAGGTCCATCATTTGGCCTTGTTCGATGGAGAAGGTCTGGAGCTGCGCGAGGCAGGTGTTCATGATGATGGTGCTTAGGAGGATTGGGAGCATTCGCGCCATGATCTTCGCTTCCTCCACTTGGCTCACTGTGCAGAGTTTCCATGGTCTTCGGGTCGTGTCTTTTTGGGGGATCGCCGCCTTGTCCATGAACCTGTTGATTGGAATGTTATGGTTTTTTATCACAGTAACAAATTACTCCGATTAGACATAACGCACATGAACTTCATTAATAAAAACTAATGTTTAAATTATTTTAAAAATAGTCTAATTATCTTTGTATTTTTTTATATTTATTCCATATGATTTATAAATATACATGTACAGTATTGAATATGACACATACCGAATATTTATCGTACACAAACTTTTTTACTATGCTTTTGATCAGCGGGTGTTGGTGTTTGAAGCAAGAAAAATGATGTATTTCTCGGCCATTTTGATTTTTTTTAGAATTATATGTACTATTATAAAAAAAAAAGAAATAAATCATTACATCTTTTTTGTTCTAAAAAAATAATAATAATTGAATATATACTGTACTAATGAAATATATATTTCAATATATGTATAGTCAACTGGAGAACGCCTCCAAGACTATATACGGGATTGAGAGGGTGTATAAGCATAATTGTGACAATCATGGGTGACGTTTTTCTTTTTTTTTTTGCTTGGTAATCATGGGTGACTTGGTTTTTATTTGTTATGTATGATATGATTATAAAGAGTGCAACTAGAAGGTTCATCAGTACGTACTTGAATTGGTTGGTGTGAGAGATTTTTTTGAATTCGAATTCGGATTTAGTGTCGGGGTCGTAGAGCTCAGCGGGGTCCTCTGGCAGCTGAAGCCTTGAGTTTCGGATAGCAGCCACCAACACCTGAAATAAACAATATTAATAAGCGTGTCAATTATTTAAAAACACTTGTATATGTTTTGAGTCTGTATATAAAAAATAATAAAGAAAATTGATATTCAAAATATCTAAATAAAGTAGGTATGAATATCAAGGTAATAGCTTTAAAAAATATCTGAATCAAATATATATTATAAAATCATATATATTTGTAATTTAAATATGACCTACATTCTCTTTCTATGGTTAAAAGTTCAGATTTTAAATTTTAATTTTTTTAAAGATTGTACCATATTCTATGCCTAGCCACATCATTTAACTACTCTAATTAGCTTTTAGGTTTAGACATATCAGTTATCCAAAAAAATTATATATATATTCACCGTAAACCTATAAAAATCTAAATTCAAATATCAATAATTATATGGGAATAATTTAAGAGAGAATATGAATATTAATATATCTGATCTATATCCATTGAGCTACGTTTGGTTGCACAATTACAAAATCGATTTTAAGTAAAAGTTATGTTTAAAACTGATTTTACAGGAAGCTTGTCTGTTCACAGCTTTTGAAAAACTCAGATTTTAAACACTTTTTCACATAAATGTGTCTGCAGCTGTTGACCCCAATTTTTCTATTTAAAAATCGATTTAAGAATGCAAATTCAAAAGTTGTTCAAACTCATTTCTAAAATGGCCCAAGAGATTTAATAATCAAATAGAGTTCAATGCAGTATTTAATGATCAGTGGTAATATTTATTTCTGTCGGTAAAAGTGCGGTTAGAGAAATTGAAATAGACCTGAATGACCCTAATTAGGGGACTGTCACCGGGGATCCGAACACGATAGAATGGCTTGCCAAGAGCAACAACAATGAAACCAGCCAATGCAAGCACCATAGAAATGAAGAAAGCCAGGTCCCATTTCTTTTTATTCACGCTCACATAAACGATTGCTGTGACGCCAATCGACGCCCCGATCGTCACACTCATCAACAACCAATTGAAGAAGCTAGCGAGGTTCTTCTTCTCCTTCGGATTGTTGCGATCGAACTGGTCGGCGCCGAGCGAGGGAATAGAACCTCTCACACCACCTGCGCCCAATGCGAGGAAGGCCAGCGAGGCGTAGAACATGAGCGCGTCCTTGCCTGCTATGCAGTTCAATGGGCAGTGTGGTTGCAGGCTTTGATAGTGAGACTGAAGTGTTAGAAGAATCCAACCCTACATGAAAAGACTTCTCATCAGTCATAAGATAGTGTTTGAAAACGAGTATGAAAAAACAATTGTTTTTTAAAAAACATACTTTTGTTAGATTCTTAAAAAGTTATTTTTTATAATTCAATGTTGTTTTTCAGACTGTTGGAGGTGTTTGAAAATGATTTAGATTAAGTATGGATTCTTGCACAAACAGAATTGTTAAATGTTGATCTAACTCATTTTTAAACACAGCCAAATTAATGTAATTTAATTCACCAGGATTTGAATGGATCCAAAGATAATGGTGGTGTTGAGCCTGTTAATGTAGGCGTCGGAGATGATGCCACCGATGATGGAAAGGAAGAAAGTTGAGCCGCAGAAATTGGTGAGGGTGGTGGAGGCGCCGGCGAGGTCGAACTTCATCACGATCATGAAGTACAACACCAGGCTCACCATGTTCGCCACGAAGCCAATGCTCTCCAATCCAGACATAACTAAAAAAAGGAACAATTTTTGTGTGATTATTAAGACTGAATTCCACATCTATGTTTTTACTTTTAGAGAAAGAGTGTAGTAGTAGTTATGTTCTTACTGAAAATGAAAGTTGCAGCTCTGTAACCACCCTGCTTTGGACTCCATTTGGAACTGAGCTTATCACCTATTTCAGTGTCCCCCATGATGTCCCTCTATCTGCGCACATAAGTAAATGTTAGGGACGACTATCAGTGCATGAAAAGATCAAATTGTTTCTTGTGAAACACACAACAACAAATTGGGCTTACTCCATATTGTTTTTAAAGCTAGAGCTACGTATATATTCATATTTATAATTAGGATACAGTCTGGTTTAGTATGCCTCTAATAAGAAACTGATTTATAGCAACCTCACATTTTCAACTTGTGAGATTGTGAGAATTTTTGTCATAAGTTAATTTTCCTATTGGATCCCACTCCCATATTGTGTGTGTGTGAGAGAGAGAGAGAGAGATTACGGGTTATGAAAAATTTGCAGAGGTGGGGAAAGGAGAGGGTGGTAGTGGATCTCTCAAAGAAAGAGGTCTATATATGACAAAGAGGAGGGAAAAGCTTAGTGTGCACCGCTAGTACTCCTCATATTCATCGTCTCCTTTGTCTCTCCTTTTGTAGTCTCTGTTGCTCTCTATTACTTCATTAAATATAAATGTTTTTTTTAATTAAAAAAAAAAAACAGTGCATACTCCAATGTATACAGTAAATGGAGTTTTGCCAGCTTTTCTTGTCCAAATCTCCCCATCAACGTGTACTACCAGAAAGAGAGTCCAAGTATGTAACTCACCCGCATCAATATACAATTATACTAGATTTGATGTGCATCACTTGATATGATATGTAACCCCCTGATTTTATGACTTTATGACTTGTTAACAATTAACATCCTGAAATCTAGGTGTAGTTAAATCAAGGGTAAAATACACTTGGATTCCTTAAAGTCTTTGAAAACTGTAGAAAATACTCCTTGAAGTTTCAAAATATGTCGTTATATCCCCTCTACTGTTAGATTTTCTATTAAAATTGAACAAAAGTATGATTTTATCATTTTAATTAAATCATTATCATGTTTTCACATTTTAATTAACTGTTGTGTGAGTTGATTCTTACAATAAATGCATCTAAAGAAGAGTTGATTATTGAATTAATTAATATTTACAAAACATATTCAAAATTAATTCATTGGCTCTGCTTTAGATATTTACACAATTAATTAAAGAGTATATTAATTTTAAAGTTTTGTCCCATCTTAATAAAAAAATCTATGGATTTGTAAGTGCATGTTTTTGAACTTCAAGGTGATACTTTTACATGTTTCAGAATTTTCAAGGGTACAAATACATTTTACCCTTAAATTAACCCATATAACTAAATTACCATTTTACCCTCACCCATTTGCTCTTTTCACACCACCATTTTTTTTGCTTCCCAAAACACAACCCATGAAAAACTTCCTCTACCCATCATACCCAAAACACCACCTCATGCAACACCCTCTTCCCCTCCACAGTATTCCACAGCCTCTGCTTCACATTACCCAACCTCAAATCACTTAAGATACACACATATATATAATATATATATAATTAATCACACACGCCCGCACATTATTTGGTGATGATGATCATCTACTGTCTATTGTCCACTTCACTTCCATGGGACCGTTGATAAAGATTTCCTCTCAACATCTCCTCGCCCCATCTATCATCCTCTTCTGGGCCAATAAGCCGCGGACCACGTTGATCGAGCGTCAATGGACGAGGGGACCTCTTCTCTTCTGGACCATTCGAGGTGGCGGATCCTGCCTGGCCTCCCACTTTCACAATCTTCACCGCCAACCGCACGCTCGCGCATGCATTCAGTTTCATATTCCTAGGCGTGCGCAACTAGCTCACTCAAATCCTGGGCAGGAGATTCTTCGATTTGGGATCGAAAGCGAAGGGAGGAAGAAGAAGCTCATTTGGTGGTTTGGGATGGGCAGGGGTATTTTAGTCATTTTCAAGGATCTTTTTGAAATTTTGTCAAATGATAGAGGGTTGGTTTTCTGAATATATATATTTTCATGCCACCGTTTAAGTCATGGAATATTCTTTAGTATATATTCTTCAAAAATAGACGGGTTTATAACTTTATATGCTTAACTAGAATAAAAATTAGGGGTGCAATGGATTTTTAAAGAAATGAGGGGTTGATCTGAATATAGACGAACTTTCAGGGGGGGGGGTTATATGCAATTTTGCCAAAATAGATCATGTTTTATGGGACAAAGTGAATTGCACGTGCACTGGTCCATGTGATTGCCCTCTCCAAATATCAAGAGAACACCGATCTCCTTTAGATCCCAACCGTACAAAACAAAAGTCCAAATTGATCAAGCCATCTCTACCATCCATTCCGTGATCCCTCCCAAGCAACCCAAACATATCTACTACCCATTCCGGTCCTCCAATCCCAACGGCCATCGAAAACCCTTCCCCAAATACCCCCCAAAAAAAAGAGAACCCCGAATGCATTACCTCTCTTTCCTTTCTTTTTATTATTCGGTCATTTCAGAAATTTATAGGGTTAAAAAAGGAAAATCAAAAGAGTTTCGACCATGTTTTGTCTTCACATGTGCCCTATTCGTTTAATTATATACAGTAAGAGATGAGAGATACATGAAAGTATGTTTAACTAGTTTGGATCTGTACTCAAGGCATCTGCCTTGATAAGTATATGGATTAGCAAGCCTTGTCGTTTTGTTTCATTAACTCCATCTTATAAGAGATTAACCAAACTCTTACCCCCGTTTGGATTGAAGAATTAAGTTATTCTGGATAGATAACTATATCAATATAAATAACAATGTCGAAGATTCTGTTTCTGTACTCATCCATCATTGCTAGCTTTTGTTCAAATTACAAGACATTTTTCCATCACAATAAGCCCCCTTTTTTTTTTGTCTTCCATACGTTCCTTTTAATTAAAAGAAGATCAACACATCATTGCAATTAACAAATTCCATCTCCCTTTCTTAAACACAAGACAAATTTTGTCTTGTTTTGTATGTGATATATCCAAATATCAAAAGAATCAATGTCGTCATTCTTTAGGCTATAAAAATGTCTGTTTCAAAGAGAAACCCAGACTAATACCCTTTTTTTTAAAACAGGACAAAATACTATGATTTCCATGAAATCTGGAAGACTACATAAAATAGACTATATTTTTTTATATGCTGAGATAGATTAGTATGTGATTGTCCTTAGTAGCTAGTGGTTTTGGAGTTGGTAGGCCATGCATGACTCCCCCATTCAAAGCCTACCTCAGATATGAATAATCAGAAATCTTGGACCTTGATATTCCATTTGAATCATATGCTAAATGGATCCTGTCCCCATCTGATGAATCTCTCTCTCTTCAGATGCTCAGTGGCCTGGAAAATTCAGTGAGACAATTAACTGATGCTGTGATGCATTTTAATGGTCAGGAATAAAAATAAATGTCCTGCAATGTAAAACATTATTGATTACAGAAAACAATTTCTGATCATGTCAATCAACAAAAAAAGGCTCTCTTTTGAGTAAAAGTTGTCACTCAAGAAAAACCTGCTTAGATTTGGCCAAGCTGCATTGAAGAATTTATTCATATATGTGTGTCAAGAATGTGTCAAAGGATTATCCCCAAATGTTAAAAGGTAATCCCTTTAACGAGCTTTCAAGCAATACAATGTGTTAACACTACATTCCATTTCAAGAAAGCCTACTTTTGTTTTGTGAATGTGCAAAGTGAAGCGACATTCTCCCACTATAAAATAAATACACAATAGACCATGTATTATGGCTACCAAATGTCCGATCTGCCATGTCTTCTGTTCATTGTTAGCCTTCCTCTGGCTGCTCATTGACGCGTATGGGGGCAGTTTTCCCTAATTGGAATGGTTAAGCTTTTACCTTGCTCTTGCTTTTTTTATTTTCTGAGATGATAAAGCCTCTCTATATCATTCCAGCCCATGTGAGTCTGTGAAAAGACGTTACAAATCACTTGTGAAAGAAAACATAAGATCATCGGTAATTGAAATGGTGGTGGAAAAATAACACCAAAATTCAGTGTTCATTCACATATAGAAGAGGGAGGCCAGACAAATCAAGACATCGATGAGGATAAGACCGACCACATCAAATAAAAATTTGGGAGCAAATAATCCCCACACCTGCAAGGAAAATGGACTTGTAAGTACTGTGTGCAAGGGTCAGAGCGTATGTAAAAACGCTTATGTTTCTAAACTTGTGCGAACATCAAATATATAAAAAATATATATATGGCATAGAATTCCTGCCCTCAAAGGCATTACGCCCAACAATAGAAAAGAGTAAAAAAATTTGGAGGCATAGGTTACTGACCATTAAATGTCGTCTTTGAATTGTGACACACACCATTGTAAATGCTGTGGTTATGGCAGTAATGAATCCATATGTCAAGAATACCTGAAAAGAGCAAATGATGTGTCATACAGATAAGACACCAATAAATCTTGTAGACCGTAAAACAAAGATTTCAAAAAGATGAAAGAGGATGATTCATTTGCAAGAAGGTTATGAAATATGTTCAAATAATTAAAAATGATCTTTCACCAAGAAAATTATGACCCATTGTACAAAAACATTGGTACTAAATTAGACTGCCATTGAACGAGCTTACTTGTAAAAGAGAAGAAATAATCTCACTCGCATTTTTGTGACCAAGTTAATATCTACATGTCATTAACAATCAAACAGGCAATAGATATTCCAAAATCATAACTTCCCCAGAAAAATGGTACATCATTTCCAATCACCCAATAGCTCAAATGATACAACAGTCATTTTACGTTTATCATATGTTTATTGCCAACTTATCAGTCCTCCACTCCTGCTTTATATATATAAACAAATCTAAAAAATTTGATGCTATTCAAATTTTCACATTTGACCAGAATGGGGGTTACCTGTGCCAACTTCAAGAAAAAACCTCCTTTTGTATCAGTTTTACAAGAAACTTGACGCGGGAGAGTAACAAGAAATGGAAGGCTGAGAATAGGAATAATATGAGAAAAACCAAACGTCTCGATAAAAAGGAGGGTCCCTTGGCGGATAAGGTTGAATTCATCAAACCTGGAAAGGATGTTATAGAATTAAAATTCACTTAAAGCAAATAAAAGAGTTCACAATCATCAAATCGAAGGCAATGTATATCAAATGATGTAATAAATGGAATTGGTGATGAAACGTTCTCCAATCAATAAATCAAATTCTTACCCAATAAATGCTGCCCCAAACCTAAGGCCATCAAATGAACACCTGCAACATAGCAGTGGAGTTACTAGATTGAATTGCATTCAAATGATAAATGGTTCAACCTCTGCACATGCTGGTAAGTTCACAACTCCTTTCATGTTACATACTACCGATCCATACTAAATATAACAGAAATAAACTAACATTTGAATTGAAATATTGGCAATGTTCAAGAGACATTTAATCTGAGGAAGCTAGTGGCCTAATCAATTGACTAGGCCACATCTACAATAGTAATTCAAGGCAAAGCAATCAATTAAAAATATGCTCTACACATTGCATGGTTACGTCGTAGCATCTCACCGATGACCAGTGTAAAAGAACAGACAAGCTGCCAGAAGGCTCCACTGTGTTACTGAAACAGGATCAACTCCATGAACACCAGTGCTATCTTTCGGTGCTACGTTTGACAATCTTATAATGCACCACACTGCCATAAGAAGATTGTTAAATAAAAAATATGAGCTCCAAGGTAAGTAATGGGATACATGACAAAATCCATCAATTCAAAATGTGTGTTTCATATTGAATATAATGAAGAACTTTTGTTGCTAAAATATATCATCATACACATCAATGGTGCCGGATATGTGCAGTGCGCACTAAATAGTACACATGCTTGGAATTAAAAGTTACCTCCAAGTATGGAAATTAACGCAACAAAGGGTCCCTGTCTGCCCGATAGAACCAAGATGATTGGACTACATGCAGATAACATGGCCACTGTGTCAATAACTACCCCTTCAGCCTGATCTGCGACTCCTTTCTTCACAAATATCTGAGTGATGACCAACATTAGTAGCAATCCACATCCACTAGCATAGATTACTAGTGGGATAAAGATTCTACCAAAATAATGGAGTCCCTCCGGAAAATTCATAGAATTACTTTCCAAGATCCAATGCACTCCTATGAGCACATAGCTCACTATGGTTCCATTGACAAAGAGACTTCTGTATCCTCCCCAGTGAGACATACCAGATGTGCATCTATAAAGCAATAATGCCGACATACTCAAGAAAAGGAGTGGTGAAATCTCAGAGAAAACTGTCCAAATAAAATGACTGATGTTGATACCAGAAATGCTTATATTAAAGGCACTCATATATGCCGAACCAATAGCCTGCTTTGAGAACCTGTCATCCATGCTACACCCGAGGATGATATTAAACAAAAGGAGTAAAAGTGTCTGCAGAATAGTCAACAATATATTTTAGTTAAAGAATATGCAAAACAACAATACAAAAAATTCCAGCACTCACTTCTATTGTGAACTTTCCATTAATGACTGAACCCCGAAAAGATAGGATTCCTGTTGTTGCCAAAAGGAAGCTTGCAACTTTCCCTTCTTCCACTGTTCACAGTGAAACAAAATTCGTAAGGATAACATATTTGAAAATTTTCTGGTTAAATGAAAAAAGGAAAGATCACTCACAGATGTAACTATTAGAAAGAAAACTGCTTGCCCTTGTTGCCACTAGAAGAAAAGAAGCCATACAACTCCACCTAAAATTCCAAATAGATGTGCAAGAAAACTTGCATAACCTGACTACCCTAATAATGAACAGGAAATGGACAAGAAGTGAAACAAAAAACATGCAGAGACCAGCTCCCATCAATTTTAAATCAAATTCAGTCCACTTCAAGCGAGCAATCTCAGCAATATATGCTAAAAAGTTTGAAGAAGCATCAATTTTCTGCTGGAGAACATATACTGAATTGTTATGGATTTCTTCAGGGACACCATCCTCATCTAAACTCATAGCATTAATGGCATTTGACCGACTAGAATGTATTTGACCATAAACATCTGCTAAGTGCAGCATATCTTCTTTGGAAAATCCAATAACTGATGTCGCAGAATAGAGATCAATGTACCTTTTCACCTGCATCAAAAAACCTTAAATCACTGCATGATAAGATGCATCAATATCCATCCACAGGCATTTACTAGAAATTGCAAAATTGAATATTGGATCTACCATTTGGTGCAATAACATTGTAAAAAATATGTAACTACGACAGCCACAAAAAGAGGGAAAATTGTTGATTATATCACAAGCATGGCATACTCACTTAGAAAACAGGAAGATATTTAATTTCATGGGTCCCTAGCATTTTCTAGCATCCGTTCGTTGCTCATGCAAGCGGCCCATGTGGCCTGTGGGAGCTATCAATAAGTAATTAACTCACCAAAAATATACTACATTAATTGACAAATGGCAACTAAACAGAATGCAGAGCCTAGAATCTTCCCAAATGTGGCCTGTGGGAGCTATCAATAAGTAATTAACTCACCAAAAATATACTACATTAATTGACAAATGGCAACTAAACAGAATGCAGAGCCTAGAATCTTCCCAAGAGTAGAGGCACTATGTTTTTTTTTTTTTTTTGAAGAATGATGAGGCACTATGTTGGCAATTAATTAATACCATCATTTTTTTATTCACTACTTAAACATGATCCAAGAATGGATCCATGATTGTGTTAGCATTGCAAAGATGTCTTATCTTAATCAGGAGGCTATTGGGGATTTCAATAAGGGAGAGACCTTTGACATCGGGGCCCACTCTCCCCTTTAATTTGTTACATTTAACATCGATTTTTTATGATTTTGCCCAAATATTTATAATTTAAATTTAGAAGTCATTAATGTTTTGATGTTACATCATTGAGAGATCACAGATTTGATTTAATATTGGTGATTTACAAGTCATAAGTAATTTTCTACTTTTGTAATTTTTATTTTTTTGAACTTTTCCTTCTTTTTCCAAGCATAACCCAAATTATACTCAATTCTGAATTTTTTCCTTGTCAAATCATTTACCAAATTTTGTACTGGTGACGAGGTCAACAACTCTTTCTAATCTAATCCAAATAACTCCTAATAAACTATCAAACCCATAGATCAAATCTACAATTATGATTGGGAAAATTGACTAACTAATTATCTAGAGATAACAAAAAAAACCCTTGATATTTGGGGAAACCAGGCAACGACGGCCGCTGTGTGGTCATCCCCACAGTTGCATATGGGTAGCTATTGGACAAGGTTTGCTTTGCACAGACTGATGATTGCATCCTGTTGCCATCAGGAAATCTCGGGATATCCTGCTCAAATCACTATTTGAATTTGTCCATTATTAGATATTCTCTGACTTCTCCATGGAATTTAAGGTTCATTTTCAAGGAAGGCATAAGGTTTGTAGCTCCATCTTGGACGGATTAATCATTTATAATGATCAACACAATCAATATAAGGGTAATCCAACATAACCCTTTTCTTAAAATTTATGAGTAAGAGTCTTCTGGTACAAGAACACCATCACCAACTCATTCCTGGAGTGATAACATCATCATTGGCTATGGCTCAACTTTCTTCTTTCTTTCTTTTTTCTTTTTTTTACGAGAACTGATAGGAAACCTACCACCATCATTAACTAAAGAAATATCTGGGGTACTGTCCCAAACAGAGCAAAAGAGAGTCAGGCCAGTAGATGGGCAGTATACTTTCAGACCCTCAGAATAGAAAACATAACAGAAAATTACACCGGGGTAATCAACTCATCACTAACCAAACCAGAGATCCAGTACCTTGACACCCTGGTCGCTCAGACTTCCCTGCACCAAAGTTGATTACCCTTGCTCAACTTTCCTTTTTACATTGATCAAGAAGCAGGAAATTGCCTCAACTTTATAATTATGCCATATTTAGGAAGGAAAATGGTTTAGTCCTTTTTCTAGCCCCAATTCCACACATATTTTGATTTTTTTTTTATAAATAGTATACCTCATCTAATTAGATATACCTTTTTCTAAAAAAAAAAAAAATGAAGTATGTACTCCGAAGAATTGCATGGATCCATCTATATAAATTTCTGATTAGGTACATACCTCGTTAACGTGAGTGTATACATTAACGAGGTATATGGGACTGGAATTGGAGCTGGAAAAAGGACTGGAAAAAGAATGGGAATGTAGTGTTCTCAGTTAATTTACAATAATATTATGTTTTTTTTTGGTAAGTAAAAATAAATAAATAATATTATGTTGTGTGTTCATCTTTAGTGAATGATTATGAATAATATGAAATGGAGTGCATAATATGATATATTCGTAACAGCATGACCTTTTTACTATTACAATCTAAGTTTAGTTAACAAAAACTAAGATCCCAAAATAATATCATAGTTTCCATTTAATGGAAGATATAGTTCTATTTTCCTATCCTTGACATTAAAAGATAAGAAGAAACTCTTTTGCCCAATTACTGTGGACATTGAATTTCTATGAGGGTATAAGGCAATTTAACTAGATTTCCGTATGAAATAATCATTCCAAATAAAGTAAGAAATCAATTAAAACATGCGTCTACCTGCCAGCAATTTATGCAGAGAACATTCATATAGTTTGTCATCCATGCCTCTAAGTTTGAACACGCTTTGCAATTCGCAGCATCACAATTTTGTATGTTCCAAGTCTTCGCACTTAAAGCATACAACTCAGGATTAACACGTCCAATGCTGGAAAGATGAAGAATTTTACAGTGAAAAGGCATACAGAAGACATGATAATTTGAATGAAATTGAAAATAACAAGAGAAATCATGCATGTGGTACAGAATTTCATGAAACATCATTGAAAGTAAATAATCTAGGATAACACAACTTCAGATTAGATGATTTAAGTAAATTATGTATTTCTGCTGTTAAGATGACATATTGTCTTGTGGTTTGTTTTCCCGTGGTTTGTTAACATGACAGATTAGAGGATTAGACTCGTGGGCTGCTTGTGGTTTGTTTTCCCCTGGGCTTCTCGTGTGGTCTTTGTTTTCTTTTATTTGCATCTTTGTACTTTTGCTTTCGGCTTTCGCCTTTTATCAGTATAAGGGTGCTCGCCTACCGTTTATCTCAACAACAAAAAAAACATGACATATTGTCAGATATTCAAAAAATGTTCTCCACTGATAGAAAATTAAGGTTAACTTGATGCGCAATAAAAAAAAAACTTGATATATAATTTTAAATTGTTTGAAATAGCTTCACTGCTTGATGGCAAATGCACCTGGGCTTGTTGTCAAGACCACCATTTTAAACCGACTTCCCGTAAAGGTTCCATGGATTAGATTTGTATTCTATATTTTTTTTCTCGCATGAGTTGAAAATTTGAAATTTTGGGAAAAGAAAATCATGCATGCATGGACAGCTTTGAGATAAACATCACTTACAATGTTTCCTAAGTAACTACACAGTCTTTCTAAGTCACAGGTATTGGATTGGTGAATGAAGATTGGCCAATTATTCAATAACTGTTGTTCTCAGGTGAGTCAGCAAATGATAAGCATTTTTCTGGTCACCAAAATTATATCAACAGCTAGGAAGGTGATGGCCTACCGTTTCCATTCAAAAAAAAAAAATTACATCAACAGCAAACCATTATGTGTGGACCTTCTGAAAGGTGCACACATAAAAGGGTATAAGACAATTTGATGAGCTACAACGCATGCAAGGAAGAATGAATACACAATTACCACTAGAGAGAAACATTGACAATTATGGTGCACCTTCCAAAAGGAGACGGAATGCCAAGGAGTGCCGAAATAGTTGCAGCAAAATCAAGCTGCACAATGTATGCAAGAATGAAAATGTCACTTTAAACTTAAAAAAATGGGAACACAACTGAATGAAAAACAAAAAAAGGAAACTTGACCTGTTGCATGGAGCTAAAGCACATCTTCTCTCCATCCTGACAGTACGGAAACAGAAATGGCAAGAATATCAGTTTATAAAAGAGAATATTAGTAGTTAAAATAATAAATTGCATACTCTTGCGGAAAATTAGAGTGATAAACATGTGTACTATTTCGTAGAATATGTTATAGCAATGCTTAACAGCAAAAACATGATAGCACCATTGAGTTAATACAGCAGTAGTGTTATTAATATGCAAGGCGCAAGGGAAGGGTGTGTGCTTCATTGAAGTGAGACACGACAATTTAAACTTTAACAAATAATATACGTTCAAGGAGATAGGATTCCAATCATTTTCTCCAAAAATAATAATAATAATAATAAGCATAAACATATTTCCACCGGAAAAAATCATTTGCACCATAACATAAATAAAGTTCAAAGTTGAAATTAATAAAACAATAGTCATCATTGAAACTAATAAAACAATAGTAATCAATTTTCCAAGTGCAACCACAAAAAAAACTAATAATCAAACCAAAAAAGCAACAATGAACAAAGTTAAAAATTACAATATACATTGCATCCATAAAAACAAGAGCAATACCGGGCCAAATTTGCAAGTACGGGAATCAAGATTAGGTGGAACAGAATCTGGAGGACTCCCAAAACTCATTGCAAAAAGAGATGTTTCAACCTGCATCAAAGAAAAAGAATCAAACATCTCCTGAAAGTAATGACATCTTCATATACTAGCCTCACAATTGGAAAAGTGCTCCAAAATCAGACCTCTTCAGCAGTGCCTCCACCATGATCACCATTTAAAGTTTGGCCATGATCCCCCATCACAAAAAGTAATGTATTCTCATGCGGCTGTCGAGGACCAGACTGGTTCTTTAAAGCCTCCACAACTTTCTGAAATATATAGTAAAGTAAAAGGATATGCAATGTAGTACAAAATTAATAAAAAACTGTCTCATGCCATATAGTTTCTTGAGGAGAAAATTTGAGAAAAATGCCAAGCAGAAGTTCTATAGAACCTCTAAGACGTTATTATATTGTTCCAACTTTTCTATCATTGGAGTAGAATCCACACCAAAAATATGCCCTGCATGGTCCTGCACACAGTACAGGAAATAAGCACTTTGGCCAGAGCAGAAGACATGAGGAAATGGACATAAGAAATTAACTTCTAAAACAAAAAATGAGGTAACAATGCTCTATATTTTATATAAAAAGGAATAGTGAACACTAATTTGCATAATAGTGAACAATTTCAACCGCACATTCAGCATGCAAGTGGATATGCTACCAAAGGGCCCCTCACAACACATAAGTGGCGTCTTTGTATAATAAAACTGAAGTAATAAAATTAAATTATGGACACAAAACAGTTCAATATCTGTTGCTGTTTTGCCCATCTCACTTGAACATTGTTTGACAAATATGCAAATAAAAAGGAGAATCGTATCAAGCAAAATCACCTCCTCCATCCATCCCATCCTAGTAGGTGGTATTGGTGGTGCTGATTCTCAAGAAAAATACAGTTTGAATAATTACTGTAATCTACCAAATTAACCCAATAATAACAACATACCACACCAAGAAAGTGAGCAATAAGAACATCCCAATCATCCTTGTACAGTGACGGAATCAAATGCTTCATAACACCATCATCCACCTGCAGCAGATATCTCCCAACAATCAAACACAGAAAAAAAAATGCGAGAACAACAATGAACATTTCTTTGAAAACCCAAAAGACAGGAAAAAACCAAAATAAAAGTAAACAAACCTAAATCATATATACATACCACATGGAGGTCTTTAACATTGAAGGAAGGAAATGGATAAGATTCTTGGAAATGATGGGGAAACACTTGCAACCATGTGTCATCCCCCATCATCAACACCCGTTTTCCATTGCTAACCAACTGAATAATCACAAGAAAAAAGAAATCCTTCTTAAACAAAATAAAGATAACATGGCTCTCATGCAATAAAAAGCAAAATCCGATCATTGATACTCTCCAATTCATACATGATTAATCAACGTGTCTAATTTTTTCATTACAAAACCTGGTGTATCAAGTTATCTTCAGTTATTGCAGGAGCCCCAAAACTATTTCCAACATCAATAAACGTCGGGAGCCCACCGGTCGTTAAACCCTAAATAATATGAAAAAAAGAAAAACACATTATGTTTAAAATCACCATCTAATGCATATCCAAAGTAAAAATAAATGACACACAATGAATTCAAGACAACAGAAATTAAAACAATCACATTGATTATTAGTTTTAAAAAAAAAAGATCACATGAATGCATTTACCTTGAGGCGCAGAAGGCTGGTCGTAGGTGGATCTGCAATGGCCTTAAAGATCTTCGCGGATGAACTTTCTTCCAAAGCAAGCCTTTGGAGCACCGTCAGTTTATCCATCCAAGGCTTCACTTCTACAATTAGAAGAAAAACAAATCTCTGTAGTCAATTTAAAACCAAACAACACTAAACAAGACCTCAAAAGCTAAACTGTACCTTCAAAAAACGCACTCGGTGCAACAAAATCGAACCTAGACAAAGCAGAAACCACAACAATCATTACCAATTTAAAAAACGTAACTCTGTTTTAGAACAAAAAGTAAAACCTAAACCTCAAGGCGTCGAGGACGATGATCACGATGCGATCAAAGACGGGAGGGGTCCAGCATCCGACTCCGACGCCGGAGGAGTCATCTGAGCCGTCGAAGCGACGTTGATGGACGGTGCAGGGGGGGTCAGGGATGTCGGAGCAGCTGCTGAAGGAGTCGGAGAGCTCGGTACGGGTCAACAAGAAGCCCCTCGTGAAGAGGTATATCGAGAGCGAGTGGAGGACAAATATCAAGAAGAACACACGGATCCGCACCCATTTCGAATCCTGCGATCCCTCCATTCATGAAAAAAGAAAGCTTTGAAGGGGTTCCTAATTCAATTTTTTCCCTTCCTAAAACTAATCGAAGAGGGACTTGGGGCTATCGTCACCTCTGATTGGTCTCTCCCCCTCCCCCTTCTCTACGTAAGAAACCCATTGTGGATCTTTCGAGGAATGTTGAGGTTTCCCTAAAAAGATGGATCGATTTGATCAGTTCGACTTGTTGGGGGTGATTAGGGTTTGTCAATGTTTTAAAAATCTTACCATTCATTCAACGGAAAAAAAAAAAAAAAAAATGAATGTTTTATGGTTGACTTGATCAACCGTTGGACTGAACTCATTTTGTTTTGTTTATAGCTGGGCTGAATTTATTTGAATCATCATAAAACAAATATATATTGATTATTTTATTACATAAATTTTTTTTTGTGGTGTGTATCTATTATTAAATTGAATTGCAATTTCTATGTGTAAAGAATTTGTTCGTTTAACTTCTCAAATACTATCTTTATATTCTTCGTTTATCTTCTCAAAAAAACCATCTTTATATTCTCAGATTTTACAAGTAAATCGAGCTAGAAATTCAAAACGGGTAAATTTTCAACTAGTTTAGAGTCCGTTTGAAAACATTTATGAAAAATAAAATATTTTAAATAAAGTGTTTTAAATAGATTTGATTTCTGAAAAACGGATTTTTTTCACTCTTTTAATAATCAACATTTTTACACTAAAAATTAAAAATAATTTTTTAATTAAATCAGCTTTTTAAAATACGTTTGACAACACTTTTTAGCTTTCTACTTAATTAAAAGTAAAATCATCCTTTTTAAGTGGAACCAAACCTGACTTTAATGTTTAACCAGTAAAATTTGATCGAATTTTCAAACACTAAAGTTTATATGAGTGAACTTTTTTACACTTTTTTTCTTTGGATTTGAACAATAACATTATTATAACATAATAAATATTAATTATTATTTGAACTAGATTTGAACCATATTCATAACATAATAAATATATTAATTATTGTTAATTAATCAACAAATTTACAAAATATGAAATATTATAGAAAATCTTTTTTAGTTATCAAGTCTGAAATTTTAATTCTTTTAAGGTCTTACTTCACTCCATTATTTTGTCATATAAATATTTTATATTAAATTTATATCTTAATATTTAATTAATCAAAATTTCCATGAATAGAAACTAAACATTCAATCAATCGCTAGTTAGTTTTCAAAAATCTTCAGTTCAATTGATGAGTTGATTGATTTTATCGATTTTTTATACCATCGGATTTTAAAAGCAAACCAAAACGAAAAGAGTTTAATTAGCTCCACCAGCGAAGTTTGATTTTAAAACACTACAGATTACTAAAACCAACATAAAGCTCCAGAAAACCACTTTTTTCTACTGCCATAAACAAGATTGGGATGATTTGGAGTTCAATCTGTAAACCAACTGATATTTTATTAATCAACTTTAACAAAACACATAAATGGGTGGTGACTGGTGATGCACCACCAAGATTATTCCTTCGTGTATGATAAAAAAAAATGAATGTCATAATGTGATTATGTTACATTGCAGAGGTAGTCAAAATCTCTGCATCATCTTCGTAGAACCTGTACTGCTCAAAAACCTGAAGCAGAAGCTCTCTACATGGCACTACGGCCCCAAGCTTGATGCAGGCCAGGAAGGCGCCGGAGAGTTTTCTGTGAAGACTGTATGCCTCATCGGGCGGCGGAGTGAGGCGGTGCTTGAGCATCGTTGCCCCAAGGTTGGAGATGCTTGGGGTGATGTTGTTCACACGGAAGTCGTAACCACCGGGCTTCGCAAATGGCAGCCCAACTATGAATCCGGCCTGGACATGGGCGTCCTTCATCACTTCTGATTCTTCTCCTGTGAGGAAACCAAGCCTTCGTGACATCTCGATCACTGCCTCTCTGTCGCTGTTCGCACATGCAATCACCTGAATAACAGCAATACAATACAATCGGCTGTTGTAGTAATGTTTTTTTTATGGGTAAAGCAATGACCAACACGCCACTATGTTTCATTTAGGTATAGAAATTTCTTCTGAAAATAGATGCAATGCAAAGAGGTGCACCATTCGTAGGTAGTCATCGACAAAACTCTTCGGATAGTCTCGAGCTGCCCCAAAGTCGATGAGATTGATAATTTGCTTGGGCGCGTCATACAAGAAATTGCCCCAGTTTGGATCAGTCTGTCCAAGAGTCAACACAATATAAACAAAAGCCATCCAGGTCTTAGAGAAATTTACCAACAAAATATACTCGAAATATTAAACCAACTACCACTTGAGTGTTATTATGCAACAAAAAATTACAGTTCGCATCATTCAAACTTGGGTCATCCAAATAATACCACATCCTCCATTTACTGGCACTCCCAGGTGCCTAGACATGATGCAGAACACCAATTGAATGTCAATGAAGAGGGGACAGATAAACTTAAACCTGCCTGCATGAACCGAAATACAAATAGCTCCCTTAAAGTCAGCTCCAGCAATTTTTCTCCAACATAGTTGCGAGTTTCTTGATCCAATAGTGCAACACGATCTATAGGAACTCCTGCAGAAAGTAGTCACAGGAGGTCATAAATTAATAGGGAGATTCACCTAATATATAAGAGCCCAACATGAACACATCATTGCAGAATGAATCTTATAATGATTTGAATTGCCACCACAGAAGAAATGTCAGAACACACAGCAGTTAGTAAAAAAAAAAGTACGTATTGGGTGATGGAAAGAAGTATGTTGACGTGGATGAGCTAGCAAATTTCTCAAATGCTCTCAATGCAAGGTTAAAGTTCAGAAGTTTTATCAGATGGGAAAATTTGGAGAAAAATATTAATTGTGAATCAAACAAAAATTACCCGAAACAAGCTCTGTTGTCAAAACTCTTTTGCTGGAAATACCATCGATGACCATGGGAACATAGAAACCCTCCATGTTAGACAATAGTTCACGGAATCGGGTTTGATTTTTTGCTTCCAGCTCATAATCACATTCCCTGGACAATTCCTCTTTTGCCACCTGCAAATAATTTTCCAAAAAACATCAATAACCATCAAATCCCTGCCAAACAAGATGGATGCGTTGAGTCAAGAAAATCATGTTGTGAGACTTTGTGAGATTAGATGAAATAAGTCCAAATCAACAAAAAAGAGTACCCTGGAAAGGTCTGACTGTGCTGCGTTAGTTTTATTCAGATAGTACGCATTTTACCCGATATTGACTGTTTTTATTTTTTTTAATGAATGTGCCAATTTTACAGTTTAGGAAAGAAATAAGTACAATATATGGGTTCAGGGTGCAAGTTAAAAATAATGCAGGAAATTCAAAACGAATAACCACATCAAGAAGATTCATTGTATTACCTTTATAGCTCTATCAAGAAACATGCCTTTCGGGATTAGATTGGTGTAATCCAAGAGACGCCTCACATTTTCAATGTCACTTTCAATACTATCTGCAACACCAGGATACTGTATTTTCATAGCAACATCCAAACCATCCTTTGTAACAGCCCGATGAACCTACAATTGTCATGTAATTGTCAGACCTGTCAAGAGTGACAGCCAAATCTGAGAAAAAAATGGCATATGATGCTGACAAAACTTATCAGACATGGATAATGAAAGAGAATATGCTCCGTGCTCATACATGAAAAAAAGTGCATCAACAACAATTTTTGATTTCTCCAAAATATGAAAAGATTAGTGTTCACCGAATAGAATTCATCAGAAAATCTGGTAAACAATGAACATTTTATGGTATTTAGTTCAACAATACAACATAAATATAACCTTCATACCAGTACAAGTCCATGTGTTCTCCAGTGCGAGTATGTTAACATTAAGGGTGGGGGGACAGATATGAAGATCTTTAGAGATGATAGCAAGCGATCAGAGGTGGTAATGCCTCTTTGAGTGCTACCATTTAGATCATGTGCCAGTCCAAGCATGCAGAGTTGGGTTCAATTGCAGTAAATTATGGGTAACTAACAACTGAAACTAATTCTAAAGTGCATCCCTCAGCATTGCTACTTCAATACTACATATCTTTTGTGTGTGTGTGTGTGAGTGTGTGTGTGTGTATAAACATGACTGATGACTGTATGAAAAAGAGCAAGATACAGGTCATATCTTTGTTCAGCTGTAGCAGAATTACCATTATAATACAGTGGTGATGCAACAGAAACGAGCTTGGGGCTTTGTACTTACAGATTTCGCAAATTTGTATAAACATATGAGAAGTGTGAGTGTAAATTTCTAACCATATTCACAGTGCTATAAACTTAGAATACGTCATCACCTGCCCAATACTAGCAGCAGCCAGAGGCTCGTAATCAAAACTCTTCAGCTTTGATGACCAATCCGAGCCCAATTCAGATTCAATAACATCATTGAGCTGACTCCTCGGCATGATGTCTGCACCTTGACGAACAATATCCAATGCAGCCAAGATCTACAAGTGGAGAGATTTGAATTGAAACACTGGGTCCATCCTAGTTATTTGGCATGCAAAAACTAGAAGGGAAAATGTTAAATTACCGGGGCAGGCACAAGAGACTCGTCCTGAATGCTTAACATCTGACCCAATTTCAATGCAGCCCCACGCATCCTACATAGTGCAAGAGCCAAACGCTCCGCATTTTGTTCAGATAGAAAGGGGGAGTAAGCCGATTGCTTCCCCTGTGAACTGGGTGTTCCAAAAGCAATCCGCTTTGCAGATTCTTGGATTGTGCCCCATGCAAGTCCAGCCCCCAGGCCAGCAAACCTTCAAATTTATGGGAAAAAACAGAAAAAAAAAAAATGAAAAGAGTCCTTGATATAAATGATCTCCTATAACATATTTCAAGTTCCTAGATCCATCTAGAGCCGATGGACATTTACGTGGTGATATCCCCAAAAAAAAAATCAGATAAAAAATATGCTACAACTGAAGAAATAATCCATGATAAATACATTGGTAGTTGTTACTTTTGTTTAGTGATCTTTATCTATAAGCATAATTAACCATCCAAAATTTGCATAATATTCCCAAAAAAAGTCTATAAAATCAAACTAAATACATTAAAATTGAAGTTAATAAAATTTGGACCAAAAATTGTTCAGCTCACCCAAGCGCTCTACCGAACGGCGTCGACGGGACTCTTCTCTCCCTCGGCCTCCTCCTCTTCAATGGCGCCGCTTCACCTCCACCGCTCTTCTCCACAGAATCACCCAGATCACCACTTCTATCTTGTACCACCGTTTCATTTTCCACAACCAAAGCTCCTCCTTCACCTTCAATTTCCCCTCCCGATGCTTCCATGATCAAAACTTCCGCCGGACCACCACCTCCCCCATCCACACATCCCGAGACCGAGGCTTCAGATGGACCGCTCGATCGGAGATCCGACGGGCCATCACATTCCGAGGCGGGGCTCTCATCAGAACCGCCGAAATAGACGACGGACTCCTTAGGCGTGGGGACGGAGAACTCGCGGACCTTGCCCTTGGTGAGACCGGCGAGGTCGGTGGCGGAGAGGAGGGCCCTCTTCAGGGAGGAGGAGAGTAGGGTTTCCATGTCCCCCTTCGACGCGGCGGCCGGAGAACGCGTGGCTAGTTCCTTGACGACGAGGGAGACGCCGTTGACGAGCCTGGTGAGGTCACGAAACGGAGCCATGGATGGCGCGGGGGGGGACAGGTTAGCTTGGGGAGGGATCGATTGCTAACATGCCCGGGACGTTATGGTTTGTTTTTGCAAATTTTGGGGATTGAATATTTATTGATATCTATATGGAGAGAGAGAGAGAGAGAGAGAGAGAGAGGCCCTTTTTTCTGCGGTCGATGGCGGGGGGAGTCAAGGCCGGTGACTGGTGGGAATGAATTGGCCTTTCATTGGATTTTGAAAGGAAAGCCCTGAAAAATTAAATTATTAACTTTGGTTAAATTAAGACGAGAATACGGTTAATGATTATTAACTTTGGTCAGATTAAGACGAGAATACGTGCCCTTCCATGCCCTTTTCTTTCTCCGCCCAATGTCCTCTCCGCCCTCCTCTGCTCACTATCCAACAATCTCTGCGTTTTTTTCATTTGCCTCCAATGACCTCCACATCCCTTTTTCTCTCTCATCCCTCCCCTTGGGATCGTCATCACCCACGTTGTCACCACGAGAGGAGGTGAGGAATAAGTGGGGGTTGATGTTTATAAAATAATGTGTTGATGTTGAAGAAGACTGTAATACTTCGAGTGGTGCATTGAGAATAATATCATACTAGAAGTTGGAAAAACAGGACTCTTTTGTGTTCTTTTGGCAAATACCTCAAAAGTCAATAACCGCGCATAACCGGTAGCTGCATTGACAAGGAAACAAAAGGTTTGCCCTAAACAAGGCGGGAAATCCCACTCAATCTGGTCCTCCACCACTGAATCCCTCCTAAACCCAAAACCACATCGTCCCCCCCACTCCGATGGGTATCAAGGTTTCTTCAATTCACTTCGCCCCGAAAATCTCTTCATCTCCATTTCTCCAAATCGTCCCCAATTCGTCTCACTCTATTTATATGTGCGCGTGATGACCGAAAATTTCCAGGGTTTGACGAAGCTACTGGCGGACAACGCCCCGAAGTCGATGAAGGAGCAGAAGTTCGAGAGCTATTTCGGACGAAAGATCGCCATCGACGCCAGCATGAGCATCTACCAGTTCCTCGTCTGTACATCCCCTTCTCTCTTGATCAGGCTTTCCATTGGTTTTTTTATGTTTTCGTGAAATCGATATCTATGCCTTCACAGATTGTCGTGGGGAGGGTCGGGAGCGAGCTTCTCACAAATGAAGCCGGCGATGTCACCAGGTGCTGTTTTTTTTTTAAAAAAAAAGGGTTCTTTGTTTCCTGGTTTTGCTTATTAATTGAGGATTATCGATTTGTGTTTTTTTTTTTTTCCTTCTTTTTGTGTCGTAGTCATTTGCAGGGGATGTTTACCCGAACGATAAGGCTGCTTGAAGCTGGATTGATGCCTGTGTAACAAAACAATAATTTTTTCTTTTCTTGATCAATGCATCAGTCACCTTTCAATTCCACTCAATGATTTGGTGTGTTCGATTTTTTGGGCTGTTTTTAGGTATATTTTTTATGGGAAGCCGCCTGGTTTGAAGAAGCAGGTGTTGTCAAAAAGGTGACAACTTTGGTTTATGTGTGAATTTCATGTTCTTAGCACATTTGTGTCTGTTATTAACATATGGCATAGCCTCTTTTTTTTTGCCCTATTTAAATGTATGTATTTTTTTTTTTTATAAAAGGTTTTCTAAGAGGGAAGATGCCACCAAGGATTTAAAGACAGCAGAAGCGGCAAGTGCTTATATTTCCCCACCCAGTAGCTTTTAGAGCTGTTTTGTTACATTTTTTTATACTATTGTTCTCTTGAATTTGAAGGGTTTTTTTTCATATGCATCCATGGAATGGTATATCTTTATGTCTTTTTTATGATCTGCAATGTGAAAGAAATGATTTCTCGTATACGTGTCTGGTATGTTATAGGCAGGAGATAAGGAAAGTATAGAGAAGTTCAGCAAAAGGACAGTGAAGGTATGCATCATTAAACTTTCTCTTTAATATCATCACTATTAGCTATCCTTTTGATTAAAGAACATGTTTGACTTGGATATCTGTTTAGTAACCCATGGTCCTGTTCCCTTTCCAGTTCTCATTATCAGGCTGTTAAAATCCCAGTGAGGTTTTTTTTATCTTTGCATCTCATGGTATTCTCTCTGTTTTGTTATTTAAGAAGGAAAACCCGTTAAGAGGACCTTCAAAGTAATGTGTTATGTTGCAATTATACATTGTTTTGAAATAATCAATTTTGGCAGGTGACAAAGCAACACAATGATGACTGCAAACGGCTTTTAAGGTTGATAGGTGTGCCTGTGATTGAGGTGACATTGTTAACTTTAACTGATACATTGTATCCATAGAATATATTCTGGTCATGCATTTTTTTCTGTATCATGGTTTAAATATACGATGCCCAAATGTATTCGTGTAATTTTTTCAGTGGCCTTGTTTCATACATAGATAGAGTCCAATAAATTTCGGGGGTTTGTTTATCGCTGCAAGAAACAATATTTTTTTATTTTTGGAAAACAATAGTCTTCTTCAAGGCATATTTTTATTTCTCATAACTGTACAATGGCAGCATATTCTCACTGATTTATGGATGAGAGATTCACACTTATGTGTTATGCATGCATGAGTGTATTCTGTTATAATAATAGTGTAGATTAGTTGAGACAAACATCAGCATCTTCATACCAAAAAATGGATGAGCTTTTACCAATGTTCATTGACCTACTTCTGATGACATCTCTAAATTTGTACTGTTTTTTAGGCTCCTTCTGAAGCAGAGGCGGAGTGTGCTGCACTTTGCAAAAATGGAAAGGCATGTGCCTACACATATTTTTCCCTGTTTTATCTTGCTTCTTATAATGTTAATATTATTATTTCTTTGCAAGGAGTTATAGAAGCATTTTATTAAACATTGACTGCTGTAGGTTTATGCTGTTGCTTCTGAAGATATGGATTCTCTAACTTTTGGGTCTCCAAGGTTTCTCCGACATCTGATGAAGCCAAGCTCCAAAAAACTTCCTGTCATGGAGTTTGAAGTTGCAAAGGTTCACTGTTCCAACACAATTTCTTTTTATTTCTGATTTCTTTTCAGTGTTGTCAGTTGTGGTATGATTTTCAATGTGATGTCTGACTGATAGCTTATCTCAGGTGTTGGAGGAGTTAGATCTCACTATGGATCAATTCATTGACTTGTGCATTCTTTCCGGGTGTGATTATTGTGAAAGTATCCGAGGTAGTTTATTTTCTATAAGCTTGTTTGAAGATGTTTTAACTGACAGTGTCGCTCTCAAATGCTGCTCTTCCTTTCTGAACCTTATTTAGCCGATTTTCAAAACACATCATGTGATCTTCTCATTTCTAAAATAGAAGGATATTGCAAGCCTGCAAGGTAATTAGAATTGGAAAGAGAACTGTTAGTTTTTAACATGTTTTTCCATGAATGAATTCTGTTTTTGTTTATAATAACTATACAAAAGATGTAAGATGTTTGGATGATATGTGGGATAATCTGTCCAAGCATGCTTGGAGATGGAATTTTGTCTATTTGTTTGAAAGTGAGACATTTCAAATATTATGTTTGATACATAGACATTGAAAGAATATTGAGGCAAAAGAGAAATAGCAGATACTCCAATTGGTTGCTAGCATTTTAATGTTGTCCCTTGATTATTGCTGTTTGCATGTAACTAGTTTTGTTGTTTGCATATACCAAAATTGGTTATGTGGTGTTTGATGATGATGGGGGTGATCTTTAAATTGGAGAATGGAGGAACACATTGGAATCTTTAAATTAGTATGAAATATGTGAAAAGTATTTTCCATGGCAAATTGGTAATGGTTGAAAGAGGCATGGTTTGTAATGATGATGAGAAATTAATCCTAAGGGATTTTTTTCAGAATTAAAATATAGAAATTTATTGTACAAAGACATGATGACATTAATTGGACTGGTTCTGTTAGGACTATAACATTAATATATAGACAAGGAAATATAATATTGGGTTTTGTCTCTGGCAAGATTTGACAGGCACATAATTCTGTTTATTCGATTTGAAAGCAACTTACAAGCTTCATATCAATGGCTTGTTGCTTGGGGCTGTATTTTTTTTCATTATATTGACTCCTCACCATGAAGTTACCACATATCTGAATTCTTGTATATATACCATATGCATGACATGTTGTCTAATACAGTGACATTTACATGTATTTTTGAATAGGTATTGGAGGTCAAACTGCTTTGAAGTTTATCCACCAACATGGTTCAATAGAAAATATTTTAGAGAACATAAACAAGGAAAGGTTTGACATTGTTTTTTAATGTGTTTCACTGGTTTATTTGTTTTAAGATTATAAACTCATAAAAGCAATGCCGGTTCTTAATGCCACTTGATCCAAAGATAATGATGGCTTTGAAACATATATCTTTAACTGTACTTGCAATATTCTTGTTTCTCCACTTGAGGCACTAATTTTTAATTTTGTGTTCTATTAGATGAATCATCTTTCTATAGTGTGTTACTATGACAACCACACTGATTGTACCCTGGATAAATTTTCATGTCGTATTCTATGAGCCTTTTTTTTTATAATTCTCAAGTCCTACTAATCCTGAATATATCTTCTTATTTATCATTTCTTTCGAAACAGATATCTGACTTCCGGTTATGTATCATACCATCTGGTATTCTTTTTATCAATAGTGTTCTCCTTTTTGAAGTTTCATTTCAAAATGATTCTATTGCATTTTTTGTCCATTATTTGAACGTATATCAGGTTCTTAACGAGGGGCTTCACCGCATTCTGTCATATAAGTATAACAAATTTGTGCTTCCTCATCATTTCATTTTCATACTTTTACATGATTTTATCTTGACATGTAGCTCAGAATTTACTGCTTACCTGTTAGCCTGTTTTTATTGTTTGCTGTAATTTTCACCAACTGGATTTAATTGGTTCCTTTGACTTAAATAAATAGGACACCAAATGCAGGTACCATATCCCTGAGACTTGGCCATATCAAGAAGCTCGCTGCCTATTTAAAGAGCCTCTGGTTTCTGACCCTAATGACCAGCCTGAGATCAAATGGACTGCTCCAGATGAAGAGGTGCTTAACATCACTGGGGATAGTTTTTTGTTTGTACCTTATTCTTATGTAAATGACCATGGTCATTTTTCTTTCTTTCAGGGTCTAATAACTTTTTTGGTGAATGAGAATGGATTTAACAATGAAAGGGTTACAAAGGCATGCCATATTCTTGTTATATTGGTTGTCTCTGATGCTCCATCTATGAATTACTCTTTGTTAATGATGAACAACACATTTTGTGTGTTCTTTTGACAGGCAATTGAAAAGATAAAGGCGGCCAAGAACAAATCTTCTCAAGGCCTGTAAGTAGTCATGAAATGCCTTTGTATGAAAAGATTATCATGGATGTATAATGATCAATGTTTGGTTGTAATAGGTTAGAATCCTTTTTCAAACCAGCTGTGAGTACGTCAACACCCATTAAACGAAAGGTATGTGCTTCTTTATTGTATTCAATTCTGTACTTTCTGGATCTGTATTAAGAAAAAAAGTTAGTCAGAAGTTCAATATAATGGATGTTGCTTGGATTTCGTTGATTGGTTAGGGATGTTAGTATCAATGCAAGCGTATGCATTATGTGAAACATGAATTATGTCTTTATTTGGACTTTTACAAACTTAGAGCTTGATCTGCACCCTGATTTATTCTACCCTGATTTATTCTAGATGTTCCTTGGTAAGATTTAGTGATCATACCTTTTTGAAGATCTTAATCTTGGATTGGTTTCTAAATATCTGCAACTGATATGTAATAATATTTTTTAGAAATATTGATTGGCAACATGGGTCCGACTGGATTTTAGGATTTCATGAGGTGGATTTCAAAATCCTGGAAAAAATGAGTTATCCTGTGTTTGTACTAGATTCACTAAACCAATCTATTTTACTCTGTGAGAAGGGAAAAAAAGAGCTGCAAAATTTCAGCTTATACCCAAGGATGACATTGTGTGATAACTTGCATGGACTTTTTTACCTGATTTACTTCTATGCTTTCTGTGATCCCTGTATAACAGGAAACCAGATGTATACTTGGAGTGTCCACACCTCCGCTCAATCGTCAGATGCTTTCTCTTCACATCTGTATCAAATCACGATCCTATGCCAATGACAGCTTATGCCTGCTGATTCCAAAGCCAAGTTTCAGTCACTCGGGAGCATACTTCAGGGGTAGTTGCTTTTGCATATGAAGCTGAAAGTCAAGTAAATGTTCTGAGAGCAACCATACCTCAGTAATTTTGCTTTTGCATTGAATTAACTTCTTAGACTGGATTACTTGGATTTCAATTTATCTGAAGGCATGATCGCCAAGAAATCATATAATATATAGTTTTAAACAAGAGTCTTGTTCATGAATTTGTTCAGATTTTTCAATACGGTTAACACATCATCTTCGGTCATTTTCATTTTAAGGAATTGTTATCTTAATGCCAGTTTGCAATTTCTAATACATTGGATATCACTTTTGGATTTTATTGTCAAAAGGTTTCATAAGGAGAGACTATAATGATCTTTACTGTAGAAATTTTCCTTGTGTAATATGGTTGCATCAATGTAATATTGATTATCCATATTCTCCCTTCTATTCCAATCATAGTCTTGCGTTTTTTGAAATCCAGTTCTGCTGCATATAATTTTGATAGTCTTTGTGGTTTAATATTGTTCATTTTCTTCATATATCAAGAAACATTGGAAAAGGTCACGAAAGAAAGTGCAAAGAAGAAATCAAAGCCCAGTTGTGGAGCTGAAATGTAATAAAAGTAGAGCTAATTTAATGATTAGAGGGTCTTCGACACCTAACGCATCTCATGGATTCCCATCAGTCATTCCATTGCATACCAGCTTTTATAAACATAGATTATTTGTATAGTACAACATATTACAAACAGAATTATAAAACGGTTGGTTATGTGATTTTTGTTAAGAAAAATGTTGCATTCAATCCCCCTTCAATTTGCAATACATGCTTCAATTTTGTTATATTATTATCTGTCATGTACTCATATTCATATTTCAATTGATTAATCATTTGCAAAAAAGAAACTGTATGCTCCATACTCATGAAATAGAGATTCCCACAATGTATGGGGCATCAAAATGCAAAAGAAAGGTCTCCCTGAAAACAACTATAAATATACTGTTACCAGACTTTTTACCATTTGTTTTAAGCATTGACATAAAGACCAAAAATAAAATCAAGAGGCAGACTTTGGAGTGCTTGCTGCTAGTTTCAAGTAAATAGACTTAAAAAAAAAAAAAAAAAAAAGGCAAAGACATGAATAGGTGCTAGTTTTAATTCAGGGATGAAAACATAGATTAAACGTCTGGCTGGTAGGAAATCCACCTAACCCCTGGAGCGGGGGACTTTGGGTGAGGAGGCCCTGCTCTCGCTCGCTGGGCTCGCAATGACCTTCCTAAGCCGCCGCCACTTCTTAGCCACTCCCCCATCAATTGCTTCCTTCAATGTAACCTTCACATTAGGACCATCCCCGTCAGAACCTATATCCTCCAAATAGCTCAGTTTCCTAGCCCGTGTTCGTGAGGCAACAGAAGAACCAATAAGATTATCCCTTGTTTTCAATGGTGATGGAGAGGTTCCCACAGGAACTCCTTCCTCCAACACCATCCTGTGTTGTACAGCAGCATCACCAGTACAATTGTTAGGCGACGGCAAACGCAGCTTGCCATATGTTTCCTGCTTCTCACCCTCCTCGGCGTGGGCCCTGAGTTTGTCGATGCTTCCCTCGATCTTTCCCTGAAGTCTCTGGCGCTTGAAGGAGAGTCCCCCCATGGACCAGTGAGCCTCGGTGGCCCAGGCCAAGAGTGGATCCATCACAGGGACAGGAGGATCCACCCTCATACCTTCCCCCTCGTAGAACCTCGGCCTCGGGAGCCCGCTCCCATAGAACTTGCCTGGACCAAGAGCCAACACCATTTCTTGATTTCTCACCAGGGCCACCACCAGAGGGAAAGCCAAAAGGGAGGAATGAATGGTAGAGATGATATGTGAAAGGAAAACAGGATTGGAGTTCATTTTCTTGGACGACCTCCACCCCCCCTTTTAATATGGAATCTGGCGGGAAGTTTGGCGCCCAGACAGTTGTTTTTTTGTTGAAAAGAAGAAAAAGAAACTTTACAGTTGTTTTTTTGTTGAAAAGAAGAAAAAGAAACTTTGGCGGGCTAATAACATCCAACCTTTTGGCGGTAAAAAACCAAAATGAATTTCTTGAGGTAATCTCAAGACAACCCAAATCATCGATCACTTCATCTTTCCATCGTATGCTTTTAGATCATGAGGGGTGAATCATTTTAATCTCTCGTTTATGTGGAGGTTGGAACGTAAGATTTTCACTATATATTCAACTTGATTGAGTGGTCAATCTGAACGTGAATCCAATTCTAGCTCATGATCAGTGCTATATGTGTTCCTTTACTGTCTAAACCCAACAAAACATGCCCAAGGCTCACTGAAATTATACTGACCACTCAACTGAAATGATTGAAATTATAAATATATAATAAATTTTATAAATTATTTATATAACCAGATTATATACTACATATTTACTAAATCTTATTAAATTTTAGAAAATTTTTAGTTTTGATACACATTTTTTTCAAAAAAATAGATAACTATTGTTATAAAAAAAAAGTTTATTTTAATTTTAAATCTATTTTATTTTGTTTTATTTTATTTTATTTTATGTTTATCAAAGATTCTATTTATAGATATACAAAAAAAATCTTAAAATACTTTAATAAGAATATAAGAAAACGAGGAAAGCAACAATGTTATAATAATAACGTAATAATAACTCTTTAACATGTCATATTATTTTGGTTTGATTTTATTTTATTTTATCTTATTTATTTATTTTTTGTCGTGTAGAGTATTCGGATTCCATTGAGTGCCCTGATCCCCTGTTAAAACGAAATCACCTACAGAGACAACTTGGTCCCCATTATCAATGATTAAAATATAACAACCTAAATATGCCTACAAGTTCCTTTCTCTCATATCTCTTTTGTGTACTCTCTTTATCTATTTTGATTTTTAATTGAAATAGATATATCCACAAGTTTTTTAAAACATATATATATATATATATATATATATATATATAACAGCCATACACTCGCACTTTCAACTACTAATAAGCTACAACCAACAAAACCAGACTGCGATAGTGAAATCACATAGATTCTCTATAACAACCAATGAATGGTTGTCACATAGGGGAGGTAAGTGCATAAAAAAATTGAACATAATTTCAAGAGATTCTTATCAGTAGGAGTCTCTAAAAAAAGTTGAAAAAAAAATTTAATTTGCATACATGACAGCCTTTGATTGACGTCCATAAGGTTTCTATGTGGTTTCATTACATAAAATCTGAACTCAACAAAAGGGTGTTGTTACACTCAGTTTTTTTCTCAATTCAAAACACAGTCTTATATGTCTCGATAGAAAGCTAGTGAAGCATATACCTCATTAAATATTTTCTTACATTTATTGAAAATATATTCATTCAATTCAAAATAAAAGGATATATATGTTTTATCAAAATATATACTTTGTTAAATAATATTTATTATTTTTATAAAAATAAAAATATATGTGATCTGAATTTTGATCAGTAAAATTGATCAAGTCGCTCGACAACACCCACCTCTTTAAATATACACAAGCTTGTATTAAAAAAAAAAATACAACATGTACAGCTCCCAAACGTTACTCAGGTTGTTGCAAGGCTGCAACAACATGCAGAGGCTGAAAAAGATCCAAGCCCAAGTCCACATCAACGGCCACCAACACGACCCCCTCATCTCAAACAAGCTCCTCAGCTTCTGCGCCATCTCTCGCTCAGGCGACACGACCCACGCTCAGACCCTCTTCACCCAAATCGAAAACCCACAAACTGAAGCCTTCAATTCAATGATCCGATCCTTCTCTCAAACCCCATCCCCTCAAAAATCCTTCTTTTACTACAATCTGATGATCACCGGTGGCGTCCCCTCCCCCGACGCCTTCACCTTCGCCTTCCTCTTCAAAGCCTGCGAGCGGTCCCGCGCTGAAACCAAGTCACGAGAGGCCCACGCATCGGCGATCCGATATGGGTTCGTGTCCGACGTCCTCGTCGCGACGAACCTGTTGAGCTCCTACTCCGAGAACGGGTCGATCGATTCCGCGAAGCGGGTGTTCGATGAAATGCGCGAGAAAGACTTGGTTGCCTGGAATTCGATGATCTCGTGCTACGTTCGCGCGGGTTTACACGACGAGGCGAGGAAGGTTTACGACTTCATGAGGTACTCGGAAGTGGGTCCTGATGGGTTCACTCTGGTCGCACTTCTCTCATCCTGTGCGGAGGCTGGCGCGCTCAATTTCGGCGTCCGGTTGCATAGATTGGCCAACGAGAGCGGCTTGTGCGACCGGAATGTGATTGTATGCAACGCGCTTGTGGATATGTACGCAAAGTGTGGGAGATTGGACTTGGCGTGGGGGGTGTTTGATTCAATGAGCAGTCATTGTGAAGTGTCGACGTGGAATTCGATGATTGTGGGGTTGGGAGTCCACGGGAGAGGCGACGAGGCGGTCTCAATCTTTGATCGGATGGTCGTAACCGGAATAAGGCCTAACGCCGTGACGTTCCTTGGCTTGCTGAGTGGGTGTAGTCACCAAGGCCTCGTACGCGAAGGCCTCCACTACTTTGGGTTGATGAGCTCCAAATTCAATGTGAAGCCAGGAATCAAACACTATGGTTGTCTTGTCGATCTTCTCGGACGAGCGGGTATGCTCGAAGAGGCGCTCGCGATGATACGGAGCTCGCATTGCAGCAAAGATCCGGTCCTGTGGCGGACACTGTTGAGCGCCTCCAAGGTACATAGAAACGTAGAGATGGGTGGGGTTGCGAACGAGAATTTAGTGCGTTTGGGAGCGCGCAACGCGGGCGAATGCGTTCTTCTTGCTGGATTATACGCGGAGACCGGAGATAAGAGAGCGTTTGCGGAGATGCGGAAGACGATCAAAAGGAAAGGAATCAAAACCGCGCCCGGTTGGAGTTGGATAGAAGTAGAGGGTGATGTGAGGAGGTTTGGGGTGGGTGACAAATCACATTGTGATTCGGATGCGATTCATGAGAAGGTGAAAGAGATGGTTCATCGAGCAATGTCGATTGGATACGTTGAAGAGAAGTCTAAATTGTTCGTTGCGGAGGAGTCTCGCGGTTGTCACAGTGAGAAGCTCGCGATCGCTTTTGGTCTGTTGAGGACGACTGAACAGACGGGGCTTCGCGTTGTGAAGAATCTGAGGGTGTGCAGAGATTGTCATGCATTGACAAAGTTCGTGTCGAAGGCGTTCGGTCGAGAAATTATCGTAAGAGATCGAGTGAGGTTTCATCACTTTAAAGATGGATCGTGTTCTTGTAATGATTTTTGGTGAACTTTGTACGTATTCTATTCTAACAAATTCATTAAAATATATTTTATTATATACATCGAATAATATCATCCAGATTCATTTAATTCTTGGTTTTTTTTTTTTCTTATCTATATAGAGATCGGATAATATCTATATCCATCCAATTTTAATGCATTTTTTTTTTTTTTTTGGTATATGTACCCTTACAAAAATCACATTTAACAAAATATATTTGAAGATTTGTTATTTCTAATAATATTATTCGAAAGGTTTTAAATTATACAGTAATATTTTTTTTATCCATTTAAGCAATATTGTTGGTTTTAGAGTTTCAAATGAGATATTTTTGCAGGGTTGATTGAGAGGTATATATACAAAAAAAAAACTCATTTTTAATTGAAACATATTTTTTTCATGTAATTTGATAATAAATTATACAAATGAATTATTTAATTATTATTAAAAGCTTCATTATAACATCTATGTATATATAAATGATATATTATATTATATATAAATGGATTGAAAAAAGTTGAGGATCGGGGGTAAATTTTTTTTATTTACACGCCCATCGTATGTGTGGAGAAGATTAGTTTAATTTATATAAATACATATCAATATTTTGAGAACATTAATTATGGGTTCTTATGATCACCCGTATATTATTTTTAGATTCTTGAAATTTTTTAAGTTTTTTTAAGTTTCTGAAATGGTCAAAAATTATCTTTAGGTCTCTCCAGCTGGAAGCTATTTAAAAATATCAAAAATGCCCCCCACCCAATTATTTTAGTACATTGTTAACGTTTCCCAATACATTATTAAGTATCTCTATTACACTGTTAACACTCTCTATTATATTGTTAACCGTAGTATAAATTACCTCATGTTGAATTATTTAAGTGCATTGTAAACACTTTTCACTGTACTTTTAAGTATTTTCAGTATACTATTAACACTCCTCAATACATTATTAACATTCGCATAATTGGACGAGGGACCTAAAGATAATCTTTTCCCTTTTTAGAGATTTAAAAAAACCTTAAAATTTTTTAGAGATCTCTAATTAATTTTTTCATATACTTGAAAATTTATATTTTTATCATATAAATATATAATTAAGTAAAAAAAAAATCTAATAATGTTGAACTGAACATAACAAACATAACATATGGTCTCGCGGTGCACACCCAAAATAAAATAATTTTGCTTTGAGTATTGAAAAAAAAAAAGTGAGAAATAAAAAGCTGTTCAACTATTCTATCCGTTGCATCGTTTCGTTGGTGTACGGTATTTGCTACATTCACAAATCACAAACATCCTCCCAAACTGAAAGAGAGAGAGAGAGAGAGAGAGAGAGAGGGATGGCCAGCCTTCCAGTGTTTCGGCTTTCTCCCCCCAACACAATGGCCCTCTCTAATCGTCCAACAATAACAGCTTCATCTAATGGTAACCCTTCTCTTTATATATCTTCAATGTTTGAATTTTAATATACCATAAACAGTCAAATCAAGGACGTGCGAGCTTTAAATTCATCTGATCTTGACCTAATTTTTTTATGAATCTCATTTGATTTGTCAGGGGTTCCTCCATCTGATCGAAGATCAGGTGGTCCGGCGATTCTTGAAATCCCGCTCGAGAAGATCCGGCGTCCGCTCATGCGCACGAGGGAGAACGACCCTGTGAAGGTGAAGGATCTCATGGAGAGCATCAAAGAGATCGGTCTCCAAGAACCCGTATGTTTTTTTTTCTTCTTCTCCGATTTCAGTATTTTTTTATCTTTAGAAATAAAACTTTGATTTGGGTACTTTTGATCCATCGAATTATATGTTCTCTCTCCCACTAATCAAGTTGAGTTTATATTTAATTTTTGAATAATAGAGGTAATAATTATCTATAATTGGATTTGGACCATGTGACTTCTAATCAAATCGTTTTATTAAATAATATGCCAATTATTCTTTTGGAAGTGAGAATAGCAATAAAATTAAATAATAATAATAATAAAAAAAAAAACTGTTTGGTACTCCGATAGTTATGCTTGGATAAGCTTTGGTAGTAATTCCAAGGGGGGAGATGGAATAGCCTATCCATGCCTTGTGCATTTTAAAAAAATCCTATATACAAAAAAAAAATGATGATTATATAAGAAAAATGCAACCCAACAGAAACTATCCCGATGGTTATCTATCCCAGAATGTCAATCTATCCCGGATAGGGCTCATGGATTTGTTCGAGTATTGGGGAATTGGTTTCTGGAGTTGATTCTCCAATCAGCAAAATGAACCCATGTGATGCAATTGTTGTACACTGGTTTTATGGTCTTATTTACTTGTCAACCAAACTGACTCAGTTTCAGCTCCCAATATTCCTATTTTGTTTTAGGGCATGACTCTATATATCATTGTACATTGTGACTGCACCTTGATATTGTTGGATCATGGTAAAACTTCTTATGTCAATTATGATCTGTTGTGCACAATGAAATCTATATATCGAATGTTGCTGAGAACACAATTGAATAGTAGCATCTTTATCTAAATGTAGTTTAACAGAGGTCTGATTATGGAAAAATTTTGTAAATGTCAAGCAAATTTCCATGGACATCGTGTTTAACTTTCAGAAATGAATCAATAAGGTTTGACTAAACCTAACTTTATATCTGGTGGATGCTTAATTTTCACTTGCACAATGAATTAATACGGCTCTCCTCTGGCCAAATTATAACCCAGAAGAATCATGTTTCAATTGTTGAGCTTGTGTCATCTATAGTATCACATTTATTCTCTTAAATGTTTATTTCTGAATCTTCACCTTTGTGTCCATCAAAAACTTCACTGTCTTATTTGACTGAATTGGGGGTGCAATTCATTCAAATAAGAGGGTGCAATTCATTCAAATAAGACAGTGAAGTTTATTTATAGTATAGGTCTCTGAGATTGTTGGAAATCCCGAGATGGAGTGGATGACGATTGACATTTCAAAAAACACTATCATTGGTATTCTCTAGCCATCACTAAGGGGAGTCTCATCTTCTTTAGCTGTCCACATGGGGCGCCAGAGAGCCGCCTTTGAGTTTTAACTTGGTCAGCTCCTCAGAGTCGATAACCTATCGACACCTTGGTGCCACCCTTTGGAAAACACGGGTGTTTTTTCTCTTTTCTAGTATTATTTATATTCTGTATCCTCTCACCTCCACTTAGATCTGTATTAGCTCTTTTCGCAATGAAATCAATTGGTAGCAGTTATCTACCTTATTTCAAAAAAAAAAAAAAACTTGGTTAGCTCCTCAGATCTTTTGTGGGTGACGACTCCTCTTTAACCATCGATAATCAATGTATCTGATCTTCCCGTAATGTCCTCAGCGCAAAGATTTTGCCAAATCTTTGACGATTTTCAAATTTATAATTCAGTCATGGACTGGGTCTTTATTAGGCTGATGATTGAACCTGTGTGTGGTCATCCTCAGGGGTGGTTAATCTGCTTTGGTCATCCATAGGGACGGCTGAACACCTTTAACCGTCCATGGGGGCAGCTGATATCCCTCAATCACCTCGGTTTCTGGATCTTTTACTTTGGCAGCTTTTATTCATTTGTTACAGTTGATCCTTACTTGCATGCATTAGGGGGCTGTTACTAACTTTCTGAAATGTAATTGAAAATGAAGAAACTTTTTTTTATCTCTTTCTAGGCAAGGAAATATTGTGAATGGTTCTTTTATCATTCCTGTGATGATAACAATTTTCTGACATGCTACCATCAATTCCTGTTTTTGGTTTCCATACATGCTACATTTTTTCATGGAATTAATGAGAGGAAACAGAAACATATTATACATAGATTCATTTCCACATATTTAACCAACCATTTCTATAATTATATATTGCAGATAGATGTTCTTGAGGTTGAAGGAGTTTATTATGGTGCGTGTTCATTCAATCCGAGCAGGAGTTTAGGCAAAACCTTTCAAATTATTTTTTGTCATGGTTACAAGCATGGGTTTTTTCTTTTTTATATTCTTTTACCCACATTTTCTCCATATTTATAGGTTTTTCTGGCTGCCACCGCTTCGAGGCTCACCAACGCCTTGGACTTCCTACCATCCGTTGCAAAGTTCGTCGGGGAACAAAGGAAACTTTAAGGTACATTTTGTACTGTTGGATTTTATGATTTTAGATATAATTTTGATAAATTTTTAGGAGTTTAATTACCAATTAGAATTCAATCTACTTTATTTTTTTCAGGCATCACCTTCAATGAACGCGCATTCAGTCAATGTTCTCTTTATCCGGGTTATTGTTCATAACATCCTTTATAAAATATTTAAATTAGTTGTGTATTTGTGTTTCAGGCAACTGTATAGATATAAAACGTTGCATGACTTCACATAGTATAGTAATGAGGGACACATCTTTGACTAGGACGCTCTTATATATTCGGTTGGAATATGCTTTGGATGTGTGTAGGCCTATAGAAATGGTGAATAGTTTTTTCGTTTTTTTTTTTTTTTTAAAGATAAAATTAATAGACTTTTTAGCTGGACAATAGAATAAGATTATCATACCATAAATTCATCCATCTTGTTCTTATTTACATGTCAAGATTTTATGCTTAACTTTAACCGCCCGTTTGGGGTGTGACATAAAGTTATTCGTCCTTGATAGCTATACTAGGATAGATAACAATCCATGTTGAATAGATAAAATTTTGTTTGGTTGTTTTTTTTTGTTATTCTCATTGGGAAACGTAAAATTGATCTTTTTGTTGTTTGGTTCACCTTGGATAAAGTAAAGATAAGTGGTAGATAAGAGATGGATAAGAGTTTATGACTTTTTAAATGACAACTATACCCTTGTATAAATTATTTGTGTTTGGGAATAAGTATGAGAGGTGTGTGTGATATGATAGATGTGACAGTTTTTGGAATGTGTGCGGAGAGTGTTAGGTCAGATAAAAAATTTTAAATGACAGAGAAAGATATTTTTATTCATTGGCATATATTAGCCCTGATAAGTAATTTCACAATTTTCTTAAAATAATTATCAGACTAGATAAATTATCGAGGTTTATTCTTATCAAACAAAAACAATCGTTTGAGGATTATTTTACTGTATTCTTTCTTATCTATCGTTTATGCTCCACCAAACGGGGGTAAAAGAATTATTTAATGTTGTACCAACCACTGTTTCTCCACCAAGTGAGTCCACCTCTGAAAATCAATTTCCATCGCTGTCAGAATTGACTTACAATCGTGACTTCCAACCCCAAACACCCCTCATTAAATTTTTAATGGCTAAAATGAGGACTTGTCATTAATGTGTGCTGGACATCAAGTCATTAACATGTAATTTTAGGCCCCATGTCAATAGAACACTTCAGATCTAATTATAGATGTAATATTTTTCTTGCATGAGTAATGGTGTTAAGTACATTTAAACTTCCCTACTTGTAATTTTACAGGGACATCTTGTATTATTATTATTATTTATTATCATTTATTATTATTATTAACTTCCCTAATTGTCATTTATTATTATTATTTTTTGCCATGGTGCTGGTTTTTGAAAAAGCTTTAGGCCTGTTTGGATATGTGTTATTTTAGGACGATTTAAATTCTCAAACATGGATCCAGAAACCTTTTCTTGTTTAAATTTTCAAACCCCACCATCTGTTTATTCTTTGTAAAAAACCAACTATTAAAAAGCTGTAAAAATAATGTTTTTCAAAAGTTAGGTTTCAAACACGAGATTATAAGCTGTTCAATTTTGATTGAATATTGATTTGTTTTATTACTCAAACAATGTGGATTTTAAAAAGGAAATTGATACGTGATAACTCTGTGTACAGGCTGGACACATTTTGGTATTTTTAAAATATGTATTTTGTTGATCAAATATACTATTTTTTTTAAAAAAAATACACTCATGTATATATTTTATATTTTTTATAATATTATCATTAATTGAAATGATAGAATATAATGTATTGAACAACTACATCATTAATTGTATTAATGAGATAATAAATTAGGCTATAAAATAGATTGAGTGTATTAGTGCACGAGGAAATTTTTTAAAAATTCTAAAAATCTTCTCTCAGTGGGGGTGATTCTCGCATCCATTTCACCATCATATGCAGACACAGTGCAACATGTAGATAGGCTTTTTAATGAAAGAGAAGATAAGACACCACATCCCAATCTCCATCCATCAATCTATATCTACCTTCCCTGTTAAAAGCCTACATGTTTTTAAAAAGGGTTTTTTATTTTTAAGTTCTTGTAAACTATATAATTTAGTGATTAATCTTTCATTTCTTCATATTTTGATTTAAATCTTTAGATTTAAAGTATAGGTTCATTTTAGTTTTTCGAATGGACTTATTTCTAAATTATTTAATTTGTTTTAGTCCCTGGGAGGGACTGAAAAGAACATATCCTTAAAATGTGGGGACTTAAATCGAAACATGAAGAAGTGAGGGATCGATCACTAAATCACATAGTTTGTAGGGACTTAAAAATAAAAATCCCGTTTAAAAAATGTCCCTTCCGAGTGCTCTCAATTGTCTTGGTGATTCATCCAATAATATTTATTTATTCTTGCTTGATATTGGCGATTGTTCTCATTAGGATTTTCAAATACAATATGAAGTGCTGTGAGGGCCTCAAGTTTTTTTTTTTTTAAAAAAAAACTAATGGTGACTTTGGTTGAAGATGCCCACTTTGAACCACTTTTGATGTTATATATAATACTAATATTAATATCATCTGATCTAGGTTTTGTTTATGATTAACCCTCTCGAAAACCGATTTCTGCATCAGAATTCAATTCTTTATTCTGAAGATTCATAAAAAAAAAAAAAGACACCCTTGACTCTTCACCAAGACCTTTCAAACTTTTGTAGGGTCAAAAAACTGATTTTGAATTTTTTTTTCCTTTTCCCCTCACCTCTTTGTAGAGGGGGCCACAGTTATAATGCTTTCATGTTAAGCATGGATGGGATCATCTGCGAGTGATGGGGTTGATTTTGTAAAGCTTGATTTGTCGCATTGTTTAAGCCTTGGTTATTTTTTAAAAATAATTTTTATGTATAAATGTAAATATTTTTTATTTATTATTTTGGCTTCTTTCCATGCACTCCATGTGACTACATTTCTTCCTCCAAGCAATTGGAATCTTGACTTTCTCTGATACGAAGACATTTGAATGAAACGTCTTCTTCTGTGTGTCTTTTATCTCTCTCTTTCTTTTATGAGAACACAATAATGTAAACCAACAAATATACTGCAATACATGTATAAGTCTTGTCTGGGAAGGTCAAGAAGATTTTTTTTTCCGTATTGGACAAAAGCAACTTCTGTGGCAGTAAAAGTGGGCATGCCACATGTAATACACTCACATGTTTGGTGTGTTCATGTCGAGTGGAACTAAAAATAACAAAAATATCTGTATTAGTTAAACTTTTGAATTGAAGTATTAATATTCACATTTAAAGACTTAGGAGGCATTTGGTAACAGAGTTTATGGGTGATTTTGCTTTTTAATTAAACAGAAAGTTGAAATATGTCATCAAACTTGTTTTAAGAAGCAAACTTAATTAAAAAGTTATTTACAGCTTTTTAGCATAAAAAATTGTTTTTTAAAAAACATAGAAAATGCATTTTTCAGGAATTAAAGTCTATTTAAAAATCACTTTATACAAATCTTATTTTTCAAATTCTAAAATATAAATATTTGAATTTATATATGATCTATTGATAAACTCACGGTAAAATGATTCCACAAACTTTGCAAGGGTTGATGGTCAACACATTTTTTAGAGAATTCAACAACTTGATCCCAAATGTCATGAAGAATATAAACTCAATTGAACCATTTTATTTGGTTTTATATCCTTTAATGTTCCTAAACAGAAGTGCTTATAAGAATATTTTCCTTGGGTACCCATCTAAACTTCACCTTAACAAGCAAACAGATCAGTTATTCTTTCTTATTTTACAAGAGTGCCTTTAGAATCCAATTAAAGACACATTGATGCCTCAAAATGACATAATCCAAACTCAAATGAAAAATAGTAAGATTAATCATGCACAGATAAGTAATGAATTTAAACCACCATGACATTACACACAATGAACAAAAAATGTTCTTTTTAAAAAAAAACAAATTTTTTTTTTCAATCTAAGCATCTATTTAGTTTGAATTATTTATAATAATATTCACAACTTAAAAACACCTCGCTAATTGTTTATTTTTTATACTAATAATTACAATACATGAAAATATAATTTAATCAATTCAATATCTTCGTTCGAAATCCACCACAAGTAAAAAATCAGAGTTTTCAAAAATAACCTTAATATCATATACCATTATTTGAAGGTTATATACATTTTAATTTTTTTTTAATAAAATATGAAAATATTTTCGTTTTTTAACTTCTCCAATTTTTTTTTTTAAAAAAGATAAATGGCAAGCGTATATCCATCTATCGCGACAAAAGAGCTCAAAAATAAATAACAATAAAACAAATCATTTATTTTTTTAAACTACTCCAAACAAATCATATTTGTTAGTGGTTTATTATGTACCTTCTGCCCCCCATCACATGCAGTGCAGGTGACTTTCACAGTACTAGTCTGATTAAGTACATCTAAACAACAACAGCTCCCAAAGTCTTATTTGACTCTCTTATTTTAATAATAAGGAAGGGTAAGGGGACACGTTTTGTGTGTCTCAATAATGCTCTCAAAAGTCCACCCCCACCCCCTCCCCAACACTTAACACATAACTGCACATCCATCACGACAACACCCAAACATCCCCCTATCACCACCATGTCATGATGACATGACGACCATCCATAGATGGTGATTTGAAATGATGATGCGGGAGTCAAATCCTTTAATCATTATTTTATTATTTTATATTATTTTTTAATTGACCAACGCCACCACCACCAACACCACCGCCAATCATTCAAAAATAAATAAATATAAATGGTGAGACTTTCATTACAAGAAGAACCAAAATCCATGCAACCGATTTCTTCAACTTTCAATTTATTAATTTGAATTTTTGGTTTTTCTTCTCACCCTCCCAGACCATTTGAAAGCTCTTCCAAGACAGAAACTCATCTCTCCTTCCTCTCCTTTTTGATTGTGAAACGTGAAGGCTCACTCACACACAACAATCCCAAATATTCAATCTTTCGAACCCCTTCCACAACAAACAAAAACCCCCCAATTCCTCTCCTGTGGGTTCTTTCTTTTGTCTGTCCTCTAATCCCATCTGGGTTTCTCTTTTTCTCTGTTCTTCTTCATCTGGGTCCCTTTTTTCTCATATGGGTTTGTCTTTATAAGTTCCAAAATCCCATCTTTCTCTCCCTTCTGAAATCTTTGCCTGTTTCCCCTCATCTGGGTATCTCCTATTACTGCCAATCTGTCACTGTTTTGCCCTCTGAAACCCTTAGATCTGCTCTGATTGATTGAAGAGTTTGGATGCACTTGCAAAGGTCAGCTCTTTTTTATGTAGACCTGTTCCATTTATGTTTCCGCTGAACGGTCAGTGCTCAGAAGTTCTTCAAAAGGCCCTATTAAATTTTTGGCCTTTTGTATTTCTTGGGTCTTTTTTGATGATTTGTATTCTGAGTTGCTTATGATGCACACTCATCACAAGAAGACACACAGGTTTTTTTTTGGGTTCTCCACCAGTAAACAATCCAAGCTGTTCTTGAGCCCTCCTTTTCTTCTTTACCTTGTAATGGTGCAGTGTCAAAGAGACCCTCCCCTTCAGAGGTCTCTAGACAGAGTGTTTTATGTTTGTTCAATGTTTGTGTAGTTGAAGTGGTGGTGGTGGGAGGGGAAGAGGAAGAGTGGGTTGTGATGGGTAACAGCACTTCTCGTGTCGTCGGGTGCTTAGTCCCTTCTTTGGGCAATGGTGATAAAGATGGGGTCGACCTCGACTTCCTAGGGCCCCTCGATGAGGGGCTCGGCCATTCCTTCTGTTACGTCCGCCCGGTGATTGTAGACTCGCCCGCTCTCACGCCTTCCAATTCCGAGAGGTTCACCATTGATTCGAGCACTCTGGATTCCGAGACGCATAGCGGGTCCTTTAGGCAAGAATTAGGCGATGTGGGTGATGATCTCTCCGGTCCGCAAAGACCCAACAAGAATTTCCAAGAGACCACCTTCAAAACCATATCGGGCGCATCCGTCAGCGCGAATGTCTCTACCGCACGCACCGTTAATCCAAATGTGTTGTCTTTGGCAGGGGACGCAATGGAGCCTGCAGCATCATTTGAAAGCACTGCTTCTTTTGCGGCGATCCCTCTGCAGCCCGTGCCGCGGGGATCGGGACCTTTGAACGGATTCTTATCCGGGCCACTGGAGAGGGGGTTCGCATCCGGTCCTCTTGAGAGAGGGGGAGGGTTCATGTCTGGGCCGATCGAGAAGGGGATGTTCATGTCGGGTCCTTTAGATGGCATTGACAAGTCTAATTTTTCAGCTCCACTTGCCTATGGTCGGAGGAGGTTGAGATTGAGACATTTGATGAGGAGCATGAGCCGCCCAATGAAAAGTGGTTGGATGCAGCGGCTACTGATGACTCAGTTTGCGTGGCATCCGAAGGAGGCAAAGCTCAGGCCGACAGAAGTTGCCCGGAGTTGTGTTGAAGTCGGGCCATCTGAGGTTGAGTACAGAAATTCACGCAACCTGCAGTGGGCCCATGGCAAGGCCGGTGAGGACCGGGTTCATGTCGTGCTCTCTGAAGAGCAGGGCTGGTTGTTTGTTGGGATATACGACGGCTTTAGCGGTCCTGATGCACCTGATTTCCTTATGAGCAATCTTTACAGAGCTATAGACAAGGAATTGGAAGGTTTGCTTTGGGATCATGAAGATAAACCACAAGAAGCTCATTTGCCCAACTCTGGACAACTCGCAGATAAGGATGTGAGGAACTATTCAGAACCCATGAAAGAGGAATGCTTGGCAACCGAGTTGGGTGAAGCGGTTGTTTGTGATTGCTCGAAAGATGATATGGCACATGAGGTCAGGGACGCCACCAAAATGGGTAAAGACAGCAATGAAGACCCAGCTGGACCTTCCGAAGCAGTGTTAGAGGGAGCTGCTCATGGTCCAGCACCGAAGTTAGAAGGCCAAGGTAAGAAAAGCAAGCGCCTTTATGAGCTTCTTGAGATGGAAGATTTTGTGACTTCAGCATCTGGTAATCATCGAACAGTGTCTTGGGATTCACAGTTGTGTGTGGATGGTCAGTGTTCTAGAGATAACTCATCAACAGCACAACCTGGCTCATGTTCTGTGAGTGCTGAAGGAAATAGGTCTGGCAAACTCAGAGAACACGCAAGCTCACATGAAGATGAAGGTGCAGGGGGTGAGGGTTCTGTAGATTCTAGGCATGGGGTGTTGCCTTCTTGTTCTTCTTCGGAGCATAGCAAGGACATGGTGAAGAGATCACTGATCGGGGCAAAAATACGACAAATGTATAGGAAACAGAAATCTCTACGTAAAAAACTGTTCCCTTGGAGCTATGATTGGCACAGAGAACAAACCCATGTTGAAGAGAGAATGAAAAGTGATTCATCAGTAATGACTAGGAGGAGCAAGTTGGGGCCAGTTGACCATGTGGCTGTCCTGAATGCAATGTCAAGGGCGTTGGAGGTCACTGAGGAGGCTTATATGGAAATGGTGGAGAGCTCTCTTGACAGAAACCCAGAGCTCGCTCTGATGGGCTCTTGTGTCTTAGTGATGTTGATGAAGGATCAGGATGTATATGTCATTAATCTCGGGGATAGTCGGGCTATCTTGGCACAAGATATGTTGAATGACCGGCACACTAATCCAGTTCTCGCGAAAGATGATCTGAAACATCAGAATAAATCCAGAGAGTCACTTGTTCGAGTTGAGCTTGACCGTATATCGGAGGAGTCTCCCATGCATAACAAGAATAACGAGGTTTGTAAAGTCAACAAGAACAGAGAGATCTCCATCTGCAGATTAAAGATGAGAGCTGTCCAGTTGTCCACTGATCACAGTACAAATATAGAGGAGGTCAGTAACAACAAACTAAGATTTCTCTTTTCCCAAATAGTCATTCTTATTAGTTGTTTACACAATTTTCTATCATGGAGTACATGATATCCTTTTATGTTTCTGCTATGAAAATCATTATGCATAAATGCTCTCTGTCCACCACAATAGTTGGTAATTATGATTGCTAATCATCCACAAAAAAATGATCATTCAGTGTGGAATCAGAATCTTTGGTGAATAAAGTGTGAACTTCAGCTTTTTTTTATATATTAATTTGCATATTGCATCAAATCTAGGTTAGGGATATCAATTTTCTGAGTGTGTACTCAAGCATGGTGTAATATATCCTGTTCATTGGCTTCAGTGTTTTTTCTGGATCACACTGTGTAACAGATCACATGTGAATGATTTACGGCGCATGATGATAATCTATTTTGATGAGTTTGATCTATTAATCTTTAGGAATTTTGCAGAATTGGTCACGGTGATATAATATGTTACATATAAAATCCAAATATAATTAAGGAAAAAATTAAGAATATTTGATAATTATTGGGTGTCGATACTTTATACCAATGTATAACCCCTTTAACATTGATACATCTAAATATCTAACATGCACGAATGCCCATATTTCTTATATAACAGCTTGATCCAAGAATTCATATGTTCACATTAATAGGGAGCTCCTGTCAACCTTGATACAACTGGATTTACTTGATCGCATAATGAACCCTCTCAAAAAATCTGGATAGATATTTTTGTTCTGGATTTTAACCGTGGATGGATATGTCGTTTGATTTGGTTAGATAACTTTGATACAACTGGATTTACTTGATCACATAATGAGCCCTCTCAAAAAATCTGGATAGATATTTTTGTTCTGGATTTTAACCCTGGATGGATATATCGTTTGATTTGGTTAGATAACTTGGATACTGTGAAGCACTCAATCTTTTATAATTCAGGATTTGGTCCCCCGACCACCATGAGCAGACTACACATGCTTTGGTGCTACTGGATAAGGACCAATGTTAAAATCCAAGTTTGTTGCAGTATAAAGTCTGTACAATAATTGTTTCATTTGTAAATAGGATATACTCAAATGATATGCTGAAGAACTTATTTCTTGTGTTAAATGCAGGAAGTTGTTAGGATCAAAGCAGAGCATGTTGATGATAGTCAGGCGGTCTTCAATGATAGGGTCAAAGGTCAATTGAAGGTCACTCGAGCATTTGGTGCTGGGTTTCTTAAGAAGGTAGTTATCAGCTGCGCATCATGATAATCTGATGATTCAGACTCAAGCTATATGCTTACCACATTTGACATAGCATATGCTTCATTGAAAATTATGTTGAAACTTCTTTTTTTTCCTCTGCATTAACTATGTTCATCTTATTTACCTGTAGAATCCTGTGTGTTGGATGACAAGTTTTGTGCTATGCATTTACAAAATTTGATCAGTTTTGTTTTTATTACATGTGGAATCTTTTCGGTCCTTGTCATCCAATTAATAGAATTTCCTATATACTGTGATATATTTGTGTTAATAACGGGAAAGTTGTGTTGGTTTGTGTTTTTTTCTCTACGCTGATGGACTGTCTCTGAATTTAAAGGTTTCTTGGGAAGTTGTTAGGGATCATTATGGAGTGTGTTTACACATGTTTTTACTTAAATGGTGTTGGTTTGTGTTTATTTTGTCCAGAAAGCTTAACTAACTTTTGAGATTATTATCTCTAGAAGGATGCCGGTTCCCCTTGATGTGAACCACAATTTCATTCCGGTTTTGATGCATGCATCACACTGCATGATGAATTAATTGTTCAACCAATCTTCCTGGACACCATCATTGTGAAATGAAATTTATTCTTTGATCCTATTGTTTGATTAGAGTTCTCTACTGCGATTACTTCTTTGACAAATATTTTAGTGATTTGTCTGTATGATGCTGATAACAGCCAATATTCAATGAAGCTTTGCTGGAGATGTTTCGGATTGACTATATTGGAAGCTCTCCATATGTCAGTTGCATCCCTTCAGTTTGTCACCACCGGCTCTGCTCAAGTGACCGCTTCTTGGTCCTCTCTTCAGATGGGCTTTATGAGTACTTCAGCAATGAAGAAGTGGTTTCTCATGTCGCATGGTTCATGGAAAATGTACCTGAAGGGGACCCAGCACAATACCTTATTGCCGAGCTTCTCTGTCGTGCCGCAAAGAAGAATGGTTAGTTGATAATGATTTATTTGTTTTTTCTTTGTCTTTTAAATGTTCTTTGAAATAATACCATTTATCTTATGACTTTGATACTTTAACATCACTGGGACTCTGCGTAGTTCTAATATTTGACCAAATATGTTTACAATTAGTCGATATTTCTGTGATCCCAGTAGAATTTATAGCAAACTTCATGGAAACCTTGCGGCTAACCTTATCTGGATCTGCCACAATGATTGTAACTTTACGAGAAATTTGCTATGAGCTCTGATGGGAAAAGATCTGGATGAACCAATTCTTCAATTCGTCATTGATATATTCCTTATGCTGTCTGTGTTCAAGTGACATTTAGAAAAGGAAAAAAAAAGAGCAGAAAGATGGTGATGCAATGGTGGTCCAAGGAAGTACAAATTTGGATGTTTTCGCCTTTCAGTCAAACTAGGGTGCTCTTCTGAGTAATGGACAGCCAAAGGCCAAGATGTCGTCTTGTAGGAATTAATTTGTACCTTCTATGATCCATCTATTTGTGATTCAGCATAGTTAAGCTGAAGTACTCTTGGAAGTTTCAAGGTTTCATGATTGAATTTGGTTTAGCTTAGTTGTGTTTATGACAGAAGCATTTGCTTAAAAAACTCATCAACTGTTTTTGTTTATTTTCCCCCCAAGACATTGAAGTTAACTTTTTCCTTGTTTACAGAAAAGTATGTTCATTTTCAGTATAATGTTCTTCCTGTAAATGTTGAGAATCAACATTGCGTCAGTTGGAACAGATGAATTCTAATTGTTTGTTCTCCTATCCATAATCAATTGATTCAAAATTGTCATTCGCAATTTCCGATTGCCTGCCAATAATGCACTTGAAATATATGTTTTTGCTCATTGAAATAAATGAAACTATTGTGCGTAACAAGTTTCCCTTGTAGGGATGGATTTCCACGAACTGCTGCATATACCACAAGGTGATCGACGCAAGTACCATGATGATGTTTCCGTCATGGTGGTGTCGCTTGAAGGAAGGATCTGGAGATCATCAGGCTGATTATTTTTTCAATTATCTTGGTCATTATCCCTTCTCCTACTGTAACAATTTTCTTCAAGAAGAAAAGGCATAAAAATTTCTCTTGAATTGTTTTGGGACATCTTGAAACATTACTTTTTCATTTCCATCATAAATTGTTTTTGGGCTGATTGGATCTAATACAAATAATGGAAAAAATATTAATATCATTGGCACTGTCAAATTCTCTAATGTGTTCCAATCAGTCATTGTTGTTCAAATGCATGAAGTGGATGCTCAAGTTTCAATATGCTATGCGGGGACATATATAACTGTGGCATGACCAAGTTCTTGATGGTCCAGATTGATACTCTTTCCCTGTTGGCTGAAAGACATTCAGCAATGGTGAATCCTCAAAAAAATGGTGTTGAGAGATATCATCTACTGCCTTAGATATTGAGATTTTGTTCAAATAGTTATTTGTTTATTCAATTTTTTAAATGTTCAGTTATTAATGATCACTTAATTAATTTTAATACTCAATTTGGTCTATTCAGTACACGATGTTTCAGGAATTGTTAATTAGAATGGTGATTGGTAAAATGGTTTGGACATTGAAATAGTCTTGGTCTGCAAATTCATGGCATGCCAAACAAGTTGGTGCATAGGTTTTTATTTTTGCAATCAAGATTCATAACACACCACACACTGACACAGACACACACACAGACACTTTGAAGGACTTGGTTTCTGCTGAACTGGTTTATTCATGAAATATTGCCAGGCAAACTGGGAAGCTCAGACAGTCATTCCAGTTCTCGGACGATCGTGCACGAAGATGGTTCGTGATAGCTGACCGTGTAGACCAGGCAGTGAATACAACACAGTGGGAATGGCTGTGTTTTCTTGTTGGCCGGTTGTTTGGGTGTTTCCGGTGGTTTACTGGGTTCAATGCTTATGATGCCCACCACCTTCCTGCGCCGCCTCAATTTACGCACAACCAAGACTGGATCAATGCTTCCGACCACCGTCGTAGTGCCCTTTTCGGTGTCCACAGTTATTGAATCAGTAGACTTGGAACATTATAAGTAGAACATTTTTTTTTATAATAAAAATGGATTGATGGGTGAACCTTCAAGTTTGCCAATGGTCTTCATAACATCAGTCTTGCATTTGAGGCAGTGGATGCCAATCTTTAAAACTATATTCTGCATTAAGAGACAATACACTGATACTTTCATATTCAGATCAGACAAGAACATTTTTAAACTAGCACATGCACTTTACCTTCATAGTTGCTTCAACAGTTTTTTGTCCCAGACACTGTGGATACGAAGAATTCAAGTATTCTGGGACACTTACGTATGGACACTCATGTAGGCTTTGTTTTCCCTCGCATAGACTTGGTTTGAATGTTTATATGGTCATACATATTGACTTAATTAACAATAAGCAAAAAAAAAAAAAACCACCAACCTGGAATTGGATATATGTGTGAACAGTGAAACAGATTCAAAGATTGGAGACTTGTGAGTCTATAATTAGGTGATTTGTGTCAACTACAGTTTGGTTTATTTTAATAAATATATACTGAGATTAATCTCATGCACTTCGTTCAATCTCTGCTCACCAACTTTGCCTACACTGCATGCCTAGCTAGGCCTTGATCAGAAAACAAAACTTTTCATTTAATTATAGTCTAATTATAAACCAACTTGAGAGAGAGAGAGAGAGAGAGGGGTGTGGTGATGCATTGGACATCATTTTCAAATGTATTGTTGTGTGCAATTGATTTGTTATTATATGCCAATAAATGTTTCATACAATTATAGGTTAAGTCAACTTAATTTATAGTCCACGAAGTACTAAAAAAAAACAAAACTAACAAATGTATGACATGCTGATAAAAACATTCCCATTTATTCAAAGCTAACAAAACCCAAAAATACACTTGAGATGAACAAGGAAAAAAAAGTATTGTATTTTAGTGTAATGATAAGGTGCATCCATGCCTTCAATTACTTACACATAGTGGCCTAAATCTAGACCATCCGATTGCATTCGGATGATCCAAATTTGTGTGTGTATATATTTGCATTTTTCATAATAAAATATTATATATTGTTTCATATGATTTCATATGTTACATAGAAATTATTGTCGAGTGTTTGTCACAGCATCCTAGGAAGTCCTCGTGTTGAGAAATTATTGCCGAGTATTTGTCACAGCATCCTGCGAAGTCCTCGTGTTGCACTCTCAAAATTTTTTGTACTACCAATTCAAAAATAAAATAACAATAAAAATATTTATCTTTTACTTAAAAAAAAAACCGCCTTAAAAAAGATGTGGGATAAATATTCTTAGAATATTTTTTTGTACATATCCTAACATATTTTGAATTTTTGAAGATATATTCTTGTTCAATAAGTACATATTTGAATGAATTAAGTGACAATTAATTCATTTAAAAATATTCTACATAAATAAAATAAAATAAAATAAAAACATGCATTTAATTCGAGCATTAATATGCCGTATGCATATTATTTTTTGTTCAAAACTGTAACAAACATGAACAATAAAAAAAACTCCCCACGATCTTTTCATATTAAGTATAGGCTAAATTAATTTGATTTAAAATCCATGAAGAACAAATAAAAAAACAAAGCACAACAAACATTGCACATCCTAACAAATGTAATTTGTATACTCTTCACAGTTTACACTTGCTCGGACGCGTATACATGTATAAAGAATTTCATACACCCTGCTAGCACACGAAATAACATGAAACCACCGCTTGTTAACAACTCAAATTTTTTGAAGTGGTTAATGAAGCATCCCGGAGAATGGGAGAGGCATCAACCATGATTGAAATATCAGTCCAATTGAATGTGGATTACTTTCTATTAGGAAGAACTGTGCAATGAATTCCAAAGATCAACCATACATAGAAGTTAACAAAACCTAAATATGCTGAATGATAGACATCCAATCTTAAAAAAAGAATGAACAAAAAAGGAATATTCATGGAAGATCCAACCTTCTCAGGATGTTATTCAATGTTTTCTTCATTCCTCCAACACAGCACAAGCTAGGACACTACCAGGTGTTCCTCGCATTGGTTTGGCTTTCTTCCACTGGAGGGGTGAGACCATCGGATTGCAAAATCTGACATTATTCAGCCTCACAATACCAATCACAACAAGATCAGAATTGCACTTGACAGCCGTTCCCCCAACAACATATAATTTTCTTCTACACCCAACAAATCCATAGCCAACCAAAACCGGCAGAGGGATGTGTTCTGCTTGAGAAATGGGAAGAGGAAGCACTGCTACATCACACCATTCCCCAGTCTCTGTATTTCTCTTTCTGATTGTATTTGCATCTACTCCAGTGGTGACGTAGATTTGTTCCTCAATCTCTGCTATATGAAAAGACAGCATCCCGGGCTCAGGGATTGGCCAAAAATTCTCAACACTGTGCCACATTCCATTATTTGGATCGAAGAAGTGTGTTTTTCGGGGAACATCAGGGATCAAATTCCCGATGACGTGAAATCGACCCTGGTAGGATACCCCAACGCACTGCCTCCACGGGAAAGGCATTGGTGGCAAATCTTCCCACCTACAATGATCCAATATATTTATCAGTTTTGTAGCATAGATTGTATTAACCTATGATATTCAGACACTGATGACAGAAAGCATATAACAAGAGTCAATCTTCAATGAGAGGGCATATTCCTGTTTTGTATGGAAAAATCATCAGAGGTTGAATGTACCATTGCATGTAAGCTAAAAAAATCTTCATCTTAAACATCAAACACTGATATGCATAAATGAATAATTGAATTTTAAATTATACACAAGTCACTGATTACTGGCAAATATTGGTCTTATGCAGCATAATTGGAAAAGCATGCTAAGATCCCTCCATAAATAGCAGAAAAAACAATATGATTATTTATTGAAGATAGAAACATTCAGCTGGGTTACTTTGATACCGACCTGTCCTCCACCGGATCATAAACTTCTGCATTAGTAACTCCTCCACGTTTTGAACAATTGAATCCTCCAGCCACATAAACTTTACCAGACATTACCACACAAGAAAACCAAGACCTTGGCATCTTCATACTGGCTCGTCTGCTCCACTGCTTCTTAAATGGATCGAACATCCAAACATCAGTAGTTTCACAAGACTTGTTCTCCGGGAACAATGGACCTTGAAATGTTTCATGGAAACCACCCATCACAAAGAACTTGTTGCACACACAAACACATGAAAACCCATGGTGATGGCCATGGGGTTCGGCTGTTGGGATACTTGGCAAATGATGCCAATTATTGGCTTCAGGATCATAGGCATTCCACTCAACAACATACTGCTTATTTGTAAAGGCGAAGAACCAATCCCCGGACCACCCGTTTATGGCTTTAATATGGGAATACTCAGAGCTCCTCATTACATCTCTCCATCGCTTGGAGACGCACTCTAATACTCCATGATAACCATGTGATATTCTTCCCAAGCAATGAATGGCTATGTCATCTGGCAGGCCAGGGATTATAGCTTGATACCCTTCTTCCCTCCTACAAAATCTTAAAAGTTCACCAAATCAATCAGTCTGTAAAATTTCAAAGGATTATCATGTAACCAAAAAGACTCTTTCTTTTCTTCTTTGGCGAAAGTTGAATCTAAGAGCTACCATAGAAAGGATCTCAGCAAACTCTACCATATGCATTTTAAAAGCATAAATTTCATGAGAATTAACTAGTTAATAACTGAAGACATAAAAAGATCAAAGACTCTCACACCATAATCCATTTAGAGACATCACTTCTATTTACATACATAGAAATATAGAATCATGTGATTTGATCTCCTGTGAACAATTTAGCATTTGTTGACTGAAATGTTAAAACACTGCACAAATGTTATTCACGTCTCAGGTATCCAAAATGCAGAGATAAGCAATTTCTTGCAGAATTACCAATATATGTAATTATTTATCAAGAGAACAAAGGCATATTTCTTCCAAAGATGGGCATCCATGTTATATCAATGAAATAGAAAGTCTCATCTCATACATGCCAACTTCAAATAAAAAATAAGGGGAGTACTCAGAGCTTCAAATTATACATGTTCATCTTTTGGAAACACAATCTACCATCCAATGGTAAGAAAAATGTGGGTCAAACACTACAAGGCTAGATCATCTGCCAGGGAGGACCTCAGCCAACTCGACAAGATGGATTTGGTTGACATTAAAAAAACGAGAATTCCAAATGAGATCTATCAATTAAAACTAGAAATGCAATGAAATAGAGATTATAATGCATTATATATTTATATTATAGAACCCATGTAATCTGATGCCCTAGAAAACATTCAGATTAGTACAATACATTGCACAAGGAACTGAAATATTTTGATAAAAAGGAAGAAATGTTTCATTGCAATTGCAAGAAAAGCTTTTTCTTCCCTACTATCCATATTACCACAGTGAAACGGAAACACCATCATGTACGCCATACAACACACTCTTTTGAAATGATGTGTATCAAATCATCAACGTTACAACAAAATAAACGTGTGGAAGGGGTAGAGGAGGCAAACCATGTTAACAGAATCAAAGATGATAATTTTCATTACAGAGACATTTCTATCACAACACCTATTCAACTACCACATTTTCAATACACCAATAGACTAGGCCCCATTATTATTCATAATCAGCATTCACCACAAAGTGATCCAATTCTTGGGAACAGTCCGTGTGCAGTCTCATAAATAGTCCTCATATGCTTATGCTTTGATACATGTACATGTCAATTAATTGTATAGATCTATTTATAGAAGAAGATAATAAAATTTCATGTTTTGATTAACGGGGTATATACATTGTTCAAAGTACAAAGGACTGCACTTAAATGTAAGTCAAATCAACTCTTGTAAGCTGAAACCTAAATGATCGAAATAATTTTTTTTTTTTTTTGTTCTTGCATTTCATCATGATAAGGAAAATCTCTTTTAAAACCCTAAATTTTCAATACATATAAATCAAATGAACGAATCAACAATTCTCTGAAGTTTCTAAATCGAATGTATGAACATTAACGCAATTACAGGCATCGATACCATTGTCAAAATTTCGATTAAAAAAAAAAAATTGATATAACTTTCTCGGTTTACATATTTTAATGAATAAAAAAACGAAAAGGACAGTTTTATTGATGGATCGGAAGAACTGAAACAGGTTTCGAATAAAAACAAAAGAAAATAATTGAAAAAACTTTCACTCACCGCGACATTATATTTTATTCACTCACCGCGAAAATAAGTGAGATTGGGGGACCAAGGCATGGACCCACCGACCCTCAGATTCTCCTTTTATACTGTTTTTTATTTTTCAAAAATATTGTGAGATTATAATCAATCTAATTTATCCAAAGCCTGGTTTGGTTATGAATTTCAGTCGCTTTAAAGTTTAATCCAGTTTAAGAAGCACCAACAGATGTCATTATTTGATGGGCGCGTCTATCCCAACCTATCGTTTTTCTTACCCCACCAATCAAAAAAAAAAAAAAAACGGTATTTGGCTGTTCCCACCAATCCAGATCTTGGTCGTCATTTTAGATTTTGGGCGACCGGACTTGGTCGTCATTTCAGGTTTTGGGCGACAGTAATTGGTCGCAATTTCAGGCTTTAAGCGACTGTAATTGGTCGAATAGGGTTCAGAACTATATCTACCTATTTTTTGTAAACAAATAATTTTTTGGGTTTATCTATCATATTTTACATTTATTCTTTTATCCAAACAACAGCTAAGGGGTCGAAAAAAATGTGAGTAGGTATACTTTCAATTAATTCAAATTTTTATAGAAAAATATCTTATTAGACAAACATATATCATTTTTAAGCTTCGTGTGAATTCGTAGTTAAGAGGATTCTTGGTTTGAAAACAAAAAAAACCTATCAGTTGATCCAAACACATTATATATTTGGCTTTTGAAAATTAGTCCGTCACTTATGTAAAAAAAATTGTTCTTATATTCTACATTTAAGAATAATAATTGATTCTCCTTACATTACAACTCAGACTTGGAGTGGTATGAAGGATTCAAGGAAGATATACGTCATGGGATTATGTTTCCAAGAAAAAAATTATAAACTTTATTACAAATCCTGTTCGACCAAGTTCGGTCGTCCGAAACCTGAAATGACGACCAAGTCCGGTCGCCCAAAATCTGAAATGGTGACCAAGTCCGGTCGTCCAAAACCTGAAGTGGCGACCAAATCTGGTCGACCTGGCCAGATCGGTGGGAAAAGATAAAACACCGATTTTATTTTCTCGATTGGTGGGGTAAGAAAAACCCTTGGTGGGGATAGCCGCGCCCTTGATTATTTTATTAATTTTAAAGATAAAAACGACAAAGACGACCCTAATTTAAATTTGAGTTTTTCGTTTATAAGAAAAGCAATCTCTCATTCATTGGTAATATATAACCCCATTTTAATACAACACTCCATCTTTTAAAAAATTTATTTTAAAATTCATCTTTTGAGTAAATTAGAATTTTAGATAATTAATATATTAGTTTTTTTAGACCCAGATATAAATTTAGATACAATCTTATATTAATTTTTTCAAATACAGATTTAGATACAGTTATATATTAGTTTTTTTTATTATATAAATCCATATACAGATTTAGATATAAATGAAAATGTTTTACATAAAAATTTCATATATAGATTTAGATACAGCGTATATTAGTTTTTCAGATATATTGGAAATGTATCTAAAATCAATGAATATGTATTAATATCTATAATATTAATATATATATAATTAAAATAAAAAATCCAATGAGCCAAATCTAAAACGATTACTATCATTGAAACAACAAATAATTACTCGGATCGAAAAATAAAACTAAAATTCCTCTCATAAACTAAAATCGGATTGTTATAATCAAAATTAGAGAATCTAATGAGTCAAAATTGAAGAGATCGCCATTGTTAAAATCACATAAAAATCACTCGGATCCAAATACAAAAGTGAAACTTCTCTTAGACCATTTTCAATGGACATATTAACTAACTAGTTAGTGTCAGATTTTTACGAAATATATAAAAATGTTGCTCCAATAGAAAGTTAAATGTGGACTCCAACTGTCATATGTTATTTTTCACGTTAACTATGGCTAACGCTTTAGCCAGTCAAATGTGGACCCCACAATTCAAAAGATTAAAAAAAAATATTATTTTGGGTGGGTGGAGAGGTGGCTCACTATTATTTTAGCTAATTATTTAACCAGTCCATTAAAGCAACAACAACTAACTAAATGAAAATGTAGTAAATGAGGGTCTAATTGATGGATAAAGTGCTGATATGACAATTTAACATCTTGATTAGTTAACATGTTCATTAAAAACGCTCTCAATAACTAAAATCAGTTTGTTGTTTGGTGTTTAATTTTGTAGATGATTGATAGGAAAAAATGTGAATAATGTGGTTTTTTTTTTAAAAAAAAAAAAAACTCTACTCAATAACAGATGAATTAGATGGTTAAAAAAAAAAAAGGACAAACAGATCAATGTACATCCTAACTGCCTTTTACATTGAAGGAAAGAGTGATTATCAAATAAATCTAAAAAACAACTAGGGGTAAATAGAGAATTACATATGCGCCACCTCATGAGATTTGTGATGAAGTCTAAGATTTGAGACCCAAAAATCATTATTGTATGAGTTTAGGTAGATTTTGTTTTAAAAACAAAAATTCTCAAACTCAGATTCATACACATTTTCAGCGTTTATTTTTCAAACAATCATCTTTCCTTTTTAATAAAAAAAATCTTGCGATTAAGAATGTAATAAAACATAGTTTTTTAAAAATTGAGTTTGAAACACATGATTTTAAGAATCTTGACTTTTCAACCTTTCATCCAAAAGCAATCTAAAAAAATCTCACATTATTTAAACGATAAGATTGAAACGAAAGTTAAACCACAGTATTAAGAGCTAAAATATGACGAAGAGAAATGTGATTTCTCGTGTTATAATATAATAATTTTTTTATTAATTATTAAATAAATTATTTGTAAAAATTTGTTATGATGTTACAAATAAAAAAAATATTTTACAACTAAAGAAGAGTTTTTTTTTTCATATACATCACTCAACCAATTTTATATTGTCCGTACTCCTCGTTTCAAACTTTTGAGTATCCCGGGTTAACAAACATTCATTTTAAGTGTATTGTTAGAAATAATAAATTATTATGGACGTTTTGACAAAATGTGATTTTTTAGAGGGTATATATACAAAAAAAAAAAAAAAAAACCATTAAACAAATATTCCAAATAATTTTTGAATATAGATATAATATTAACCAATTTATATGTAAACATATATATAGATAGCTCGATATTTTTTTATTTTATTCTTATTCCAATTTAAACCAATAAAAAATAAAAACAATAAAAGTGATTATTTCCAATAAACACCTGAAAAATTATTTTTTATATAAGTTATTTTTAGTTTGTAATTTCTACAAAAGCAAAATCTCTAAAAATTTATCCAAGCCTCATTCAGATGTTATCTTATGATAGAAGCAGAATCCACCTAAAATTCCACAATCACACTTGCTATTTCTTATTTTTGGCACATGTTGCACTCACACAGTCATACCAACCCTTTCTTTCTCCATCAGCTCTTCCACTGGGGCCTTCTTCGCCTTCCACCTAAGCTGCGCAGAAAAGGTAACAACAACAGTCAATGAGGACTACTCCCCATAAGAAGGAGCCATGTAATAAATTCCCCAGATCATCTATACATGAACAGTGCAACATGCTCAATCCAGATCCTGATAAATCATTCCTATATATTAAAAAGTTAACATAACCCAAATACATAAGTCATATCCAATTTTAAACACACCCCCCCCCCCCCCCCCCAAAAAAAAAAAAAAAGCTGAGACAGACCTCATTCTTCCAACACAGCACAACCTCGGACGTTACCACCTGCTCCTCGCATCGGTTTGGCTTCCCTCCACTCGAGCGGCAGAACCGTTGGATTGCAAAATCTGACCGTATTCAGCTTTGTGATTTCGAACTCCCGGTCATCAGACAGGTACTTGAGAGCTTTTCCCCCAATGACATATAATTTTCCCCTAGACCCAACAAATCCATAGCCAAACGTCTCAAGTGGACGACTGTGGTCTGCAAGAACAATGGGAGGAAGCACAACTACAGTACACCATTCTTCAGTCTGGGTATTCCTTGCTCTGATGGTATCTGCATCCCATTCAGTGATAACGTAAATGCGTTCCTTCATCACTGCTATGGAAAACCACATCATCCTGGAGAATGGCCAGGTATACTCTACAGTGTGCCACACTCCATTGTTCGGATCGAAGACATCATATGTGCTTGGGGAATCACGGTTCACTTTTCCACCAATGACATGAAATCGACCCTGGTAGGATACCCCAGAGCACTCCATCTGTGGAAAGGGCATCGGTGGCAAATCTTCCCACCTGAAAATGATCCAGTATATTTGAAGTTTATAACAGAGAATATTTTTCCTCTTATATTCAGTTACTGATGACAGAAAGCATATGAGAATCGTCAATTTTCAATGGGAGGGCATGTTCCTAATTTGTATTAGAAAAAAAAACCTCAATCAGATAATGATACGCATAAATGAAGAATTGAATTTGAAAGATTGGAAGAGCATGCTAACATCCCTCGATAAACAGCAGGAAAAACTATATAAATATCTATATTGCAGATAAAAGTGTTAAGCTTGGTTACTTAGATACAGACCTGTCCGTCACTGGATCATAAACTTCGGCATTAGTGATTCCTCCAGGTTCTGATGAATTGTATCCTCCAGCCACATAAACCTTACCAGAAATTACTACACAAGCAAACTCAGACCTTGGCATCTTCATACTGGCTTGTCTGCTCCACTGCTTTTCGAATGGATCGAACAGCCAAACATCATTCATTACAAAAGTTTTTAACTCTGGGAAAATTGGACTCAGAGGCGACTCATAGAAACCACCTATCACAAGAAATTTTTTGCACACACTGACGCATGAAAAACCAAGGTGATCACCAGGGGGTTCATCTGTATGGAATCTTGGTAAATGATGCCAATTGTTGGCTTCAGGATCATAGGCATTCCATTGACCATCATGCTGCCTTTCTGTTAGGACAAACCACCAGTCCCCGGACCATCCGTTTGCAGCTTTAATACGGGAATACACAGAGCTCCTCATTACATCTCTCCATCGTTTGGAGACACACTCTAACACTCCATGGTAACCATGTGAAATTCTGGCCAAGCACTGAATGGCTAAGTCATCTGGCAGACTGGGGATTATAGCTTGATGCTCCCCTTCCCTCCTATGACATTTTAAAAAAAGTTCACCATATTAGGCAGTATGTACATTTTTAAAAGAACTAATCTATGATGAAAAAAGTGCTAGACTTTATTATTATTATTATTATTATGAAAGCTGAATCTATAACCATCAGCAAAGAAAGAATCTCATAATACACTACCATATGCATTTTAAAGCCACAAGTGCCATGAGAAACAACTAGTTCACAGACCAAAGACTTAAGAAAATCAAATCCCACAGCTTAATGCATTTAGAGAGATCACCTGTCTTTATAAAAATATAATCATGTCATCTGGTCTCTACGAACAATCTAACATTTGTTAACATAGAGAACTGTTAATACATTGTACAAATCATTATTTAATCAGTCCCGGGTTCCCAAGATGCAGAGATAAGCAGTTTGTTGGACAATTATCAATATATCATACTTATTTTTTCAAGAGAGTAACGCTACATTTCTTCTGATGAGAGTAACCAAAGTCTCATCTTGTTCATGCCAAAATGCCACTTCACATAGTATAGGGAGTAGTCAGAGCTTCAAATTACATGTCATCTCTTGGTGTCACAATCCATCATATGATGGTATGAAAATATTGTCAAACACTGCAGGGCTAGATCATCTACCAGGTGGAAATCACTCAATAAATTTCTTCCCTCCTATTAGATTTGACTATTTGACTCTATACCGAAGTCCTCTGTCTGTAAAATAAAATAAAATGAAAAGCTAATCCCTTGAAGAAGAAAGGGCTCATGCCTCCTGAGCTTATTCGTCCATCAAACTAGTAAAGACTAAAGAAGGAGAGGTAAAAGTTTGATTCCCCATGAACCAGGGAGGATCACAGCCAACTCTACAACATGGATTTGATTAACATAAAAAAATAAGAATTCCATACAAGATTTTTCAGCTAAAAACCAGAAATGCAATGAAATCAAAACACTCTATATATGATCAAGCATCCAGAGAGATTAAAATGCATTATATGATAGAATCTACATAATCTGATGCCCTGGAAAACATTCAGATCGCTACAATATATTGCACAAGTAACAACATTTTTTTAACCAAAAGGAAGAAGAGATGTTCCAACGCTGCAAGTTACCTAGCAATAGCATTATGATACCAAATGAACATGTGTAGATCAAAAATTCTTGTTGAAGAGAGAATAGATATTTCTTCCCTATCCTACTATAATAGTTAAATGGAAATGCCCAGCATGCACTCCATACACCACACTCAGTAAGATATGATATGTAGCAAATCATTAATGTCATAGTAAAATATGTAAAATAGAGGGGTAGGGTAGGGAAATCATAATGATGGAATTGAAGATGAAATTTTTTGGGGCTGGACCCATAGCTCATTTGGTAGACAATAAAATTTGGAACCATGAGGTATTGGGTTCCAGTCCTGCCGCTTACCTATCAAAAACAAAAAAAGTTTCACACAAAACATTTCTATCACACTATCTATTCAAATACCACTTTTCAACAAGCTTCAATAGACAAAAGGCCTCATAAATTATTGACGTGTAATATCATTGGTGATCAGCATTCACCACAAGTGGCCCAATTCAGAGGTGGGTTTCATAGAACACCTCATCGAGCCTTCTTGCAACAGGGACCAACCCTGAAAATCTGGCTTAGATCAACTCTGATTTGCCAAGAAACCTAAGATTTGTTCACTAATACATAGATGATAGATCAACGCTGATTTGAAACCTAGGATTTTTTTGTTTTTGTTTTGAAGTAAAGTAGAAATTGCTACCATCACTTTTATTACAAAAAGATTAGTTATAACTCTGAATTGGAGGTGAGAGGAGACAGAGTGAATAAGAAAACGTAAAGCAAACAAAACAAAAACACAACTGAAACAAACAATGGAGTGACTATGGTCCATGTAAACGGGGAGTCTACCAGACCACAAGCACCCCCGTAAAAATCAATCGACCACAAGAAACCTAGGATTTGTTAACTAATACTATATTCGCCGACCTCATGATTTTTCTCTTAAAAAGGTGGGAATTTAACACCAAACATGTCATTAAATCTGGGGTAAACTCTTGATACAAAACGCTAGCAGGTGATCCAAATAAGCTTCATTTGTTTTGCGTGTCTTGCATTTTTAAGATGAGGGAACCGCTTTAACCCTAACATCTTCAACAAACACAAGACATATGCAAAGTGAATGAATCAACAATCGATCAAGAACAGACTCTCGATGAAAAGAATAACTTGATCAATAGCATTGCCGAAATTGAGAAAAACAAATTGAGATAGCTTCCATGATTTACAAAGTTAATCAAGTTGTGATCCAATATATAAGAAACACAAAAGGACAGTTTTATTGATAGATAGGAAGAACTGAAACATGTTTCGAATAAAAACAAGGGGGAGATTATTGATAAAATTTTCACTCACAGCGACATATCTTCTCCGGATGAGATGCTCCTGATTTTTTGGGTTTTTTTTTTTCTTTTTTTTTTTTAAATAGAGAGAGAGAGAGAGAGAGAGAGAGAGAGAGGTGACACCCAAATATTGCCAGTCAGACGGCCCAAACCAGACGTTTAAGACCGATAGATATGGGCACTTTTATTGTAGGAAAATCATTTATGTCTTATGAGCCCAGTTAGCCATTCATTTGTTTATCTTTTTATTTTTTATGAAAATATATACATAGATTATAAAGGGCGCGTCTATCCCCACCAAGCGTTTTTCTTACCCCACCAATCAAAAAAAAAAAAAAAAAAAAAAAAAACAACGGTGTTTGGCTGTTCCCACTAATCCAGATCGACCGAAATTGGTCGTCATTTCAGATTTTGGACGACCGGACTTGGTCGCCATTTCAGGTTTTGGGCGACTATAATTGGTCGAACAGGGTTCGGAACTATATCTACCTATTTTTTGTAAACAAATAAATTTTTGGGTTTATCCATCATATTCTACATTTATTCTTTGATCCAAACAACAGCTAAGGGGCCGAAAAAAATGTAAGTAGGTATACTTTCAATTAATTCAAATTTTTATAAAAAAATATCTTATTAGACAAATATATATCATTTTTAAGCTTCGTGTGAATTCGTAGTTAAGAGGATTCTTGGTTTGAAAACAAAAAAAACCTATCAGTTGATCCAAACACATTATATATTTGGCTTTTGAAAATTAGTCCGTCACTTATGTAAAAAAAATTGTTCTTATATTCTACATTTAAGAATAATAATTGATTCTCCTTACATTACAACTCAGACTTGGAGTGGTATGAAGGATTCAAGGAAGATATACGTCATGGGATTATGTTTCTAAGAAAAAAATTATAAACTTTATTACAAATCCTGTTCGACCAAGTTCGGTCGTCCGAAACCTGAAATGACGACCAAGTCCGGTCGCCCAAAATCTGAAATGGCGACCAAGTCCGGTCGTCCAAAACCTGAAGTGGCGACCAAATCTAGTCGACCTGGCCGGATCGGTGGGAAAAGATAAAACACCGAATTAAATAGTTTTCATCCACGTATGACCTACGTATAAATAAAAAAATTTAAAAAAGTTTTTCTGAATAACACCCTTATTTTTATAATGTCTATATAAATATGCGATATAATATCTCATTTTATATGTATGTAAATAATATAATAAAAATACTAATATTATTAAATAAATGATTCTTAAAATTTATTATAAAGTTATAAATGAAAAGAATATGTTACAACTAAAAAAAAGTTTTTGCATGTATAAGTGCATCTCCAATCCTATACTCAAACCTTTATTCAAATTTAAATTTGAGTAAAAGTTAGTTAACACCCTCTCCAAGCATTTACCCATACCCATATCAAATCAAGCTTTTACTCGAATCTTTACCCAAATCAAGGGAGACTCAAATCTTTATCCAAATTTTTAACATCACTTTTTTTCCTTTTCCCGTTTGGTTCGTGTCATTTTTTTTTTGTGGAATTATTTTACCAGGAATCAGTTTACCAGGAATTATTTTACCAGAAATCTTGATTCCATCAAACTTAGGTCGCTAGTCGATTTCTCCAAAAAATCATTTTCAATTGTTTGTTTCATCCATGAAAAATGATAAGAAACTTGATTTAAATGTCTAAAATACCCTTACTATTATATATATAATTGCAAAATTTATTTCTTTACTCATATCACAATATAAAAAAAAATTTATAAGTATTTTTATAAATATTTAATGAATGCAAATAAATAAAATAACCAATTATGCAACTAGACATGTAATAGTAGTAATTTTTCTAAATCATTTAAATATTTTGAACTCCCCTTAAAACTAAATAATCAATTTTATTAGTTAGGATTCGGAGGTATTGCTTTTAAGCATAAACCCACATCACACATCACATATTATACCAATTACAATAATATCTAAACCCATCTACAAAAATAATAATAAAATTTAAAATATAAATTAATATCTAATACACAGTTAAGATTTTTCACATCACATATAAAAATTATAACAGAATTTTTTAGTTAAAAAATCAAAATGACTATATAAACCCATTATATGGGTAGTGAGAAAAAAGAAGAAGAAGCGACTATTTATTTTAGAAGGGATATATATATAGTTATATCATTAATTTGTAAATCGTATAATAGTAATCTAATTTATGATTCCTGGTGGATTTTGAGATTACCACCACAGAGGTTGAGAATCTGATTCCACCCTATTTTCCCATATAGATGGATTTTAATTTCAATAGGGTCGACAATTACCATCAAGATTACCACCAACTAAATACTGGATTTTATACACTTTTCCGGTAATCTCATATGGAATCAAATTCTATCCCAGAATGACACAAACCAAGCGGGGCCTTATTTCCACATTTTTTTCCAATGTAACATTTTTTTCCCTTTAACTTCACATTTAGTTGAATTATATTAGATGTTTTTTCACCTCCCAAAATTTTCACTATCGCTTGAACCAAAAAAAAAAAATGTCTTATTTCTTAAGTCTTCATCTTTATTTTTTAACTTCTTATTTTTACTCTAATAAAAATATATTATTTTTACATGTTTTAAAAAAAAAATTGGCTAAGAATAATTTTTAAATTTAAATATCTTGAAGGGAAGAAAAATAGAGAATAAAAATATTTGGGGAAAGGATTTTGAAAATATTTACAATAAACAATTAGAAGATGTAAATTTTTTTAAAAGATTTGAGTAAAACACAAAGTGATGGTTGGAGATACATCATATCAAATCAAGCTGTTACTCAAATTTTAACTGAAATTTGGATATAGATTTAAGTAAAGGCTGGAGATGGCCTAACTCTCAACTAATTTTATATTCTCAAAATCCCCCCCATTTGAAAATCTAAAATCATAAATACCCCTCAAATGGATTAAAAAATAGCAATTATACACAATATAAACCCTTTTGAGGGTATTGCTAAAAATTTAAAAAAATTAAGATATTTTGAAAAAAAAATGTGATTTTTAGAAATATATATGAAAAAAAATCTATTGAAAAATATTCTATGAGACGGAATGGATATGGATATATTATTATCTAATTCATATATATACATGCACGTATATAGATCTGATAAATATCTCACATTATCCTTCAAATATATTGATGATATTAAAAATATGTATTTTTTTCATTATTATCCTTAATTTGAAATCAAATATCATAAATAAAGAAAGGTAAAATTAAAAATGAAAATGTTTCAAATAAAGGAACGGCTTAAATTAAAAATACATTTTTTTTATTCTTACCCTTAATATAAAATAAATATTATAAATAAAGAAGGTTTACATTCGGAGGAACAAACTTAAAAAATTTACACATTTTTTGGTTAGTACATAAATAGATATGTTATTTAAAAAAAAAAATTAAAATGAGTGTAGAATTGAAAATAGAATTGAAAAAAATGATTGTGCGTAAGATTATTTAAAAAAAATGATATGTTAAATCATGTATGTTATCATCCGACTGTCATCAATCGTTTTGATTTTTTCAAAAGCAATGCTCTCCCAATAAAAAAAAACATGCTTTATTATTTATACAATACATTTAAAAATAATAAATATTTTAATAAATTCTATATACTCACACAGTAAAATAAAAATTATTTTAGAAAAACAATTAAATCCAAATCTCTCAATTATCATAAAAAAAAATTGATGTACTTTCCAAAATGTATAGCGTCTTTTTTGAGTTCAGATTCAATCAGGACTAGTTTCAATCGAACTATGTAACTTATTAATCGAACTATATAGTTTATTAATCGAATTGCACAGTCAATTGTTGGATACATGTTTTATTCTCCTCTTGAATACTGATGGTCCAATGGTTGACTGGATCGAATAACAAAGTAGAATATATTAATAATAATTAATTGTATAATTCAATTCATAAATTGTGTATTTTGATTAATAGAATATATAATTCAACACTTAAAAAGGACTACGGAAAAATTGGAGACTTTATAAAGAATTGAGAACTTGCGTGTGAGGGGGTAAAGAAAGTTTCGTTGATTGGGGATAAAATTGCGGTGAAAGAGTAGATTTACATTGTTTTTCTATATACGATAGATTTTTATACTTTTTTTTACACTTTTGAGAATGTTTAGTTTTGATTCGAATAAAATTAAAGTTAATGTTTAATATTTTATAATAAATAAATAAAAAAACACACTTATAGGATTGATTGAAGTCAAATCATAATCATAACGTTATAAACTTTTATAATCAAATATTCGAGTGAATGATGTCAAGCTTCCGTCAGTATCCTTCAACCTCTTAAATCTTATTATTTGAAAAATAAAAAAAAATCTAAACTTAAAATCACACGACGCATGAACATAGACACAAAGTACCGGCGAATATGTATATAGACATCCAATTCAATTAATCAGATGGACAAACTCCAATGTTTCTTAATTGACGTGACTTGGTCTTAAATCCAATATATCACGACATTTAAATCTTTAATGTGCTTCCTTTTTTTTTTCCTCCCCAAGAAATATTCAATGGTGGGACCGGTACCAGATCAGCAAAACTGCAAATGTCCCAGATAAATTTTAAATAAACCCAAAAAGTAAAAATAAAAATATGCATTAAATGAAAAGAGTCGACGGTAGTCACAATCACGCTTGCTCTTTCTTATTTCTATGCAAAGGCATGCTTCATGCTGCACTCTCAATTCATATTTTCATGCCACCCTTTATAAATTGAAGCCACTACTGTTCTTTCTCCATATCACCATTAACAACACCAACTATATATCCATCAAACAATGAAGACTTCCTTTGTTTTAAGCTTCCTTTTTTGTCTTGGGGTCTTCATCTCCGGGACAGCATTTGCGGAGGATCCTGACATGCTCCAAGATCTATGCGTGGCCGACCTCGCTTCAGGTTACAGCCATTCTTCAATATGTGCAGTTGGTTCAATATATACGACTAATTATTGTGCATCTGTACATAGTTAAAAAAATAAAAGAAATAATTGAGTCAAATAAAAATGATGGACAAAATATAATCTCTCTTTAATTAGTTTTTCGGTTTGTTTATACATGTTCCATCACTTTCCTTGACATTCAACCTTATGGGAAAAGTGCAAAATTTACTTACATTGGATATTATTTTTTATTGGGTAAATACTTACTTGATTTTAAATTATAACCTCTTGATTTGAAATTTATTCCAATTAGTAGATCGATATTTTATTGTTAATTTTCATATAATTTCTTAAATTGTTAGAATAAAAAATAAAGAGAATGAATCAAAGATCAATTAAGACTTGACCCCAAATATACAGTACAAAAAAAAACACATAATTACTTATTTTTAACATAATTACTTACTTTTTTTGTGCAATCCCATCACAAAATTAGCACGAAATGGTTTGACCACATGAGTTCATGTGATAGTTTCAAAAAAAAAAAAAAAATTTGCACCGCGAACGTGGCGCGTTTGCATTGGGCCAAACAGGGAGACCCAAGTCCTCCCTCACAAAATTAAATTAAACCATCTTCACAGCCGTGAAGGTGAACGGGTTCGTGTGCAAGGACAAGGTGGCCGCCACCGACTTCTTCTTCGACGGGCTCGCGAAACCGGGCAACACCAACAACAAGCAGGGGTCAGTCGGGACAACCGCGAACGTGCAGCAGATCCCGGGCCTGAACACGCTGGGCGTGTCCATGGCCCGCATCGACTACGCCCCAGGCGGACTCAACCCGCCCCACACGCACCCGCGCGCGACCGAGATCGTCTTCGTCTTAGAAGGCCAGCTCGACGTGGGCTTCATCACAACCGCGAACGTGTTGATCGCGAAGACCATAATGAAGGGAGAGGTGTTCGCGTTCCCGCGCGGGCTGCTTCACTTCCAGAAGAACAGCGGGGCGGGGCCCGCGTCGGTGATCGTTGGGTTCAATAGCCAGCTCCCTGGGACACAGAAGGTGGCTGCCGCGCTCTTCACGACTTCGCCGGGGGTACCTGATGATGTGCTCGCTAAGGCTTTCCAGATTGGGGCGAGTGACGTGCAGAAGATCAAGATGAACCTCGCTTAAAAATTTCATTTGTGTATTTTGGGTGATGCATGTGGATTTGATGTTTGGCTGTATTTTGTGAGTTTCTTTTCCTCTTGTTTGGTTTACTGGATAGTTTATCACATGGGAATACTATAGTTTTAGATGATTTTGTGTTTTGTCTGTTATTTTTTTTATTCAGGATAAAATAGCAAAAAAACACATGAATTTTTTTTGTAACAGTCATGTAAGATGATAAAGACCTATTAAAAAAATGAACGTAATTTTTAATTGATTCTTACGATAAGAATCTATTAAAAGAGTAACCATGTGTCTTTGACGCATGAAATAATCTTATAATAATGAATAAAGAGGGATAAACTAATATTTGTCATGAGTTCAACTATACTCCTACCACTCGACCACTACTCCCTACATGGCTACATGTAATTCAACAGGCCATGGACTTATAATGATAAAAATGCATTGCACGATGTAATTTCTCACTCTCGAGTTATATCAATTGCATGAGCAGTTTAAACTTTAAGATGATCAATAAAATATTAAAGCCGTGTCAAGATGAAAAAATCCCGATAACTTGCGAGCTATATATAAAAATCTACATTATTTCCTGAGAGCCCTCTTGGAGAGGTTTCCGAGAGGAGAAACCATTTTTTATGTTCTCATAACCGACAATGTTAAAGTTAGAGAACAATAAAAAAAAATAAAAAAATCATAAAAAAAAAACTAGATAAAATTTGCTTATATATAGGTTAAATGTGTATGACATATTTAAATATAAGTAGGAGACTGGGGAGTGCGAATGTAAGATATGAAATGTAACTGTTATGAGCATTGATGGCACGAGACCGATGCAAAATTTTACACGTCATGCGCACCTTTAATTTGCATAGTTGCATGTTCCTATATAAATAGCAAATATAGAAAGAGATAGTTTACCAGAAAAAAAATATATAAAGTGATAGAAATGCTATTGATGCATTCCGTGAAAGGTGTGATGAATTGTAAATCATGGTGTAAAGTGTAAACCGCATATATGATATATGGCTGTCATATTACCTCACATACATGGACACATATCTTACAATGATCAGGTCAGAGAGCGTGAAGAGATTTAATTTACAGCACATGATGGTTTAGGAATTTCTGTACAGGCCAACATGCGAACATGATGTTTTCGCAGATCATCTAATGACGATTTCAATAAATTCAATTAATGTGAGGACACTCCTGTCTCGTTCTGCACACATTTATTAATTAAATTTCGTATCTTACATACATTTATGTGACATGCTTTTCTATGACAAACACATAAGAATATCTGAATTCTATTCATTGATCTAGAAGTCGATTGCAATTCCATATGTTCTTAATTACATGCAATAGTGTTTCTCCCACTCTTTCTGGTGAACAAGTGTCTTAGACTTAGTTTGATAAAAGAATAAATTTTTAAAATAAATTAGTCTAATTTATGAGAATAAAAAATTTATTATTTTTTATCCAAATTGGTATTTATTAATGGTTTTTATTATCCTTATTTTTTTGTGTTCTTATCCTCAATCTTGCATTTGGATCAAATATAAGATAACTTTAATTTTTTTAAAAAAAATATCAAATCTATCATTCATATTAATAGAACATTAATGTTGTTTAGTAGAACACGTTCTTTTTTTTTTTTTTTTTTTTGAAAGAGTAGTCATAAATGTTATCCTAATTTTGTAAAATAACGATAAAAAATTGGAACAAAGTTTATTCCACCTTTTACCCAGAACAAACTATCTTCGTTTTTTACCTCAAAATATGGACAATTGTCCATGCGTTATCCTTCTTTTTTTTCATGCCATATGGGATAACAAGTGATTTAATCCAATTTTTTCTTTATCCCAACTCTTTATCTCCATGCCAAACTAAGCCTTATTTGCTTCAATGGGGATGGTTATTTGACTATTTGGCATGTGTTTATTCCCCATGAATATCATGTTCGAATCCTCTCTTCTTGGGATTTTGAGGATTCCTACCCACAGAAAATAAATAAATAAATAAAATAAATCACTCATTCCATGTTTAAAGTTTCAACCATATTAGTTCTAATAAGTGATGGAGCCATAAATTTTTTTCAAAATACATAAAAAAATTAAGAATTATTTTTAGTAGGTGCAAACAAAAAAAACGCAGAAACTTGATTCATTTACAACTCTATAAATAAACAAACTAAGGACCTAGGGTTCCTTTCCGATCTAGGGGGCAAATACATGCATATGTAATTGAGCAATCTGATTGGTCCATTTGACAAGTTAATAGACATATATTATATATATCATCTCTTCACCAAAAGATATCCTAAATTACTGTTTTTTACTGTTTTTGCTATATTGATAAGAGAATTTTTTTTAATAAAAAATATTAAAATCGATCATTTACCTACCACAAAAAAATATTTTCTTTGTCCAAACCAACAGTGCAACAAATTGAAACCTTTACCCAATCACGTTATCATTTTCGGTTGAACTGTCAATTCCCAGCATCGTCCGTTTATAATGACAAAACCACAACAACCACTATATAATCCCTTAAATCTAATATATACATTATTTTATATCCTATAATTCCTAATCATTTAAACAGAGAATGCGCATTCAGGACAGCTGGACATGCATGAAATGAGGCGCACCGAAACTCGGGCGGGTAAGGCTACCTTGAATTATGCCGAATTTGGATACTTATCCACAATAAATACACACAGCTTTAATTGGTTTATACTTTATACCACCTATGGTCACCTTCAAAGTTTATCTATATAGGAAGCCAAAATTCAATTGAACAGACGACCGAGCTCACGTGGATCGTAATGTTGACTTTTATTTGGTATTTATTTGAAGGGCCAACATTATTAAGTAACGTGTGTGTATGGTGCACCCCACTCTCTACGGTACGTGTGCCAAGTTGAGTTTTGTTAAGTGTGTCCTCCGCATTACATGGATCCCAAGTCCCAACCAATTAAACTTGATAAATACACCCACAAGAATTAATAAATATCATGAACAACTCAGAGTCAATGAGCCTGCCAATAACTCTTCTTCCTCTCTATTTCTTTTTTTCTTTTTTCTTTTGAGGTCATGCCATGTTCATCCTCAAATTTTCACACCAATCTCCATCCCTATAAATAGGAAGCCTCATGCATGTATTTGTACATAACAAAAACCACATTTACATACCTGATCAAACAATGAAGACTGCTTTAGCCTTCCTTTGTCTCTTTGTCTTCCTCTCGGGCACCGCATTTGCAGGCGATCCCGACATGCTCCAAGATGTATGCGTCGCCGATCTCGCTTCAAGTAAGCCACTCTTCTGCTTTTCCTCACTATGTTTCATTCAACTAACCCTAGCATGTTCACCACCATGTAAAAAATATTTATTCCGGTGTAATAAAGTCCCCTAGATAATGTTCATGGTAGTATTTGAAAACAAGTTTGTGTGATTTTTCTCTAGAAGTGATTTTTTCTAGGAATCATATTTAACCCCAACATGTCTACAAACATATTAAGAGGTATGTACAAAGGGAAAAAAAAATGCTTTTATTTATAAATAGTTAAAAAAGAGTGTTTCATGAATTTAACAAAATTAATTTTCCTAAATGTTTAAATTTAAAATTGTTGCCAAGTTCCATGAGGGCTTGTAATCCTCAAAAAGGAGGCAATGAAATTGTTAAATGGTTCATAGCGTTGTTTGTTAGGCCTCGGGCCTTACATGACGTTCTTCAAAAGCTTATGTCATGTTAGTAATCAGACTTTCATTTTACGAATAAAAAAAAAATTATAAAAGTAATTTTCAAACACTAACTAATTAATTAAATGACCAGTCAAAAAATTCTATTTAGAATCCTCCATCTGTGTAAGAAATTCTAAACAAAATTTTTTCATATTCACATATAATTGGATTCCTCGGAATGAGGATTCTCTGTCTGTCTCAGAGCTACGAAACTATCCTTGTTAATGTAATAGTTTTGTGTCTATCTTGAGCAGAGGTGAAGGTGAACGGGTTCGTGTGCAAGGACAAGGTGGCAGCCGTCGACTTCTTCTTCGACGGGCTCAAGAACCCCGGCAACACCAACAACAAGCAGGGGTCGATCGTGACGCCCGCGAACGTGCAGCAGATCCCGGGCCTGAACACGCTGGGCGTGTCCATGGCTCGCATCGACTACGCCCCAGGCGGACAAAACCCGCCCCACACGCACCCGCGCGCGACCGAGATCGTGTTCGTCTTAGAAGGCCAGCTCGACGTGGGCTTCATCACAACCGCGAATGTGTTGGTGACGAAGACCATAAAGAAGGGAGAGGTGTTCGCGTTCCCGCGCGGGCTGCTTCACTTCCAGAAGAACAGCGGGTACGCGCCAGCCGCCGTCATCGCCGCCTTCAACAGCCAGCTCCCCGGGACTCAGCAGGCCGCGGCGGCGCTCTTCAAGGCCACGCCACCGGTGCCCAGTGATGTGCTCGCCAAGGCGTTCCAGATTGGGGTCAAGGATGTCGAGAAGATCAAGAAGAACCTCTAAGTGATTGTCATTGGCTTTTCTTTTTCGTTTTGATTGTTTTTTATTGGATGTGTTGGGCTTGTGCGTTTGTTATCTTGTGCTTTTGGGGGAACGGGCGGTTCAAAATAATAAAGTAAGGAGGTGTGACTCATGCTTCTGCAGAAAGAAAATGTTAATACACACTGAATTTGAGTGACAGAGTGCACCATCTCAGTGTTGGACTATTCCCAGATACCTTAACATTATTATAATATATTTTCAACACAAACAAATAGATATCTATCTTTTTGCCCAATGGTTTCCCCCCGACTCATTATTAACGGAAGATTTAACAGTTTTTACCCAGAATTTCTCGTTTTTCAGAAATAATTACTAACTCCTTTGTTAGATTATTTTTGTCTGGTGGGACTGGACGGTTGCAAAAACAAAGAAAAGAAAAAAAATGTTTTGACACGACAATCCTTGAATGCGTGAACAGGAAAAGAAAGAGACATTTTAACTAGTCATGATACGTGAGAGTGAAACATAGGTAAGTTCTTCCATTATAGCTGGGCAACTCATCAGGGAAATAATTCTAACACTGAAGACAAATTAAAAAAAAAAACTGTTGAAGCAGCATTTTTACAGGTCCATTTGTCAAACGAGGATTGATGGATCTCTCTAATGGAACAAGAATTCAAAAGTATACTTCTTTTATTTAGTTGTAATCCATTATGAAAGCTGGGATATTTTCTATCCAATGACTCGGTTTTTTTTAAAAAATGTAATTTTAAATCAAGCACATTTCAATGAAATGATGACAACTTATGACCGCGTAAAATTCTTTTGAATGAAAACAAATGTCTTCGTATCATTTTTAGAATAAATATATCAGTTTTGAACATGTAAGTCACCATTTTTTGAGTCAACATTTTTATTAAATTTGGGTCAGTGAACCTTTTTCCACATTAAAGTTGTGGTATCGAATGCATTAATATTTGAAGAATGATCTGTTAAAAAAAAGAAGAAAGGAAAAACAAGACAGGTTGACTGTAACCCCAGAATGAGAAGTGAGATAAGGTTATTCAACCCTGATAGCTAGCTGAATTGAGATATATAACAATCCATATAAAATAAACAAATTTTTATTTCGTTGCATTTTTTATTATTCTGATTAAAAAACGTAAAAGTAATTTTTTTATTATTTAATTCACCTTGGATAAAATGATGATAAATGGTGGATAAAAGATGGATAATAATTTATGATTTTTTAAATGACAACTATGCTCTTGAAGAAGTAGAAAAATATATAAATGATTTGATAGATGTGACGGTTTAAAATGTGTACATGAGACAGTGAGATAATTTTTTTTAAATGATAGATAAATATTATTTTCTAGCACATATAAGTCCTGATAAATAATCATCACCATTCATTGGAATTATTATCAAGCTTTATCTTAACTTATCTAGACATAGTTATCAGAGTTTATCATGTGAAACAAACAACAAGTAAGGATTACTATGCAGTATTCACTCATATTATCCGTTTATTCTGGGGGCACAAACGGAGTTTCATATTATTAACCTCCCCAAAATCTAGGCAACGCCAATACAGCTCATAGTCATATGCATCATCCGGATAGCTTGGACCCAAATAAATAAAACAAATCAGAAGTGTCTCTAAATACACTCTTCTTTAAAGAGACCCCATTTTTCTTTATTCTCACATCAACCCAGAGTCTCATTCAATTCAAGCCTCCCCAGTCCCCCTATAAATTCAACACCCTCTCTTTCCCATCTAATTCAGCCACAACCACAACAATGAAGTCTTCTTTGACCATTCTCTGCCTCTTCGTCTCCCTCTCCATCTCCGCCTTCGCCTCCGATCCCGACATGCTCCAAGACATCTGCGTCGCCGATCTCACTTCAGGTTTTCAAAAAGTTGTGATCTTTCTTCACAATCACCAACCCTAGTTCAAGATCTTGATTTTATTGGGTTTCGTTTTTGCAGCGGTGAAGGTGAACGGGTTCGTGTGCAAGGAGTCGTCGAAGGTGAACGCGACCGACTTCTTCTACGACGGCCTCGCAAGCCCCGGCGCGACCAACAACACCATGGGTTCGCTTGTCAAGGCCGCGAACGTTGAGAAGATCCCGGGCCTGAACACGCTCGGCGTCTCCCTCTCGCGCGTGGACTACGCCCCAGGCGGGCTCAACCCGCCCCACACGCACCCTCGCGCGACAGAGATCGTGTTCGTCTTAGAAGGCGAGATCGAGGTGGGGTTCATCACCACCGCGAATGTTCTGATAAGCAAGACCATCAAGAAAGGCGAGGTCTTTGTGTTCCCGCGCGGGCTCGTCCACTTCCAGAAGAACAACGGGGACAAGCCCGCGGCGGCGCTCGCCGCTTTCAATAGTCAGTTCCCCGGGACGCAGCAGATGGCGGCGGCGCTCTTCGCGTCCACGCCGACGGTCCCCGATCACGTGCTGACGAAGGCTTTCCAGGTCGGGACGAAGGAGGTCGAGAAGATCAAGTCGAGGCTCGCGCCAAAACCTTGATTAAAGATCACTTTTTTTTTAGATTGTTTTGAGATTAGTGGATTGTTTGGGAGTTTGGGTTCTTGTGTACTAATTGTTTGTATGTGCTCATGTTCTGGCAATAATAAAAGATTTTAAAGTTTGTAATACACGCATCATCGATGATTCTCCTTCAATCATAAGCCAATTATGTGCTCTTCTTTTGTTTTTTCGTTCTTTCATTATGTGAAGAGTCTGTTGTCCTTTCTAAAGTAGATTGATGCACTCCCAGATCATAAAGTTAAAGCCTCATATCTAAGTTTGAGTATAACATAAGGAATACGTGTCACTATTGCAGTCACTTTTACATTCCCAACTTTCATATTCTGTGAAGGTATATGCATACTTGTCTAATAAAATACACATTTTTAAATTTAAAAAAATAAAAAATATATTCGAATGAATTGAATGCATATTGAGTATATATTTAATTAGATATTTCCTTAACTCTGTTAGTACTGCGTGAATGACTAGCATACGAGAGCCCATAAAACTTTGGTTTCCGGAATATACTATCACGGTTATTCTCAAAATGCCCCTATTGCAGAATGGAAGCCCTTTCTCAAACCTTTAAAACTGTCAAGTAGAACTGAATCTGTGTGCATGTATTGCTGACTAGTCTTTTGTTTTAATTCAGTGCAAGTAAGGGTGGGTGATCTATTTATTTTTTCACAGTACATCTAATCATCACTTAATAATATATTAGGTGATAGCTTTACTTGACAGGCGAGGCGCCTAATGCATCGATTGTTTCATTTTGTTTTGTTCCCTGCTAACAACTCTTTAGTCTTTATAAACAAGCAAGCATGGGAAAAACTATTATTATAGAGGAAAGAACGACAGGAAGCAGAGAGCAATGTGCATGCTATTAAAAAAGTACTTATAATGTATTAGTTACAACAGTAGAAGGGACCATGAGAAAAAGCAAGAAAATGAGACCCACCCCTTTTAATTTGTGCATCACCCTCTCCAACAGAAGCGTGCAGCTACCTTTTGTCATGGAATCCTCACTGTCTGAAAGCTGCCGCAAAAAGTGTTTCAACTTACAAGACCATTAGCAGTTACAAGGGACTTCATTGATCAGGGTTTCATGAATGACTAGATGATTAAACTTATGTTCACTGGACTGACATCAAGCTTTCTTGATTCATATGAACTGCAAAATGAGAAACAAATTGATATACATGCAGGTAGATAGTGCCATTTGAACTTGAAGAGAATCAGAATTTGAGTATGTCAATGAATCACTAAAGAGAAGTCCAGATAAACAAAACCTCTTCTGTCAGTGTACATAATTTCAAACAAATCCGTGAAAGGCAACCCAGTAAGGTCACTCAAATAAATATTTTTCATAGTAAAGAATGGTATATGAAGCCAATTCATAACCTGATCAGTGGACCACCTCACTCCAAAGGTGAACATGCTTCCCACCCTTCACAGTGGTTCAACCACATTGCTTTCAGGTCAGATATATTGTCTGGGCCAGGCTAACCTTTTGCAGGCTAAAAGGATTAGACATGTCATACTTTTCAACCGTTGGCCAAATATTCCACCATTAGAATCTCTTATTCAAGAGAGTGACAGTAATGAATTTGAAACCCAGTATAATTTTCAGTTACTCCATGGTCAGAATGAACTGCTCCTGGTAGGCTGGTATCATCTTTTGTGTATGTAACAGAATGCAGAACTCTTAGCACTATTTGTAAATTCCATGAAAATGTTCCAGATATCCTTTACAGACCACTGGACATTGAATTTTAAGCATGAACTTTGATAATTTGCATCACATTATGGAATTGTGTTTTATGCTTGGCCTAGCATGGAATGGTAGTCGCCTGATGGCCACAATCAAGCAATCTCTTCTTGCAAGATTCATTGAATTTCAAATTTAGATTTGTTTTTAAGATTCTGCGTTTCAGTTACTTGACTGTTAATCCTGTACGTTGGTCTATTCCATTTATAACTTCCTTCTTTTTTTTCATTGTGGTTTTTGCTATCTGACATGCAATTTAAATGTGGAACCTTCAATTTTACTAAAGCTTTTCAGGTGATTATGTTGAATAACGAGAATTACCTCCCCTCTACATAAAACAATAGTTACACAACAGAGCACCTCATTATAGTTTCGGTCTGACTACATTAAAACTCGCTTTTCATCTTTGCTCGAGCAGATCAGAGGTCTCAAGAAACTCATTCTATCACCATTTCATTTAATCACCTCTTTGGCATACTAGCTGGTATTCTGTACCTCCACTTGAAAAGCACACATTCAGGTTCAGACCCTCAAAGTTCAGCATGTTTGTGTGATTCACATCAACTGCAAATAATATAAGCCCTACTTCAGGGGGGAAAATTAATTATACCATGGTTGATTTTGAATCACCACAGGGGATCAAAAGTTTGCATGGCCATGTGCAATGGAAAGGAAAACGAAGCACACTTTGCATATAATAGTTTCAAAATATCAGTATTCCACGCTGTCCGATGCTGTGGGTGTCTTAGCTTACAGAGTCACCACAATCAATAATTAACACAAGACAGAAAACACAAGAACACATACATCACCATGTACGTCAAAATTTTCCCCTTGCACTTTGAGAATTCAAATTTAAATCAGCCTCCAAATATTCTAGGAGGATTTGGAAGCAGATCATTTCGACGATGTTTGTTGCCTACCATCTGGGATCGCAAACAAAACAACTGGCTTGGAAGGTCTAATAAATGGTACATCACATCTGAAGTAGCCTTTCCTTTCCAGTTGAAGTATTTCTCCTCGCTTTAGATTCCGCATGTTGGAATCTCCAAAGGCTGTAGTCTCCCGTCTTGTACAGGGATTGAGAACATCAAGAAAATCCTCCCCTTCATCCAGCTACAGTTTAAAATAGTAAAACAAAAATCAATCACAAATAATGGATTATCTGATTGCATTGATATTCTATTAATCAGTTCAAAATAACAAGAAGCATTGTAACACGGGCATAAAAAAACTAAACAGGGAAGGACTTAGAACCATTAAACAATCAAAATGTATAAAATAAAACATCCAGAACCGCTGGGCATCAGTCAACCACGACATACCTTCTTTTTAGTAATCAGGTAGTCAAATTCCACTAAAGAAAGATGAACTAGTTCATCTGTTTCCGGCAACCATGTGAGCTTTAACTTTGTTGTCTTAACAGAGCCTTCGAGGTGCAAAGTTCCTGTCATATGTGTAATGTTTCCATCCTGATCTTTCTCAATACCTTTGATTATAGCATTCCCCCAATCCATCAATGTAATTTCCTCGCCAGTTGAGACAGAGGAGGCATCAGCATATTCGATCCAAATTTTCTTTGTGTATGTTGTCGCTTTTGTTCCAGCACCATCATACTTCTTATGCCTTGGCAAGATGCGGACAAATGATTCTTCAGGACCATCAGCAAGGTCCAACAGGACGCGTCGATCCTCCAAGACAGCTGTATGCCTAGGACATACTGGATCAATTATCTTCTTATTGATGGTCCACAGCTTGTCCCATTCCATAAGATTAAGATTTTTCGAAGCACCCTGTAACAAACAAAACACATTAGAAACATGCTCTTCAAGCTGTCAAATCAATCATAGTCGAATGTCAGGGGAAAAATGAACCTGTTCAAGGATGAACTGTATCAGTGCCTCAATTCTCAGGCCTCTACGAACAATTCCCTGCACGGTAGGGAAACGAGCATCATCCCATCCCTCAACTCTTCCATTTTGGACGAACCAAAGGAGCTTACGCTTGCTCAGAAGTGTATAAACAAGGTTCAGCCGGCTAAATTCATATATTTGGACCTTCCGCATCCCCATATCATCAAGAATTCTGTAGTATTGGTCATTCCTGTCATGGTATTCACTAGAGCGAAGAGCATGTGTAATTCCTTCAATGGAATCGACAAACGGGCATGCGAAATCATACGTTGGATACACCTTGTACTTTGAGCCAATACGATGATGAGAAACAAGGTTACAGCGATAATAAACTGGATCTCGGAGGGACTTATTTGGGGCCTGCATGTCCAGCTTACCACGTACACAGCATTCCAAACCCCTTTCAGAGCCCTGCACCATTTCCTTCCACAAGGCCATATTCTGCTCGAGGGTATTGTTCCTGCACCTTGATTCAATACCATCCATGCGCTCCTTCTGCATTTGCTCCCTTGGCGTATCATCCACGTAAGCCTTTCCCTTAGTGATCAAGTCTTCCACCATCTTCATCAGTTGATCAAAATAATCCGAAGCATATGTTACTGCCTCATACTTAACACCAAGGGTATTGATGTCCTTCATTAAATTCTCCACAAATTCACTGCTCTCCTTTGAGGGGTTTGTGTCATCAAAGCGGATAATCAACCTGCCTTTGTATCTCTGTGCAAAGTACTGGTTAAGGAGGGCAGCCTTAGCATGACCAATGTGAAGATAACCACTAGGCTCTGGGGCAAATCGCAAGCTCACTTCACCAATCTTGGCCCCGGGAAGGTCCACTTCAAAAGAACTAACTGCTCTTTCCTTTCCAACAGTCCCATTGGTCATTTGTCTCTCACTGGTTCCCTTTGGTTTTGCTAACGGCTTTCCTAGCCCTCTTTTCCCGACATATGCAGATGTCACCTCATTCAAAGGCGCACTGTATTCAGCTGCTATGGAATTGTACCAGCGGATCAGATTTGGGTATCTCAAAGACTTTCTCAGACTTTCCCATCTTTGTCCACTACCTGTTCAAGCAAGATCATTAAATTAGGTAGATGGGGGAAGAAAAAGAAATGTAGGACGGTAAAAAAAAAATGAAAACATAAAAGGAATTCAATGCAGAATGATACTGAACAGAGCTCCACGAGCAGTGTAAGGCATGGTTATAGTTGGGTCTGTACTGTTAGTTGATGCATGTTAAATATTGCATTAACTAATAAGCTTTAAAAACACAACAAGATCACTTAATGGCCCATATTCAGCTAAAAATTTCACACAAAGGATGCCTGATTATCCTAAGTAATGTAAAAAATCACCATTCTATCATCAGCAAGAAATAACCATCAATGGGAAAAGCTCAATAATATAACTTAGCATCCGCCTAAAAAGTAAACTAAAGAAAGAAAATCATTATCAACACTAAAAATGCACCTGCAAGACCTGACCAGATAGCAACATCAGCGATCGACAAACTATAACCAACCAAGAAAGTCCGCAGTGACAAAAAGCCATCCACATTCAAGCAGGCATCCTCAAATTCCGAACCAGAAGAAAATTTCGCCGCATCTTCTATCCACTCATCAATCTATAGGTAAGAATCCATTTCTAAACCATAAGTGAGATTTCAACAGCATAATACCAGTCCTCTAAATAAACATATACGGAAATCCTAAGGAAGCGACAAGGTATCTAAGGAAATCATAGAGAAGAAAGAAACACCTGCCCTGTCTCAAAGGCATCTCGCAAATAGAAACCAGGGAGGCTGGCTGCATGCCCAATATAACGTAGAAGAGTTGTAGTCCCACGCAATTCCTTTCTGCAGAATGGTTCAAGAAGATGCGCAAAAATCAAAATTCACATGTTCATGATGTATTCCCATCACGTAGATGGTCCACTGGTAACAGACACCAAATCCCAACTTAGCATTTACATCATTCAAGGTGGCATAAGAATTAAGCCATTTATCTTTATCACGTGTTATGGAGTAGCAATAAGAAAAACAAACAGAAGAAATCTATCCTACTTCTCCATGGAATAGTTAATCACCATTTATCAAATTTTTAGATGATGAGTTATTCAGGCTTATCCTCAGCATACATTCTATACTCTATTCCATTCCTTATTCCAAAAACAAACAGGTAATACACACAAACGCATGGATTCATGATTCCAGAGAAGCAAACAAAACAATCCCAAATACTACTTTGTGTAAACTTAAAAGTGATCGCTTTTTCTTTTGAATCGTCAGATCATCAAAGGAACAATTATAGAATGTCGAATAACAAATGAAAACCATTATTTCTTTCACCAAAAGCTAATGTTGTTGTTATAGCTACCCAGAAGAGAAGCGGAGGACAGGAGGTGAGCCCGAAGGAAGGCTCGGATCGACGTCCAGAGAGACGGCGGCGATCCTCGCGGCGCAGATGACGGAAAGAGGCGGAGCGTCGGCGGGGAAAACGAGCATCGCCGCCTCCATCTTCGTTTCCACCATCGTCAATCGACCCACGACCGTCTGATCTAGGGTTTGTGCGGAGGAGGGAGAGAGAGAGGAGTGAAGGGTTTGGGCATCAGCGTCTTCAGGCCAATTAGGCTACTGGGCCGACAATCCGAATATTTTAGGATATATTTATCATTACTTATAAGGTTGTAGAATGAACTGCATGTATCAACGCTCTTTTCCAATCTCATTTACAACCATAAATATTTTATAATTGTTACTATAGTATACATATATACATTATTAAAAAAGAAAAATGTTAACTCCATTTGTGACTAAAAAACAAGACATAAAAGAAAATGTCACTCATTACTATCTGTACATGTTTTAATTTTTTTTTAAATGTGTTTTTGTAATACAATGTATCGTATTTTGTAAAAAGTAATATATGGGTTTATGTAAATTGAATGCTTATAATCACGGAAGCTGCCCTTGTTTTCGGAGTTTGTAATTCGAAATAAAAAATAAAATCAAACATCTATCTTTTCTTAAAAAAAAAAAAACTTACTTATATATACTAACTTATATAATAATATATATTACATTGAGATATTTAATATACTAGACAATTCTATGTATTGCATTGATAATATGACAGGCTGATCATAAATCCGTTTTATGCTACGCTCAGCCTACAAAGCCAACGACATATTCTTATATTGGAGTTTTGAAAGTAGTTTTTGTTTTTTAAGTTTCATATCGACAATAATATCTTAAGCTAAGCAATTCCTATGAAAAATTTGATTGAAAATAGTTTTTTATAATCGATTATTAAAATAAATTTAAAGCATAAACTGTTTTCAAGGGACATTTAAACTTCGGTGTCGATCTTTTCATTTCAAGTGGGAGTTCAACAGTCAGATCTATCATTCAAATATAATGCAAAAGAAAATTTAGCAATGAGAAAAAGAGGGGAAGCAGATGCAACCCTATATCTTCATTTCTAAAGATCAATGTCAAACAGACCTAACATGCAGGTCATTAGTTCAAGCAAGATTTCAAAAAAAAACAAAGGTGGCTTAAGAGCTATGCACATACTCTAGGAAGAGAAACTATTACAACTTTGCCTGACTGACTTCACTTGGCCGTGCTGATTCTGAGACTCGTGTCCTCTAGAAGATTGACGAGGCTTTATGGGATTCCTGGGCTGATGCGAGCTCCATGGAGATTATGAAGGATGACTTTCCCGCTTCTTTCAGGTAACGCACGTCTCCGTTCATCAGCCTCAGTAGCTTCCTGCATACAAGGAGGCTGATGCCCTCCTCCGTCGCGTCCTCTTCATTGTTAAACATCTGGTCTAGCAATTGCTCTGGTACTCCGCTGCCAGAGTGTGATATCCTGAAAGAAAGTGAAGGTATTCCTCAGAACATTTGCGTTTGTGCGCATTGCATTTCCTCTGAAGTGAACAGCATCACAAAACCAAGAACATGCACATTTGAGTCCCAATAATGCACAAAACATGCATGGATACTAGCAGGTGCTATGCTTCCTTGCATCGTTGAGGGGAAAAAGAAAATAACCGAACAGGAATGTCACAGATACATAGGAGTATTGGTGCTTTTACGAAAAAGAACCATATTATTTCATGCCCAAATGTGGTAAAATAGGAACATCAACATACGTAGTGTGCGAGGGTTACCAGTTACCTATTATATCCACGCAGATGGGCTATGTTGATGTTATAAATCAGAAAGACAAAAACACACATCATCCGCTTCCCATAAGAACATGTGAAAACACAGTTTTGAGATAGTAAAGAAGATGGAGGCATCTCAACAAGCAATCTTAATTACACAGAAAAACAGTTTTCCATCTGGATTTCTATGTCACAAATACCCTTTGTAACTCTGAGAACAGTTAATAAATGTCAAGATGGAGCAATAGCAAGAAACTACTGCTGCAATCTACTGAGCAAGAATGAAAAACAGCAAAATAAAGTAATTGAGTGGACTTTTGCAACAGTAAATCCCACCAGTGACAAATATTGTAAAGACCAAATAGACCATATTGTGCGCACACAACAAATCATACAGCAAATGACACAGATATAAGCAGTACCTGATCTCCAGGTGCACTAGATGGACATGTTGTCCTAACCGATCTTTCACTAAACTTGCAGAAATTTCAAGCTGGCCACCACTTGGTGAGAATTTAACTGATACTGACAGGAAATCGGCAAGGATCTGTTGAAGCCTCAGGCTATCTCCATACAAACTTTCAGCCATGAAAACCTCCGATGGATCATAGTCGATTCGGATTCCCTTTCCCTTGCTTGCAATCATCACTTGACTTATCGCAGTGGCTACCACCTCTCGCAGATCAAACTCAACCATTTCTAGATCCAAATAGCTGTTGAGGATGTAGTGATTCATATCATAAAAGAGGAAAAGAAGGCTGCTGATTTAAAACAACAACAATTTTGAAAAATATATTGCTGTACATTTAGTTCACTTTTTCATATTCCTGCAATGTTACATGTCAAGCTTGATGTCTATTTATGAATAATTCATAGATAGAGGTAGATTTCCATATTGGGTTATGCAGAACAGTTTTTCAGAGAGATTACTAACCTTTCTACAATGTCATCTAGATCCATGTCATTGAGAATCTTGTTCAGTTGATGATGACACTCTGCACCAGTATGCAGGAGCTGTTTCTGTTCTTCATTCAGAACAGAGTCCTCTAAGATTTTCCTTGAATAGGTGATGCCAGAGAGAGGGTTTCGGATCTCCTGCCTGATGTAAGCCAGCTTCTTTGACTTCTTTATTGCTGTTTGCTCCGTGAGTCGTTGAACATGAAGTACCTTCTGTAGTTCCTGGCTCGTTATATGTAAGAAGCAGAAAACCCCAGTCACCATACCAACCCCATCAATTTTCCTGGTTACTGAGAGCAGGCATTCCACGTGCCTCCCTCCCCGGCTGAAGAAACTGAATGGCACCTTCTCGACATCCAGCTGACCGGTCATGGCATTGTTGATAACAACGCCAAGGTTTACAAAAGCATCCTGGAAAAACCGACAGATATGAATCACATAGCAATACATAAAGATATGTAACCAAATTTTCATTTCTTAAACCTTAAAGTTATTCCCCTATTAAACTCATTCCTATTTGACATGATTGATTCACATCTCTATTCACCCTAGTTGCATTTCCAAGTAGATATACAAGTAAAATCCGTCCTAATTTATAATAACTAAGTGGGAATGTGGGATCACTATTTCACCTGGTTCTTCAAACGACAGCATGCTACTTGGGTCCCAAAGACCTCACCCAGTAGCATCTTATCAATCACTTCATTCCTTCGCCAACCCGAAATCTTGGTCATAGCAGGGTTCCACTCAGAGCACCACCCAAATTCATCCGCGCCGAATATAGGGGGAATGAGAGGGCTTGGGTTCTCAATGATTGCCTTGTAGTCCCCTTCAATCCGGGTGAACTTGTCCATGACCGTCTTTTGCCCAGTCATGTCTTGAGCCACAAAGCACACGCCCACAACATTCTCATGGAGGTCCCGGCTAGCACATGCGTTAACAACAAGAATGACGGGTCCATTATCCCTCTGAGAATTATGCGTCTTCAACTGGAATTCTATGTTCTTCTCTTCTTGACCTGATCATGGAAGAATTGAATTAATTCAAGCACATTTAATGGAATCATGTCAAACCCAATTTATAAACCAAGGTGCACTAACCCTGAAGAGCTAAATGAAGCATCTTCCTGACTATTGTGGAGGAACAATCTTCTACAAGGGTAAGCATATGCTTCCCAATGGCCTGGCTGACCGACAACCCTGTCAGCTCTGCAATCTTAAGGTTCCACCCATTGATGTACCCCTTCACATCAACAGCAAGAATTGGCACAGTCGCCGTCTCAATTAGACGGACCATCTCGTTCGTCACCGCCTGCAGCTCCACCATTCCCTCAATCCGTAGATCATTGATCCGAGAGTCAATCGAGGCCTTATCATCAGCGCCAGTGACATCGACAGAAGCTTTGTTGAACGCACCCCTCAGTATGAGCTGCAATGAGTGGATGGCATCCATCTCATAGTCCTTCCAAGGCAGACTCCGTGTCTTGACGACCTCAAGGAATGCTTTGAAAGACGACCTTGGGTGCATTCTTCGTCCGTCATCCTGATCAGACCGTTCATGCTTCGCACCTCCCCACTGTATCTCAGATGTCGTAGGGGACCTGAACCAGAAAAGAATGTCCTTCGATGTGATCCTCGCTGCAGCCATTCCACAAACGACATCACCAAGTGCAAGAGCATCTGGATACCCGGCATCATGGAGACTATCCGTGCTCAGCCCAGTCGAGTCCATATGGTAATCTGTGAGCCAGATAGCAATGTCACGTATCTGACGCTCGGTCGGGGTTGTCCCAAGCTGCCAAATCTTGTCCTTATACAGCAGAGCAGCCCCATCGCACTTGACAAGGTCCATTATGTTTGGAGTCTGCGACACAATGCCAAGAGGAGCATCTCTTAGGATCATGTCGCAAAGCAATGTCTGCGTTCGCAAGATGTTCTTCTCCCGCATCTGGTTTTCTAATTCTAACTCCTTGTGGACATGTATGGCAAATACTTGCGTGAGAAACTCACAAGCGTAGCGCAAAGGGAAAGGGACAAACCTCGGGCTCGTGTTGTGGCAAACCACAAGACCCCACAACCGCTTCCTCTTCGAGTTATCATTGTTGTTGTCCCCAACATGATCATCATCATCATCACCTTCATTGATCACCACCGCCATGACAAGCGAGGCGATCGAGTCCATGTTCTCCATGTACTGCAAATGGCAACTATGGGGGGCTCGAAGGGTCGACCCACAAAATGTCAGGTCGATCGTCAGCTTCTCGTCCTGGAAGACCTTGACAGGCTTCGCCCTGCAGTCGCAGATCATCCGAACCTTGTTCTTCATGAAGAGAAACCGCGCCGCTTGAGGGATGTCCGTCGCAGGGTAATGAAGACCCAAATAAGGCTCAAGCCCCTGCTTTGTAATCTCCGCCACAACCTCCCCGTGGTCGTCTTCATGGAACTTATATGCCATCACGCGATCGTACCCGGTCAATTCAAACACCTCGCGTACCATTGTATCACAAAGCCTCTCCATGCTCCCTCCGGGAAGGGACTGAAGCCGCGCAATCGCCTTTGCCGCAAGCTTATACGATTGAAGAGCACCAGCGGCAGTCATCGGGAGCTCGTAAGGCTTGACGGATTCAAAGTCGATCACCAAACAAGCGGTCACGCGATGGATGATGGCGTAGAAGGGCTTCCCGGAGATCTTGCAATGGACCAAAATGGGGTTCAAGAGAGAGACTTCGCTGTAACCAAGCGCCTTTTGGAGGGCGGCGGTGCTCGGGGAAGTGAAGAGGGCGCGGACGTCGGTGCCGATGCCGAGTACCGGAACATCGCCGACGCTGGGGACGGCGTGGCTGACCATGGTGAGCATCTCGGGCGCGTTTTCGCTGTAGGCGATGACGCAGAAGGTCTTCTCGTCCACGGCGAGGAGGCAACCGAAGGGCTGGATGAGTCGGCCCTTCTGGATGTGCTGGAGGTAGGCGGTCACCTTGGGCGACCTCCGCTGCGTCTGATCCGCGGAGGTCTCAGAGTGAACGGAGACTGATCGGGTGTAATCGAAGGAGTCGCCGAGCTCCTCGAACTCGTCGTGGAGCTTCGCGTCCACGGTCGTCTGGGCGATGATTCGGGCGCTGTTTCTGCTCCTGCTGGAGCTGGTGGAAGAGTGGGTTGGCCTTGAAGAAGACATTTTTTTTTTTTGACAAAGGAGGGTTTCTCTGATCAAAAGCTCTGGTTTTTTTTAGGCCATACTAAGCTCAAAATTGAAGGAACTCTTTTAAAAATTTCAGATTCTGTGTTTGTAACACCAATTGCTAAAGAAAGAAATGAAGCCCAGAATCCTAGAATGACTATCCAAATGACATTTATAAGACAAGAAGTTCTGCTTACACTTTTTCTTCCCAAACCAACACAGAAACCAAATCAAAATTACAGAAGTAAAAGAATGGAAGTTGGTTTTTTTTTTTTTTTCTCTAATAACAGAGAAAATAAAAGGACTTGTTCGTGCAACACAAGGAGAGCAAATGAAGAGAAACACACGAATATCTCACATCAATCACCGTCAAACCCAGAGAAGAGAAAGACAAAAGGATCGAAAACTCTAGAGTCTAGACCCAATCCAGGCTTTCGTAGTCACCCAGAAATCAGAAACCCATTAAAACAAACAAACCTCAGCAAGCTCTCGAAAGGCAAGGCCACCCAACAAAAAAAAAAAAAAAAATTGGAAACCCACGAACACCCAACAAACCTTTTAAAAGTCCACGGTGATATTAGCACAATAGTTCAGAGTTTAATTGTATTAAAAATAGATCTTAAATTTAAATTTAAATCTTGATACCGATTTAGTTTATTAACGATTATTAAAATAAAATTTCCTTGATCAGAGCAAACAAGCAAAAGTAGCATTTCCTACTTATCAGTAGGTAAGCCACAGGATCCCCAAAAAAAAAAAAAAAAACGAAACCTTTCTGAGCTTCAAGAGCTCCTAAATCGAAAACCCATGAAAACCCACACCGGATACCACCGCACGATCCGCGCATGGGTCGACGGGACCACTGGACCAACGTTTCAGATTTGGGATGGCCTCTCGGACCACTCCCCGACGGCGAAGAACAGTCCCGCAACCCCAAATAACCGATGAGAGAGAGAGACCCCACTTATTAGCAGGATTAAATTAAGTGCTTCAAGGACGAAATTTCGAGTTCCCGATGGCGGTTCTCTAGATTTCAAGTGAAGACAGACCCCTTTTTCGAGGGGGAGTATAAGACGGTGAAGGAAAAACTTATATAACCCACTCTAAACTGTCTCCAATTTATATAACCCCGTAATTTTTTATTTTTTTTTAAGTCCATGTAACTTAATTTTATGAAAACACATAGGTAAAATATTCTATTAAATTAAATTTTTATTTATGAATAAAAAATATTATGTTCGGTTAATTTTGATAAAAAATATATCAAAAATCTCTTATAATATTAAAAATGTTTAAGATGTTTTATAAGTGACGATTTTACATTTTTAAATAGGGTTTTATAATCTATTCAGATGGATAAAATCGATATTTATAAATGATTTTTCATATTTTTAATACATTGTAAGAGAGTTTTATTATGTTGTATTTTCATTTAGAGTTAACCAAACAACATATTTATCATCTGTCAATGAAAATTTAATTCCGGAAGCTATTTGGACTATTTGGATTTACACAAATATTTTCGAAAGATTACATGGACTTCAAAGAAAGTCTATATGGATGTATGAGTTTCAAGGGGTTATTTGAAATATGTATGTATGACAGGTTACAAGGGGTTATTTGAAATTTTTCCAAAATTTTAATATATATAAAAGAAGTCACTGTCATTTTATTTTTTTTGCCTGTTTGTATAATTTAATGTATGTACGAGGAATAGTAATTTTTTGTTTTTTTTAAAGGTGAGTAAGCTCGTTTAACTGTTTTGATCTGCACCAACCATTGTGGGCCTTATCAAATATTATTTTGAGATTTTTTTTTTCTCCTTCTTTTTGGCATTGAAAAAAAGAAGTCGGAGAGTGAGGCATTACAGTACACGTAGACTAGTCAAACTCTTGTCTATTAAATTAAAACTGTGACAAAGTCTCATATGTTTTAATTTTAATAAGAGATGAAATTACTGAAAAACTTTTACATGCAATTTTCACATGTTATGCATCTTTACAAAAAAAGATTAAAATACAAAAAATTTGTAAACACCGATACAGAGACCTTTATGAAAGCAGAAATGTTGCAAGTGGTTTAAAATGAAAGTTTCTGTTGAAGATTTATTTTTTATATAGAATATTGGTATATTTAGTCCGTTTTATAATATTGTAATCATATACTTTACTTTTTAAATTTTTTTATAAATATGTACTGATTTATCAAAATGTATTTTACTTTTTATAATAACATATATTTATATATATATATATATATATTTAAAAAACGGTTGAGACAGCAAAGGACGATGCTATGCAAGGGAATGGATGTTTCATTTTCTTTTGAGCATTGTTGCACGCAATTTATGCGATCGATTAAGCAAAAAGTCTATTACATCCACATATCTAAAGAGATATATATTTCCTTATGCGATGTATATACATCAGATAAACTTGTTGTATTTGTTAAAAATAAATTCATCCAAATCATTTTAATATATATATATATATATATATATATATATATATATATTAAAACTATGTAGATAAAATTTATTAATTTTAAAAATTAAAACACATGCCAACAACCCACTAGCATTATTTTTTTCCTTTGTTGGTTGGTATAACAAAGTTTCTGTTAGGGTCCCGTATGCTTAGTGTGGTGGTAGAGACACTTTTTTTTTTTTTTTTTTTTCTGGGACATCATGTCCTTGATTTTTATGGTGAGTAAAATGAAAGAAAAAATAGTTTAGTCTTCCGGACTAGTTATTCTAATTTTTTGGACTGGTTTGTTAAGGGTTCAGTAACTAAGCTCGTTTCTTTCTGCTCTGGATTCATGCAATGAATAAGTTTCCGTTAATCCCCATTTGTTTTAAAAATAAGTCTCTGGATTACTCTGGATAACCTCAGATAAGGGATAAAGTCTGTTTGGAAACCTCGGATAACCCCTGATAAAGTATGCAATAAACTGATATAAAGTGGTATATGGAGTCCAACCAATCCCTAAAATTAAAGTTATCCTAGGTTATTCCACTCAAAGAATATATGGGTTCATTGTCAAAGCAACTGTCATCATCTCTTATAAATCATTTATCAAATCAACTATCATTATTTTTCACCTTTTATAAATTCTTATCCATAATTTATTCATATTTTATCCAAACAATAAAATACTTATTTTTACGTCTTTTAACAAAAATAATTCAAAACACAATCAAATACAAAATTATTTTATTTTTATTTATATTTATTTATATTAAAATAAATATATACAAAAAAATAATCCTATTCCCGTACCATACGGGGCTCAGGGATTGAATTGATGCAATGAAAAGGAAAGGGGGGGAGGGGGACTGAGTGCGGATCGGACGGCAGACATTGAATCATAGAGAGATGGACATGTGAAATTCACGTGGGTGCAAATGTCGCTGTCTCCCCACGTCATTCATTTTTTCAATTATATTATATTATATTATAATTAACCTGGGCCACCGTCTCTCGTGTTACGCGGTCACTCAATCCCACATTTAATTATTTTAAGTAGAGTACATACCGTACCACGTGTGAAATAATTTTTTTTATCTACCGACACTAAGTTAAACTTATGAGTTATAATAAATGAAATATCTTTATGTGGCATTGCTCTTTTTTTTTAAGGAAAGGACTTGTGTGACTTGGCTTTAAGTAGTGGGAAGATCACTCATGGTGCACTTGAATAAATTTATCCAAAAGACGAAACAGGATGAGGATGTGTCCGTACCTCTCTCTTCTCATATGAGTGTCCATTAAAAAAAATTTGATTGTTTATTCAAGGACAAAATAAGAATAGTGAGGTCCTCCGGGAGGACAAGGATTAAGAGTTAACCATGTTAAAAATAAGATTATTCAATGCATCATTTAAATAATTATTCTGGGGATAGCTGAGTAGGATACGAATAAAGATATTGAAGGTACTTTCGATGCATGTGGAAGAGGTCATATGCATTCTTTTCCTTCTTATTCAACATTTATCCTCTAGTTCCCATTTGTATGGTATCATACATCCCTGATAAATCCCAATAGTCAAAAAGTCTTTTTTTTTTTTTTTTTTTTTGTATAAAACCTAAAATAGTTATATTTTGATAACTTATGATCTTAAAATGCATTTCTACATCATTTTATAAATGTCACTCCCTCTTGTATATTTCTTCACACATTCCCAAACACACAAACAAATTACTATCAATGATTCCATTCATGTAACTTTCCCCGTTTGGATAAAGAATTAAGTTATTCTAAAGTTTATAACTATTCTAGTATAAATAAAGATAAAATGATTTTGTGTTTGATTGTGTTTTGAATTATTCTTGTTGGAAAACATAATAATAAAGTTTTTGTTATTCGAGTGAAATGTGAATAGAGTGTCGATAAAGATTTATAAAAGGTGAAAAAATGATGATAATTGATTTAACAGTTGATTCATAAGAAGTGGAGACAGTTGATTTGACGTTGTTTCATATATTCTTTTGAGTTGAATAACTTTAAATAATTTAATTCCAGGGGTTGGCTGTAATCTATATACCATTTTATATCAGTTTATTATGACATACAAATTCTCATTTATTTCAACCATTCAAACAGTCTTAAACCCCTTATTCCATATTATACCCCATTTATTCTACTTTCTGTTCCCAATCCAAACATGGGTGCACATATTAATTACCATTCAATTGAAATCCTTTACATGTCCAAAAAAAAAAAAAGGATTAAGGGGTGAGTAAATCCCTGTTATTTAATGTTCTTAAAAGGTTCAGAAGAATTATAACATTGTTTGTTCATTTTATAGCTTTCTGATCAAAACTTCCCACCTGGTTGTGCAATCATGAACAGATCAATATTGTCACCCATTCCAAGTTGACAATATAGTTTTCTCTGCATCAAATGTGGAGTTCATCCTTTCAAAGCCTCAATTTCAGAGGCATAGTTGTTGTGTTTATAACCTTTTATCCTAACAAGTAAACCCAAAGCTCTATTTTCTTCTTATTTTTTTTCCTGTGCCTCTTAAAGGAAAAGTACTGAGGCGTTTCTTTTTTTTTCCATTATTTATATTGAACATTTCATTGACAAATCCAGGATGCCTATTTCTATTTATCCAGCTTAGGATGTATAGTTCACCTTGCAAGGTTTGGTCCTCATATAGCAATTCTATTTTTGTTGAATATTTTCCTAAATAGAGCAGTTTAACCAAGAAACTTGGCCAATTCTAAACCTAGTTGTTAATTTTATTGATACAACGACACATGTTTCACTGTGAGTGACTTAATCCATGTCTGCCCAATTGTAATAAACTCATCTTTTTCAGTCCAAGGGGGAATAATCTCATTTGTTTACAGCATTAGAAATTCAAGTGGGCTTAAAAGAAGGCTCTCACTGGAAGACAAAAGTTTGGTGGAAAATAAAAATAGATAAAACGAACATATGACAGATTTTTGTTAGATACTGGCTTGAATTTTTATCAAGAATAAGTTTTAAAAATTAATCACATGGGGTTGTTAGAAATTATTTTATTTTATTTTATGAGAGTCAAATTAATATTGTTGCATAGGTGTCAATTGCATGGATATTTATGGTTTCACTGTTTTTAACATTGCAACGGTTAGAAACCGTTTTCTTTTAATGGGTGCCTGCCTGTGGACCTCTTCTTCATTTATATAGTTGAGAGGGGTGTGTTGTACTGAATAATGAAAAATCATTTTCAAACCCTGTCCGTCCAGCACAAACAAAGAAATAAAAAGAAAAACAGAGAGCATCCGAGATAAATATTCAAATTAAAAAAAACAAAGAAGCTGGGGTCTCCTATTCTTAAAGACTTACATGTGTTCGTTAAAACCTTCTCACTTGGAGTGTACCTTGAGAAGGGTCAGGGATTGTCGTATCTTCGGAGTGGACCGCCATTGAACCATTGCACCAAAGTGAGGCGGAATTTGCTTTTCGGAAAGCGCATTTGCGTGCTTCGATCCACCAAATTTGTCAGATTTTTCTAACTTTATATTTAGTCCTAATTTTGTTGTGGTTTTTTCAAAATTAGAAAACTTAGTGTTTTTCCAACAGTCCAAGTGATTCGCATTCAATGAATGCAGATGATGGCAGTCCATATAAAACTCTTGTGGAGCTCACAATTGAAAAGGTAGAGGAATATGATCCCTTCAATGCTCAGATCATTAATAAAATAGTTGCATAGAATCAAATTCTAAATCATAATTATCACAGCAAGGACACTTTCAAGAAGTAGCATTGCTAATACAGGTTAAGGCTTGTATGGAATACCTGTTTTGTGGGGAGACTGTAGAAGTGGAGGCAAAAAGACTGTTATCAATCTCCCATTAAAGGGTGAAAAAATTCTCTGGAGTATTATTAAAGAAAACTTCATGGATAAATCGACTGCAGGCGGATGAATCAAGAACCAAAACAGTTTAGAAAAAAATCCAGGGAAAAGAAAGAAAGAAGACATGGTAAATTTAAATGCATTGAATAGATGATCCTGGTATAAACGAGTTTTGTCTCATGCACTTTATCTCTATGCTATTGAGTTTCTTCAAGAACATAAAATATAACCCGGAACAAGCCACAAACGGGTGTTCAGATGTTAGCCACCAGAGAAATTTCATCCAATGAAGTCTGTCAATATAAATGAAACTCATTTGATCTTCTCATGAAAGCAATGGCTTGGGGGAAAATAATTGGCCTTGAACTTCCTAATTAAATTTTATTAAATCATGTATTATCTTAGAACCACTCTTAACTGTTGTATGGAAAGTTGGAAACTTGAACCCTTTTCTGTGTTGTTGGCATTTAAAAAAATAAATTCACAGCATGATCAATTGACATTTTATGCCAGCCTTTAAAAAACCAACTTCCTGAACTACAGCAGTTATGTCAACAAATTCAACACCTAGACTACATACAAAATAAATATCGACCAAATATCGACCACAGTTTTCTCAAGTTTTTTGGGATTAGTGGGAGCTGAATCAGACTCCCACAATGCTACTGTTTTTTGTTTATGCATATAGTTCATATAATTATGAACTTGTGGGGCACTTCAACATCATTTTAAATTTCAAACTGAAGTGACTTGGATAATATCCTGCGCACAAACAATTTCTAATTTAGAATACTGCTGAAGCATGTGAAGAAACTTAATTGGCATAGTATCACATAAGCTAAAAACTATTCTGATCCCACTCATTCTAATAAATGGTTATCACATTCTGGGAAACTTAAAGGGGCTTCCTTGCCATAGATGAGTACGTTTGGTGAAATGCTGGCCAAATGAAACCAACAGGCAGAAACTTCCAAAAGGGGAATGACAATTTTGAGGTAGTTTGAAATGAATCCGAGTCACATATTCAATCCCCTTTATAAAAATCGCTACGGATACTGGACCATGTCTACAAAATCAAAGCAGGACAATCATTTTGAGGGGAAAAAAAAAAGAATAGATCAAATGTACCAAACAACACGGGACCCATATAAACCTCACAATCAACAAAAGGTTTGAATTACTTAATGTTATTACTGCACATGTACAGACTCACAGGTCAATGATTGTAATTATGATTTTATATGGCATACAGAGAGTTTCCACAAAACATGATCACATCAGAACTAATAAAGAAGGGAATGAAAGGAATGCAACAAATGGTATTTACTTATGTGGGAAATGGACCATAATTAGGAGGTTGTTTGAAATGAATCCGAGTCACATATTCACTTCCCTTATAAAATCGCTCTTCATGGTTGAATAGAGTTTTTACACACATAAATTCTCCATTACTGCATGTATGTAGATTCCCTACCACACACCTGATACTTTTTCCTTTGGAATAGATGTCACCTATAGTAGCTGCAGGTCAGGTTAGCTTTTATTTCTCAAAGATCTGGAATCAGGTTAGGTCAGATCCAGTGTATATTGCATAAAACATGGCCATGCAAGCAAAAGTGTTCAACAACAGATGAGGATGTTGGCTTGATCCTGTGCAAGAAGATCGTTATAGCTGTTCACATATAATCTCAAAGAGATGAAACTTTGTTGAAAAGATCAAGGCCTGGTTTGCTCTTTCATGAGCTCATTCTGTTATGCAAAACCAAAGCAAAAAAGGAGGTTTAGGATCCAAGGGCCGATGAGAAACAATAAAAATTGCCAATCTTAGTCTTCAAATACGGTGTTTTTAACTCTTGACCTGTCTATAGGTAGTATCTTCTCCTTAAATAATTAATGCATACAAATATAGATAAAATCAATCAACTCTGCATCAGAGAACCGAAAAGCATCCAATCAATAGACCAACTTTCATCTGAGTACACCAATCATTGGTTTCTACACTTACCGTTACAAGTCACTGTTTAATATTCTACAGTTCAGTATTATGATACAACATACAATTCTCAAGATCATGAAAATCAAAATTCTCTCAGAATGTGCTTACTGGACTAAAATGTTCATGGATATGTGTAGGCAATAAATTAGCCAGCCAGGTGACTGATTTGGCTCTGAATGGACCGCTCAATGCTGGAGTCTACAAATGGCTGGAACAAATGCAAACTACCATATCTATTAACATAAACATTTTATCAAACACCATCCCATAGAAAAGTCATTATTCTACAGACAATGTCAACATGCCAAACCATATATAATTATGGTCTGTTTCATCATGAGATCCACTAATTGATATCTTGCAAAATAGTTAATTATTCAATATTGAAAAGATGACTGCAAGAGAACTCTGAAAATAATATGAAAATGGTCTAAAACAAGTGGAAGCCAAGCAAATACACTATTTTTTTTCAGATACTAACTGGTTCAACTGCACATCAAAAACAAATAAATTGCAAGGATATCTATTTACAAGAGCAAATTTTATGTTGAAAAAGAAGTATGAAAAAAATCACACTTGATAACTGTTTCCTTAAAAACAATTATCTCAAATTAAGTTGTGAGGAACACAAATCATATACCTCTAGGAAAGGTGATGATTATTGACTGTTTGCTTATATCTCCTCAATTTTTGATCAAGTTCATTATGTAATGATGCTACCTCTTTCTCCATTGCAACCTTTTCCCTGCGCATTTTTTTGGCCTCTACCTCCATAGCTTTGGTCAGTGTATCAATCCTTTTTGACAATACCTATACATGATTGTTCGAAGATATATAAGAGCAAAACAACGAAAAAAATATTGAGAAAATATAAATATATAGGGAGTTTAGAATGGAAATCCGTACTTCTAATGTATTATCCTTGTCTTTTATACTTTGGTCCTTCTCATGACATGCTTTTCTTAAAGCAATCACCTCTTTCTGTAAAAGGTCATAGAATACACCTGAAACAGAATCATCTGCCATCACTTCTGCAACATCTAATTGCTTGTTCTCACTGTGTTCATTCTCCACACCATTAGTATTACTCATAAAAAGTTTTCCTGTCTCACTCCTTGACGGCATGGAGACACGCGCATCTCCAAATGATCTGATTTTACACTGGTCTCTTTCTGATGAACTGACGCCATCAAAAGACCTAGATGCTCCTTTTGCATGTTTAAGCATGGCACTAGATGAGGTGCTTGAAATTGTGGCGGACCTTGATAGGGTAGCAGGTAATTTTTTCACCATGGACCCAGTAGAGGACTGTGAATGCAGCATTCCATTAAAGTTGTTCAAAAACTCAGGGCGGAACCCAGAGCCCAACAATGATTTCAAACCATCCTTGACAACCTTCAACCGTAATTGGAACTTTTCCTACAGAAACAACCACCAGTCAAGATGGGCAATCAGTACCCTAGCAAAACACAAAGAACTAGAGCCAACCGAAGGAAGTACAAGTACAACCAAAACAATGAAGTAAATTCTACTGTACTTTAAGTTGGACCTCAGTTCTGGCAGCACGTTCTGCTATAGACAGTTTCTCACGAGGTTGTTGCATTTCACCCTAGAGCGTGAAATAAAATTTTCACTTAAGAGTGTTGAGACATCTTGAGACATCATGACAAACATTTAAACAATGTGATAAGAATACCATTAAGCACCGTCGTTCTTCAAGCCACTGCTTAACAGGCATGACTTTGTTATCACCATCCTTCCATTCATTTGCGACAACAAGTGCAACTCGATTTTCTGTGACCTTGGCACGGGACAATGTCCTCTCAAGTGTCTTCTTCTCCCCCTGAGATTCTGATTAGCTTAAGTGTAATAGAAAGATAGTGACATTGTAAACAACAGATGGTGATAAAAATAAATGAGTATGGAAACATCACCTTCAACTCACTAACTTGTCGTTGGTAATCACGTACAGTATTTGCAACTGCAGCCCCAGAGAGAAGGGTCTCTTCTAGTTCATGACCAGTCTGACCCAGCTTTTCAACTTCTGCAACCTTTTGGCGATGCATTTTATCTAATATCTTATATTCTTCCTGAGACAGTCCAGATATAGATATAAGAGAGATTCTCGTCAATGCTTGATGCAGACAGCAAGCAACATGGAGATATAAGCATACAGTTCTTTACCTGAGTTATATCAATCTGTTTCATCAGGTCTTGGTTCATGTTTTGGAGTTCATCAACAAGCGCTGCTTTGAGTTTTGCTAATTGCACCTCCCTTTCTGCATCCAACAGAGCTGCTTCTTTGGATTTCGTTAGTCTTTCTAGGGCTCGATTATCATTCTGCAGCTTAGAACACTGAGAAATATTGTAGATGTAAAATTTTAAAATAAGTGAAAAAAATTCCATCCAGGAACATCAATGAACAAATAGAAACAGCTCTGTTGATGTAGCTGACATCACCTCGTGCCGCAGAAATCTGATCTCTGCTTCCAGTGGAGCAAGTATAATCTCTAGTGGAGGATGTTCTTCATCCTTCTGAGCAGCATGAACTCTTTGAAGGGCTGCTTCTGCGGCAAATTGTGCTGCCAATGCTTCTTTCTTTTCATCAAAGATTCACTTAATCTCTAAATTCTGACACGGAAAATAATTTTAGCCCATTTAAAAAGCCCCTTTCACATTGACAATTATAAGGCGACAATAAAATGCTTATCTAGTCATCTCTTTTTTGTTGCAATGTCATTTCTTGGAGAGGATCAAGCAAAGGAGTTTTCGGCGAAGTATATGAAGTTGATTTACAGTCATTTTTGATACAAGATTATTTCAACAGGTGACACAAAAGTGTGTCAGAGGCCATTAACAGATGCTTACTGATAAAGATGGGGTGGGGGAGTTGTCAAGCTTTCCAATAAACATGGCTAGTGAAAACATGTTGTAAGCTTATTAACTTATTAGATGCTTTGACAACATATATCCATGTTATAAACCATGTAGTCATGTAGGATAGTATGGAACATCACCTTGTTTTCAATCATAACTTCTGATGCCTGAAATTTCTTCACCATCTTTTCAAGTTCCTCTGTGACCTACTATCACAAAGGCAATGCATGTGAAATGCCGTTCCCAAAAATTGTTTCATAGGAGAAAACATAGTGCCTATAAATTTGGTTTGGATGGGCATTTACCTCAGCAAGAGCCTTCTCTTTCGCTCGCTCTGTCAATCGTAGAGCCTTGATTTCATTGTGAGCTTCTGCTAGCTCACGGTCTTTGTCTGTAGCTCAAGACAATCATTTAAATTATCACCTTCAGAGTGCATAACAAAAAAAAAAAAAAAGACTCGAAATATTTTATACACTAAATTATATTTTAGACTCTATAATATCAATGAAAACACAATGCAGAGGGGAGAATGGCAGTACTTTCATACTGAAACGGGGAGTACGCTTTGGCACTTATAAGTAGCAACAAGAATACCAGGAAGCTAAAAATTTCTTCACTTCCCATTGGTTATCCCTCCATCACAACATTCAATCTCAAAGTCCATCATTATTATTATTTGAGATTTCATCCTACTATTTTAGCCAACAGTAACTGCATAAGTATAAACAACTTTCAACTAATACATGTCTTTCTAAACAATCAGCCTCCAGCTTTGAAATAAGTGACCCTATTTTTCCAGACTGAAATGAAATCAGGCACTCAGAAGTAAAGGATAAGCTTCATTAAATATCACTCAAATGCTGCACCAGGGAAAAGTTTCATGCTTCTATGGAAAGTCCCTCCTTGATGGGACCCTTAATTTCAAAATTATGAACATAAATACTACGACTTGGTCATTCTCTTCTGGATTGTCTTTAATCCATGTGGAGGCACAAGAGATACCATAAATCCAAACTTTTTGAAAACAAGTTACTTTCAAAATTATGAACATAAATACTACGACTTGGTCATTCTCTTCTGGATTGTCTTTAATCCATGTGGAGGCACAAGAGATACCATAAATCCAAACTTTCTGAAAACAAGTTACAGTCTTTTAAGGGTAAAAAACACAAACGACTCTGCTTGAGAACTCCAACAAAGTGATAATCGATAGAATTTCATATGAGAAAATAAAAAAATTTCTACCTTTCCCTTCATTCAAGAGGCCGTTGAGCTCGATCTTCACGGGATCCGATCCGTGAAGCAGATTGATGAAGTCATCCTCGTCGAGGCTTGACTGCTTCACAACCTTCTTCTTCTTCTTCTTCTTCTTCTCCGCCGCCTTGTTTTCCGGTCTCGGGACTGGGTCGAGTTCGCTCGAATCGTCTCCACTGTGGTCCTCCGCCATCGAATCTTGATTGAAAAATATCCGGCGATCTAAAGTATCAGTGAACGACCAGAAACCCGGACGACTTTCCCTCCATTGACGATCGAAACCCTAATTTTAAAGAAATGGAGAGGAAGAGCATCAAAATTCGCGCAATCGAAAGAGTTAACGAGGGAGGGAACAGTGGAGAGAGAGAGCGGACTAAATTTTTTAAACGGATCGGATGGCGATCCCAACTGTCGGTTCCCTTAAAAAATGAGGGCGACCGTTGCCCTTCGAAATTACCACAATGTCCCTTGAATGTTTTCCAACGGTTAATTATTTCTCTTTACATCCTAAATTATTGTCACTAGTCACATGCAAATATTACATTTATTAAAACAACACATAAGATTTAGATAATAAATGGATGCTTAATACTGTTCATTTGATAACCAAAAAATTCTATTGAACTAAATGACATCTTTGGGTGAGTGAATTTTTTTTAAAAAAAAAAAATTCACAAACGGTATGATGAATCAAGTCACACTATTAATACTAAATAAAATCTTAATTTCAGTGTAAAATAATTTATTTTAACTTTCACCATTTTTCAACCGATTTCCCATCGCAAGAACCGCCAAAATCATTCAATTCAACCTAAATTGATATTACAACGACTAGAAAAAATAATTATGAAACCGCTAATGACGTTCGAACTACAATGTGTTTTTTAGATGACTAAGGGAGAAGTAATGCAGTTCACGTTTCTCATCATTCGAGGAGTAGTACATGGTGTATACATTTGATTTATGGCTAATGATGTGTTCCCATTTCGAACAATTGTGTGTGCGGTGCATTTCAGTTAGGTTTGAACACGGATCAATAATCCAGTGCGGCGCGCGATTGCGTACCTAACTCACTAAATGTGTCTGATCGTGGCACCGATATGGACAGCTTATTTTGGAATTATTTGATTGTTGAGATCAACATTTCGGACCACCCACTTCAGCCTACAATAGAGCAGCTAGCTCTCTTTCCACCCCAAATTTTTTTCTTTTTTCTTTTTTTTTGGTTGGAGAAAAGAGAGGTAGAGAGAGAGAGAAAAGTGTTCACGGTGCCGCCGCCGTCAGAACCTGTAACATCCGGCACAAACAGGGCGACCGCTGTCCTCCAGACGACGATGGGGGCAACAATAGACGGCCGGTAACCCCGTGAGGTCCATGTCATTGAGCTGAGGCCCTCACCTGCACTGACCTCTTCATCGAGGCCCTCCCTACTTTTGGGTGTAGCAGAAGTGAGGAGGACACATGTGGTCTACTTCTTCAGTCGATAGGGCAAGGTCGGCCAGGTTTGATGTTTTCCATTTGTGGCAGTTCCCATGTTTGTCAAAATGTCTAAACCATTGCGCAAATGCATTGTCCTTGATATTTATTTTTTTTGAATGTGATATCAAGGGACCCAAATCCTTCCCACTTAGTGCATATATATACAAACCTGGTAATGAAGTGGTATATAATTGCAATGTGTGTGTGTGTGTTTTTTTTTTTCATGGTAAATGTGTTGTGTCTGAATGTTTGATTGATATGTTCGAGGGTCATGCATAAGTTTGGGTTGATTAAACTTTTATCTATCTATTGAATGATCTAACTTGCTCCGGTACGCGTTGGCGTGTGGCTTCCATCCGCCCCTCCTCCCGTCTCTCTCTCCTCCACAACCATCCGTCGCCGCGGTTTTCTTTTCCTTAATCGTGAGCAGATTCTGCCGATCCCTTGATGGATCCAAATGGGCGGTTTTGTGGTGGTGCTGCTGAAGTATGAAGGATGCGGTGGCGGAATAGTTCGTCAGCGGGGAGGAGGAGAGAGGAGATGTGCATCAGTCGAATGCCGGCAAAGACAGGGACAACTGAGCGGTTCCTGACAAACAGGTAGAGATAATTATCCCAACTTGATCATAAAGTCAGTCACGAGAAATCCTTTCAAAAAAAAAAACAAACAAACTAGGTGGGTTCCTCTCCTTCCTGAAAACAGGATTCTCATATTTTACAGGGGCGGGGTGAGTAACATATGGGGTGGAAATAATGGCCCCCTCCGGCCCTCCCAATAACAAAAAGTATCGGATCAAGTGCTCTTGGCCCGCATGGTCAACCGGGCCATCCGTCTGTTGACTACCCACTAACGCGAGATGAAGTGCATCCCAATGAAAACAGAACACTCAACGGCAAAGAACACGAAGGTTTGTGTGTTCGAAATTAGGGGTTTTCATTCAATTTTCGATTGCTATTGTGTTTGAAACTGTGATTTTTTTCCCCTCCAGACGTAGAGTACGATGAAGTCGGAAATCTCTGCGAATTTTTCAGCTCTGGCGCAGGCTTCTGGAGGCGGAGAAGGGGGAAGGAAACGGGGAGAACGAGGAGCTGGTGCCTTAGGAACAACTTCTGTCAGTGGACTGCCGTCATCGTCGAGGATCCTAACATGTTTGTGATGCTCTTATATTCTTTTTTTAGGTTCTCTGTGATTTTTTTTTTTTTTTTTGGAGATGGTTTGGAACAGTGTTGATGGGAAAATCGTGATTCTATTGAAGTAAGAGATTGTGAAATCATGAAATAGCGATTTTGAAATGTTGTCAGTAATTTTTATTATATGAACTCTCACAATGCATTTCAGTTTATCATTGTGAATTGTTTTCGGTTCGTGTACTGTGTACCATAATCATTGTGATGGTTTTTGTTGGTTGAAGTATGTCCAGCAAGAGCTACCGAAGAGAGGGTGCGATAAGATTGATTACATCAATCAAGTTGACAGTGATTTGCAACGTGTGGAGGATAATTATATGTTCAAATTCCGTTCTGGATATTTATTTGAAATGCACACTCATCTTTTCTTTACATGTTTCTTTTATTTTTTTCATAACATGCCTTGTGTTTGGATTTCTTATTTTGATAGGAATGTGAATTCCTGGTGTTGTCTATTTTCTAATAATTTGATCTCTTTGATGCTTGTATAATTTGATAGGGAACTATCCCCTATCGGTATTGGTTTATGATTATGATGCATTCCTAAAACCTGTCGCAGTGCACTTGTTCTTTGTTTTACATCTGTGATGTGTAAATGTGTAACCCATCAAAGAAATCTGATAAAATAAGGCCAACATAGTTATTATTGTTTCTTTTTCTAGTAAGTAAAATCAAGATGAAATAAGTGTATACATTAAGAGAGAGAATTGTAATCCAGGGTAATGCAACTTTCCATATTATTATGTGCTTTGAATGTCTTGAAGCAGAGGTGTTGGTTCCCAAAAAAAATCCAGTTTTGTGTCTCTTTTTAGGATCTTACACATTCTTGGCAACCTTGTTAAAAGCCTTCTTTTAATAATTCTTTTCCTTAAAAAACCCTTTAGGTAAAGACCAAATATGAATTTAAATGCTTTTTGTGTAATGCTTATATTAGTTTTATTTTTCATTTTTATAAATTGTTGCGCCTCACGTCTCTCGGGTATGTGCCTTGCTTTATTCTTCGTGCCTCGGGCAAGAGGTGAGCCCTTGCCTTGACAGCGCTCTGTGCATTAGTAACATTGAGTGTTAAACCTGTTGACCTGTTATTTTGACTCCCTTAACTCATCAGTTCATTTTACACAGTTAACTCTTGGTTCTCATGCATCTCCATTTCTCAATTTTAATTGATCATATTTATTTTGTAAGATATCCTGATACATTCACACTTGGTTGCAGCCGAACAACATTGTTACTTTCATTCATCTTCGTCCAGAAAACAAGTTTGATCACCTGGTGCTATTGGTATTGGAAGTATTATAATGTAATGGCAGAAGTACAATGTCACTATGATGAAGCCACCAAGAGATTTGAAGAGCACAGGCAAGTGGAGAGAAGGGAAAGCAGGTGAGCATGGAAACATGAAAAGTCTATGAGGAAAGCACTCACAGGACCTGGACTGAGCATCCCATAAACAGATGATGGGGCTTGAAGCCTTCATTTTCCTGGTTTAGTGTACCAGTTGGGTAATCTGGCATATTCGAAGGACAGTGTTCAGCCTTATCAAGGCTTCCATAAGAAGTTTGCTAGCATCTGATTATCCATTATGCAGTTAAAGCATGCTTTTTATCTCTCAAAAAATCTCTAAAAGCAATGTTCTTTGCTTTACAACTTTCACTTCCACTAGGAAAGAATATATCCCTAGGGAAATAATATATCCCTAAGCATTCAGTATTTGTAGTCCCCCACATTAATTGTGCCATTTTTGCAGAACTTTTTGTTGAATCCCAAGTCATGAAGCAAGTCATGCATGCTGATCTTCTCACCATGTTGGAAATATTTGGAATTCGTTTGAAGATCACCTCTCCTATTTCCTTGAATGTTTCATACTCACTAGCTTGTTTAGTTCTGTTGGTATCGTTACTGTCCTTTCCTCTGGTATTAGAAATTTTTCGGTACTTCTTCCCTCTGGTCTTGTCCACTGGGATCTGTTTGTGGGTGGGTTATCAAGATTTCTGGTTTAAAAAACAAGCAGGGAGAGAGAGGTCGATTGTCAAGATTGGAAAGGATGAGCAGATGGTGGAAGTTCAGGAGTATGACAGGGAAAAGTTTTGCATTCACATCAATGATGTTGAAGTTGGGTATCTTGTACTTGAAAATCCAGCAAATTTATTTGCAGAGGATGGATTTGAAGAAGCAGAAGTGGAGGATTTACCTCTGTTGGAGTACTCTTGTTTCTCGTTGATTAGTCCAGAGACAGAAAAGGGAGTTGGAGATTGTGCGGACATGGAGAAGTCTTTGGAGGCAGATCGAATTGCTGAAAGGTTGTGGAATTTCTACTTTGGAAAATATTCTAGGTGGAATTACAGGAGTCCCTGGTTCAAAATGGGAGACTAGTTAAAAGGTATGCATGTCCTTTGAGAGAGAGAGAGAGAGAGAGATTACATGAGTTGTATTTTCAGTTTTTCTGCCTCTTTTGAAAGTCTTAATTTGATTGGTTTTTAACAATGCTCCTATGTTTGTTTCTTTATGATCTCTGAAAGGAAGGCCTCCTTTATGGTCTTTTATCTCCATTTTGTTGCTTTTGTATTCAATAATGTTAGATGGGGTTAAGATGCTTAAATTTATGTATCATCTCTGAATGGTGACACCCTTTGGTGGTGGAAAGCTGTTTAAATTGGCTTGCCCTTTTGCAAAAGAATCCAAAGCCTAGCTTTTCCTTATGAAAATGAGTCAGCCTCATGGCACATATATATTATATACTTTGAAAAAACAAAAGCCAGTAATTTTTATGCCACAAATACATATGATCAAGTTGCTTGGTGGGCTATACTCCACTCCTAGCAACAACCCAAGTCACTGATCCCTGTAACACAGATATAATGATACAAAGTGAGATAAAAAAGTAGTAACAAGAGGTATTCTTGTTGTCCAATATCTAAAACTGGACTGTTGTGGAGAAGGTCTGGCCAAACTTCCAGTTGGCAGGAGCCACATTATAAGCAGTGCGCGTTCGGCCATCACTGGTCTGGACCCTGAATGACAGGCTCTGCCCATTAAGATATGAGTTGCTCTGCCAATTCACACCCCAGTTCCTGCTCATGGATTCCCACTGAGTCCTTGATCCTTTGATCCAAACATTCGCTATGTCCCCCGCCCCTCCCACGTTTGTTATCAGCACGAGCTCGAAATAGTCCTTCCCGTTTATCGTGAAGCGGATGCCTCCTGTCCTTTGGCATGAAACTCTGCAATAGAGACATGATTTTTGCATAATGAGTAAATTTAACAATCTTTGATTTGAGCTGCTTATATGATGTAATGGTGAGCAAGTCCTTTACCGCCTGTAGAGGATTGGCACAATCCCTGCCCTGTATATTGCGATCTTCTCGAAGGCGGGCTGGGACATGTCAAAGTGCTGTCTGGGAGGATTGCACCAACCTCCATTGTCACTGGGAAGGTTGTAGTTTGGAGGGCAGTAGTTGGTGGCTGTTATGGTGATGTATGTCCCCTTCAGGCACCACTGGGGTACCTTTCTTGAATCACAGACAATCTGGTAGCATGCGCCGCATGATTTCCCGCTGTTGAACAGGGCGGTGCTGAGGGCTGCGTTGTTTATTCCGTACCCGTCGTTGTACAGATTTCCATACCCGCATGCGCCACCTGCATTCAGTTACAATATTAAGCTATGCCTTTGGAGATTGGTTATCAATCCCCCAGTAAGAGGTCTAACATATGACTGTTTTAAACATGTGAAATGTAATGTGTCAATCTCTCATTGGGGGGCTCACAAGAACTAATGAGATTCAACACTCACTATGTATGTAAAACTGGAAGATAAAAAGTTTTACACAAATACTATACCCATAGTTCCTGAAGCGTCACTGCCTCCGTAGAAAGTTGCATGGGCAGACGACCAAGTAGCAGCTGCAGCTCCATCATATTCAGAGGCAATGGATACAAGAATAAGAAGAAGAACAAATCCGGTGGCCATCTTCATTTGCTTGTAGAGCTAAGCAGAGGAGGAGGAGGAGGAGGAGGTATCACTTTGGTTCTTGTGAATTCAATCCCACTAAAACCCATCTATTTATGACAACCGATGTCCTAACCACTGCAACCACATCCCTCGGGTCCTCACTGTTTATTTTAAGTTTGGAGCCTTGACATTGTACGTTGAATATATAATTCTGTCATCCACTGTCTTTGGTATTTGAATCGCAATTATAAAATATTGGTTCATTTTGAAATTTGTTATTGAAATCTCTCTCTCATAGTCTCATGGGTTCTACTGGTTATAAATGGACAGGCCAAATCACTTATTATGAATTTGGTCATCCCTTTAAGTTTTCCAAATTTGGAGTTCTGCATTAATTACTATGGGTATCATATGACTACACCCAATTAGTTATTCTAAGATCATAGCATACGGTACAATGAAAAGATTAATTACAATGAAAAAACACAAAATCACTAGTGGTAGATGCCCATGTGAAATAACACGCGCTGCAATTGAACATTCATGTTGCTCCATATAAAACTTTTATTATCAGTTGACAGTTTGAGTATTTTCAAGGTGGCTTTTCACAGTGGAAACGGAGGGTACGAAACTCGTACCTTGCGGACACACAAAGGATAAACAAATCCTAAGCTTTGGAACTATTTTAATGGATTTAACATGCCATAGCTTCCTTGAAAATCTCTCTCTCTCTCTCGACGTCAATCCAATGAATTCGCTTATGTGAATAAGATTGGCCCTGAAAAGGAGAGCATGTTCTTTCTATATTCTATTCTTCTATCAAGAGAATATAGAAACGCAGAATAAGGCATGTTTTCTGGGTCGTAACGCATATAATCTTTCCGACTTGCATTGCTGATGCACATGGTGTTGTTGGCTCAACTGCATTTGACTTTATACATGGCCTCTTGGCTCTCCATTTTATACACGCAAAGTAAGTACGTAATTGTCACATGCATATGTGAGGGTGGTTGTATATTTAATATATGCAATCAAATGCAGCAAGTGAAAGGAAAATGTTAGTTAAAAAATAATACATGAGATACGTATTTTTGTAAAATAAAATAAAATATATATTCTAATGAATTGTATAAATTTATTTATGGAATGTGTAAAACAATTTCTAATGAGATATATATCACATTACAGTTAGTGTAGGTGGATAACATATACAAATATGTAAAATGAGTTGTGTGTAATAACACTAAAATAAAGATCAATTAAAAAAAAAGAATCAGTTGGTTAGAGAAGGTTGGTCATAACTATATAGCCATGTGCATCATGAAGCCTAAGTCAATCCTTGTCATTAAAATAAGAATAGCTATATTTCGCCCTTCAGCAATAACTAAGAACCAGCTCACATAATTAACTGATAACAATGGAAGAGAATTTCTGCCAATTTTTGAGGGGTGTCCAAACGGGCATCCCTAGACGCCGCAATTGCCATCTTTTATTTGATCCACTACATTAGGACTTGAAAAAGTTAAACAAAATAAAAAATTTCACTTTGCATACTTTTCTCTTGAAAAATTTTAGAAAGTGAATACATGCGTTACTTAAATTTTAAATATCATAATCAATTATATAAAAAATGAAATTTAAATATTATATGATAACATATATAAATTTACAATATATATGGAAGCATCCATACTATTAGTTTTTTTTAATCATTCAAGACATTAATATATATATCAAACAATTTTAACTTTTCAAATATGGATTAAAAAGCACAAATATAAGAACATCTTGTTAGATAAGTATCATGGGCATCTACAATTCTACACAGTCTATTTTACAGTCTCTGTGTTATTAAGTCATCGTATGAAATCAGTTAATATAATAAATACTCTACTATTTTGATATATAAATAAAATTATATATGTTCATTAATATGAATTTGTAGTTTATTGATATATATATTTAAAAAAAAATTAAAATGGGTGGTAGCCTCTCGCCAGTGTGAGGTTGGAGGTCACCCTCTCCTCAGTGGAGGTCCAAGGTTTGAACCCTATTGTATTGCCATCCCATGTTAATCTGAGGATGCATGTAAAGAATGAGTTGACTATAGGTACTGAGTCTGTTATGTAATAATCTCGTACATTATAATAACGCATATGATGTGAAACATGTGTTGACTATGGGCTGCGCTATCAAAATAAAATAAAATAAAAAACGATCAATAGTTCTATACACTATGATATTGATATTGTACAGTATTTTTAACATATTTTTTTTTTAAAAAAATATATTATTGTATCTAAATATATATTTTATTTTGTATAATAATATATGTTTTATATAATTTTTTTTTTAAAAAAAAAAACAACAACACAACATGGACGATAAATGAGGTTGCAGGAGAGATTGAATATCTCATTTTTACTAAAATAACAGCAATAAATGATTAAATGGACCATGTGCCCATGCCAGTGGGCTTTATACTGGATAGAATCCATGATGGCCTGAATTAGTTCCGGGTAAAGGAAGCCCAACTGATTGATTGGGATCTCCTGAACCTGTGGAGAGAGAGAGAGAGAGAGAGATGGCAGCGACGTCGTCGTCGTATCCGCCGCCACCGCCGTATTACAAGCTGTACAAGGACTACTTGGAGGACCCAGAGTCGGCTCCGAAGCCTCCACCTCCTATTGAGGGCTCCTACCAACTATACGGCGCCACCTACACTGTATACACTCTCCTCTTCCTCACCTTTTTAGGGTTTTTTTTTTTTTGTCTTGTCAGGTTTTTTGTTTGGATCGTTGATTTGATTTCAAAACTTAATCTCCTCCGTTGATTTTGGGATCAGACGGACGACGTGCTTCCCAGCTTGGAAGATCAAGGTGTCCGGCAGCTCTACCCGAAAGGCCCCAATATCGGTGAGTACAAGAAACGCATCAAGATTTGTCCTTTTTATAAATCTCTGTATTCAGATTCATGTTGATTTCTCGTATGATTTTGTGATTAAAAAAAAAAATTGTTTGGTTTAGATGTATCAAATTCAAAGCTGTTGCTCTATAACTAATAAACCCTTTTGAGAGCTTCAGAGTGATGAATGAACCCTTTTAATTCTGAAAATGTGTCATGAAATGTTGGGTTTTCTGAATTTGTAGACGTTGAACAGCCTCTATGGATGCTGCTGCCTCACTGGAGCTGACGTAGAAAAATCATGAATTGCAGTTTATGATAATTGATCATAGTGATGCCTGGTTTATTATGCCCTGAACTCTTTTAATGCTGAAATTAGTTTATGTTCATCTATTGGTGGTTATGTAAGAATTTTTGTTGGTTGTTATATTTTTTTAAGTTTCACCTGACAATCTACCATATTGGCTTGGTGCAATTGATTATAAATGTATGGGGAACAAATTTATATGATTTACATTGAGGCATTGTGTACTTTGTCAGTCTGGAATCTAAAGATCTGATCTGATTTTTTTTTTTTTTGAAAAAGGTAGACACTTTGAATGTTAGGCTGGAGATATAAAATTCTGTTGCTTGTTTTGAGCTAGCGCTTTCCAACACTCTTCTGTTTCATTCTAGATTTCAAAAAGGAACTGAGGTCGCTAAACAGGGAGCTTCAATTGCATATACTGGAGCTTGCGGATGTTCTTGTTGAGCGACCATCACAATATGCGCGCAGAGTTGAGGACGTTTCTCTTATTTTCAAAAATTTGCACCATCTCCTTAACTCCTTGCGTCCTCATCAGGTAGTCTTTCTTTAGCGAACATGTGTGTGTGTGTGTGTGTTGTTTAAAATTGTTTTTTATTCTGAATAATATCATCTCTTGCTCACTCACTTCATGCATGCAGGCAAGGGCAACTCTGATTCACATTCTAGAACTTCAAATACAACGTCGTAAGCAAGCAGTGGAGGACATTAAGAGGTACAGAACTACAAACTTTTAAGATATATGTGTAGCACCAATATATTTTTTCCCCTTTTGTTTCTATGTTTCAATCAGTACAGGTTTTGCAGGTGATAATATATGCACTTAAACTGGATTGGGATTTTTCTTTAATGAATTTCTTCGTAGGGTGTGCTTTATATATTCACTCAGTTTTTTTTTTCTTTAATGAATTTGGAGGTGATAATACTAGTTTGGGTGTGCTTTATGTATTCACTCAGTTTTTTTTTCAACATAGGTTTTGATATTTCATATTAGTATTTTATATGTACAATTATCTTCGTTTCCTTTTCTATACTCATAAGTTTCCATCTTTCAGTAATTCCCTTCCCATTCCAACACTCATAACTACCAACAGATGCACAAATCTTGGGATTATCGCCTTTTTGTAAAGCACAAATTCTTCAGTCCTGCCAGCAGGTCTGACTGTAATTTAAACATAGTTACACCTATCTATGGTGATGGTTTGTGATACATGAATACTTGCATGTGGTCAACATACCTATTTTGAACACCAGCCCTTAATACTTGTGTCAGATACCTACCAGACACTCCTTGGAAGTAACAAGTCCAAATTTATATGGTTCTATAATTTATTTTCATGCACCATGGTACATGTATATTTATCTTACCATTTAATTTTGATTATTTGGCAATTTGTATCCATTTGAAACATTTCTGCCAAGTCGTTGCTTCCCAAGGAATGGTTTTGAATACATAATGATAGCACGCTAGTCAAAAGAAACACTATTACTAGTCATTTAAGAAACTGTTTTCTTTTTACATGCGGGACAATACAATTTCCACTAGTGTCTTCTATACAATCTGTGTTTGGTGATGCCCCCAATTCATTGTTCTGCATTGAGAGTGCCTGTGCCTCATAAAAGGATGGGCATCTTAGTATATTAAGGCAAATTTTAATTATTATTCACATATTTGTGTGGTCTGAGAACAATCTAATTTTTTGGGCTGATTTTTAAAGCTGTGCTAATTCTTGGGTAATTTGTTTGATTTATTTAGGAGGAGAGAGGTGGCACAGAGACTACTCAAGGAATCACTTCAAATCTCGGATGGGCGTTTGCCTTAAATACATGAAATCTCCCCAGTTTTGGTCTGTTTTGAAATCGATTTTTTTTTTCCACTGAAGATTGGTGCCCTCAGGATTTGATTGAAATCAATGTATTAAACCCTCTAACTAATGAAACCAGGTGGATTATTCAGATGGAAATTTACAACTATTCTGCTACATCTTCCATGGGATGGACATTCCAAAAAGCTGTAATCAGATGGATTATTCAGATGGAGATTTGCAACTTATGTTTTATGTGAACTGGTCTGGTCTTCAAATGATGTAACTGAAAGCTGATATGTAATGATATTATATACATGGTTTTATCTTTTTGGTTATTTTAGTGATGTTTGAGCCTGGCCTTCTTTTCTGACAAATTTCTAGATGCAAAGATCAGTGTGTTATAGAACTGTGAATTTGATTATCTAAACTGCAGCCTGGATACAGAAAACAGAATTAGCAACAGATCAATTGTAGTGACTGTTAAGGGGATCTGATGATGCATAATCCATCTAGGGGCTCCTAAAATTTGATGTCTACTTACCAGGATGTTGATCAATGAAAAATGCATCTACCATCAAGGTGGATTCATGAGCTAGTTCTGGCTGTAGTTGTTATGGAGACCCTGACTAAATGATTGCCATATTCAAGCTTAGTAGATTCATTTATTGAAATCATTAATTCAATTAATCCTGGTATAGTTGCAAATATCAAAGAAGACTTGGTGCTAGTATGAATTGGCTAATTTTGTACCCCCCTGCTCAAAGAGATTCCCTACTTCAATAAACATTTTTAAAATTCAAGGGCTTATTGAGATGCTAAATGTGATCTCCCATGCAGATGGTAAAGTAAATTTGTGTAACATAACGTTCAAAAGGTGGATTAGATCTCCAGCATTAATAGACCCATATCAAGATGAAGAGTCAAGGATCAAAGCATGGACGGTCAAGATGAACTCCATAACGACCCAGCTGGATATAGAAAAAACAGCAAAAACAAAAAAAAAAAGCGGTTACAAGAAGACCGTTAATCGCGGCCAACCACTTCTCCTCCCTCCCTCCACAACGTTAAAATTTTAACGAACCATAAAAAAAAAAAACAGGGCCCAATTCCATAAAAAGGAGGGGGAGGTCATTATTGTCTTATTGGATCTATAAATCTCTCTCTCTCTCTCTCTCTCTCTCTCTCTCTATTTAAGCCAAATTTTACTTCTCATTCTTTTGAAGGTCTTCTCCAAAAAGAATACCAACCAAACACACCAAAAGAAGGGAAGGTTTTTTCCAACCATGGCTAAGCTCCACACATTGTGTGCCCTCTCCGCCCTCTGCTTCCTCTCAACCCTCTCCGCCGCCCTCTCCCATTCGCAACCCAAGCCGACCTTCATCATCCAAGGCCGTGTCTATTGCGACACCTGCCGTGCTGGTTTCGAGACCCCCGCCACCCTCTATGTCCAAGGTACAAAAGAATTCAAAATTTGCTATTCGATTTCATGAATTCATGTGGGGTGTTGTGTTTTTTCAGGGGCGAAGGTGAGGGTCGAGTGCAGGAACTTCACGACGGGGGTGGTGTCGTACAGGGGGACCGGAACGACGGACGAGAAAGGGACGTACGAGCTGAAGGTGGAGGACGACAGGGAGGACGAGATATGCGATGTGGCGCTGGTGAGCAGTCCTATGAAGGAGTGCGGTGAAGTGAAGGAGGGGAGGGACAGGGCGCGGATCCTGCTCACACACAACAGCGGAATGTCGTCCAATGTAAGGTACGCCAACTCCCTCGGCTTCCTGAAGGACGTTCCCCTCCCCACATGCGGCCAGCTCCTCCTCCAGTATGCCATGGCCGATGAAGAGTGAATGTGATTCTCATAGAATGTGAGACATTCTTTTGTGTTTGTTTTATAAGAGGGGAATAAAAGGTCATATATACACCACTGTAGGTACTGTGCGTTCTTTATTTGCTTCTTCAATCAATTTTTCTTCTTGATGAATCCATAGAATGCAAATGATGCAACAAGTAGGTTCTCTATGAAATCTCCCTCCACGTTGTACTTGTATTTTCAATAAAATTGTTTCGCCTAAATTGTGTGGAGAGAGCTATCTTACCATTTAAATTTGTAAATGCAATTACCATAAGAACATTTCTTTTTTATATATAATAAAAGGGTTTTTTTTTTTGTTAACGAGTGCCCTTGTGTCAGGGTTTGGATTCTCTTCTTGTTTTTCTCTGTTTGTATCTTAGTCGACTTTTATTGTGGGATTGCAACATCATCACATTTAAAATCAAACAGTTATAAATATATCAAATCATGAATGGATAAATGAATCCATTTTATTTAATGTATTTATAACCGTCTGATTGATCAAAGCACAAAACAAGTACAGAAAAACAAGTAGATGATCCAAATCCTTTATTAACCTCCATTTATTGTTAACGTTTTAAGCAACCCAACAAATCTAATTATGATAAAAATCAATAAATTGAAAGATTATTTAAAATACCAACCATACCCTTAATAAATTCATCACATTTTTTTTTCTTCCCTCCCATATTCAATTTTTCCCTCTCATAATCAAATTTATTCCTCTTATCCCAAAAAAGTTTTTTTCAAAAATCTAAAAATATACATTTCTTTTATTTTTATTCTTATTTCATATCTTATATATATATATGATTATGATATTTGATTTAGTGTTGCTTATGTGAAGATATTTTTTGTGCGGTATATAAGATATTTAATTTTTATTCTTTGTTTGATTTAATATTTTATTTTTAATATTTTATATGCACCTCCATTCTTTATTGTTTTTTTATCATTTGAATTTATTTCAATATATTATAAATAAATGGTCTTGCATGCTTCTAGCTCACACTGATGCTTACGCTGATGCTTCACATCATCAGTGTAAACGGATTCGTGATAATGAAAAAAGAGATGTGTTTTGTAATTTTATTTATAAAGCAGATGCTAAAATTTTATATCTTTCATTATAGTGGATTGATATTGTAAATAAAAAATAAATTATAAGAAATACATGTAAAAAAAATGTTGATTTAATAAAAAAAGTTGAATATAAGAGGAAAAATTAGGTATGGGGGAGAAGAAAAAAATTGATGAATTTATTAGGAGTATTGTTGGTTTTGAAAAAAATATATATTTTATTAATTCATATTATAATTAGATTTGTTGAGTTATCTAAAAAAATATCAATAAATATGAATTAACAAGTGTTCCCAAAGGACACTCATTAACAAAATCCGTAATAAAATTGTTGATGTCTGAATCCTCCTTTCGTGTTCTTCCCTGTACATCGGAGATAAAATTTTCTCCTTACGCGTAATCCAGAAAAATAATTTTTTTTTCTAGAGTAAAATTATCAAATTGATTTTTAAATGGACTCTTTTCCAATAAAAGCGCTAAAATTTTCTAACCAGCTCACGGATAACAAAAACACGTCATTTTAAAAGGTAAATAGATTTGTCATCAAAATTTGTAAGGATTTTACCTTTTTAAAAAATTAAAATCTGTTTTTTATAAAACAGTCATCATCATTATATCATCAAAATGTGTGCATAAAACAATTAAAAGTTAAAAATAGCTTTTCAAAATGTGTTTTTAAACGCACCGTCAGACATGTATTCCTATGAAAAAAAAAAAGAATAATTATGTGCAATCCATATTATTTTACCAGACAAAACATATAATTTTGTTTTGAGATTTTTAATTTTAAGTCCCTGTAAATTATATGATTTAGTTATCGATTCCTCACTTCTTCATATTTATGTTTAAGTCTCCAGATTTTAAGAATATGTTCTTTCTTAGTCCATAACAGAGACTAAAAAGAAAATCAAATAATTTAGAGATAAATCCCTGAAAGTTGGAGAGACTAAAAAGGAACATACTTTTTAAATATGAAGACTTAAGTTGAAATATGAAGAAGTGAGAGATCGATCACTAAATCATATAGTTTTATAGGATTTAAAAATAAAAATCTCTTTTGTTTTTATAATATACATACAATTTATTGAAATAAAATATAAAAAAATAAAAATACACATTTTATTACATAAATTTTAATTATAAATAAATAAAAAATCAAACACTTGATGAATGCACGCCGACTGTCCTTTGCATCATGCATTATCTTATTCTCACCGAAGGTGGGTCATATAAATACTTGAAAAAAAAAAGGAGGAGATCACCCTTATCTGTTACAAGAATAAAACTAGAGAAAGATAGGCGCTGAGAGAGCGATCAGAGTTTTGTCCATCCGAGATGGATCTTCGAATCCCTCTAAGTTGTTCTCCATGTTCTTCCATTCGCCCTAACCAAAGAAACAGAGCATCGACGTTGGCGATGGCAGCGAAATCGCAGCTTCAGATGGATTCTGCGGTGACCTCCACCCAGGTCCCGACCCACAGCGTCACCGTCCACGACAGGAAGCGTGGCGTCGTCCACACCTTCTCCGTTCCCGAGGTCACTGAAAAGCCTCTACTGGTCCTTGTATTTGATTTTTGGTTTTCGATATTGATTCATGTTTGTGTTGTTTTGGGTGAAGGACCAATATATCCTGCACTCGGCGGAGTCTCAGGACATTTCGCTTCCTTTTGCTTGCAGGCACGGTATTGTTTTGTCGCCTTCTGTGCCCATGTTTTTGTTTTTCTTTGATTTGGAAGATCAACTAATAAGAGTTATTGAAGAATTTTCATATTCAACCCACACAAGTTGGCTCTTTGAGATATGAGTTTTCTCCCTATAGGTCTCAAGTTTGAATCCTCCCAAGTTATTTGATGCTAAGGATTTGTGGGTGATCTGTGCAAAAAAAAATTTTATTTTTTATTTTACAATTATTGTATTAGGAGTTTTACTACTACAACAGAAATCAAACCTGAGAAGATACCAAGATGAGAAAGCTAGACTTCGCCAAACAACTAGATAAGAATAAACTAAAAGTTAACTGTTCTTCCTCAACAAATGGATCTTATTTATAGACCTCCATGTCAAACAAAGCTTGTTTAGATTGAATAATATTTATTCTGAAAACTATAATAAACTGAATATATGTACCTGATCTGCATCACAAAACAATGGAAGATTTAGCGCTGTTCAAAGAACTCCCACAATGATTTTTTTTTCATAAAAGAGTGAAATATGAAATTGGGGATGCTATGATTTTTGTGCTTTATTGAAGAAGAAGAAGAAGAAAGATTTGATGGCAAAATCTTCTGCACGAAACAGGTTGTTGCACTAGCTGCGCCGTTAGAATAAAATCTGGACAAATAAGGCAACCAGAGGCTCTTGGAATATCTGCAGAACTAAGAGAAAAGGTCCCTCCCCCCTGCTTTACTTTTTGTGAAAGCATTTTGAATTAATCAATTATCTCAGTGCACACATATTCTTTCTTGTCATGGTTGTCCATCATTGTAGAGATGTCATGTTTCAACCTTTTTGTTTTGCAGATCCGCAGAAAAATGAATCATGATCAGTTCAACTAGATCTGTTTTTGTAAATGTGGATGTATATTTAATTTTGCTTATATGAATTGTAGTATGTCAGCTTCTGATGCTTCATGTAATGGGCCTAAGCTTGGAGAACAGGGTGTTCATCTTTCTTTGTTCATTGAGGGGTTTGACAGAATTGGATGGTATTAAAAACATAAGAACCATTGAAACTAGCTTGTTCATCACATAATTGGACATCTGTCATGAAGTTGCATCAAAGAGAGGATCATCTAAAGGGTATTAAACATTGGTGACTTGTATGATTGAATGACCAATCCTACTTAACCACCTGTTGACAGGTTGATAGAGGCACCCTATCTTCATTGAAGGGTTTGAATCTTACTCATGTTGATAGGACAAAATTTAACTACAAAATAAAAAAAACACTTACCTACCAGAATAAAAAAAATACAGATCCCATGTGAATGAGTTCCTTAAACTTGTGTTGATACTCTTTAACTATGGAACAATTTGTTTGCTCAGGCATATTATGTTAATACTCTTTGGCAGAGTCATTATTCTTAATGTAATTCGTGAGTAATTTGTTTCTTGTTGGATGCATAGGGTTATGACTTATGGCAATTCATAGAAATCCTTTCAAACCATTCACCTCTATTCTTGTTCAGGGGTACGCTTTGCTCTGTGTTGGATTTCCTTCCACTGATGTTGAAGTAGAAACTCAAGATGAGGATGAGGTAACAAAAGAAACATCACATTTCTTTTACCCAAAAAAAAAAGAAACATCACATTTCTTTGAAAAATTGCTTTGCCTTATAAATATAGTTCAAAAAATTGATCTCCCTTCATTTTGCAGGTTTATTGGCTACAGTTCGGAAGATATTTTGCGCGAGGTCCTATTGTATGTTTCTTGAGCCTCTTCCTTCTGAACTAATATATCTCACTTTCTCTGACGCCAAAGCAAGTCTAAAAAATAGTTCTCATGCCTTTTTCATTGCACTTGATTTATGGATTTTTTCAGAACCATTTTCTTGATAACCATTATCATGGCATCTTTTTTCCAATGTCAATTCCTTGCTTATCTGGGAGCGACGATAATCTATGAACCAAAAATTCATCCAATACTGTTCTCACTGCCTGGTACTATAGTTCATAAAAGGGATCATCCTTTCAGGCTGCATTGTTTTTTCAGAATTTTTTCTTTTCCTATTTGAACGAAAAAAATCTGCTTCTTGTGGCGATTATTTCAGGCATCCATTTGGAAGAAAAAAAAAAACATAACAAGGACATTAATTCTATTTCACTGGAAACTACAAAAAAGGAGAAAACCTAAGACTAAGAGAGCCTTTTACTCTACAGTGGTCTTAAATGTCTGGTTCTCTATGGTAGCACATCTGATAATACTGATCTGTGCACTTATTTTACTCAGGACCGGGATGACTATGCACTAGAGCTGGCCATGGGAGACGAATGATGCATATGCGAGGTCATACTTATTCAGATCTTAGGAGGTGCCTGCTTGTTCATCAACAAACAATTTTCCTTTCCTTAATTTCATGAGATCTCAGTAATCCAAGTATTTGTTTGTTGTTCGTTCGCTTATTAACAATCAGATTGATTCTATTATGCATATGAAACAATGAGTCAATATCTTATGCTGGGCTGGTAGTTGAGTCGAACACTTTGTAAGAGTTGTGATTGTACTACTCATTTCTGAAGCATCTATAGGTACTACTCCTGTTGCTGCAAATGCCATTTTAATACCACCACCATTTAACATGGAAATCTACTTTCTAACTATAAACTATACTGAGAATCACCATCCACCAATTCTGGCTACAAGTCTGGGTTCATCCCAACTTACAACATTGTAATCATTGGTGATCGAAAACCTTCCAAACTCCGAATACTAACACCTAATTTCCACGTAGTAGCTAAAAGACTGAAAGCTGCCTCCCTGAGAATTCAGTGTTGCAATGCCACCAAGAAAGAAGTCATATTTAACAGATGTTTTGAATTTACATACAAACCTACAAAAAAAAAAACACTTCGTGCACTAACACAGGATTCTAAAAATGCAGAAAGATTAAAAGCTTTACTACCATCAGACAAAATCAAAATTTGAACTCCCTGCACTACATTTAAATCTCATTAGCTGAGAATTATTTGCAGAGTCGTCCAGTATTTCAAATTTTTGGCTTCATACCTCAAGAGTCTGCGTGAACATTCTGGAGGAAGTACTGAGCATTGCAGAGACGAGCGTTGGCCTCCTCGTTTGCAGCATCAAGCAGCCTCAGTTCCTTGATTTCCTCCTGCCACTTCTCGATCTGTTCCCTGTGGATTCTGCAGAAACAACAACAGATGAACAACCATACTAAGCTGAACTGATTCTTTTCAGGCTTCCTACAGAAATGGGAATGTGAAGTTGAGTTCATACGTGATCAATCGCTCCTCAAATTCATTACTGAGATCCTTGAACATGGCCTTCCCTGACTCGAGCAGCTCAGAAACCTGTATATATGAAAATGAAAGTGATTTAACAGCCGGATTCCGCATGAACACAAAAGACTACTGTGAATCTGATGCGGATAGAGATTAACAGTGCCTGTTGAGTGAAGTGTTCTATCCGCTCTAGGACACGAGAAATCTGCATCTCCATCTCTTCTGATCCAGTGGGGTTCTTCTCGGTTTCCTCCTCTTCCCCCCCTCCTGCCATCTCTTCCTGAAAATACAATAATAACATATTAAAAATTTGGAAACTCAGACAACCTTCGAAACATTTGGAACCCGAGTTTATACAGTTGTCTTCCTCCGTTTGTTGAAAGCATCCATATCTCTGTAATTTAATTCAGATTAAAATCTGTCACAAAAAAAAAAAAAAAAAAAGATCAGAAGACGAAAGGGGAAATTGAACGGGGAATTCAGTGGAGAACTATATATTGGTTCATTAACATCAATGATGAAGTGAAATAGAGAAGAAAATTGTCGAGATCCATGAGAATCGACCAATGAAAAAGTGAAATAGTAGAAATAGAGGAAGATCAAACCGATCCTTTGCATTTACATTCAGATGCTAATAGTTGTTGAACGATTCAAAAAATTCGAAATGAAACCCTAAAAAGTTATAATCAATTTGGCCATGAAAGCACGAGTATCGAATTTTCAAAAAAAAAGAAAAGAAAAAAAGGACGGACGTCTGATTCTCTCAGGCAAAACGAAAAGCAGCTGATAGAGCCATCTAAAGAGACAAAAAGATTTTGAAACTTATTAGAGATTCTGCCAATGAAAGGATGAGAACGTGAAAGAAATTTCACCTGCAATCAATGGAGTCGGAGGGGAATAATTCAGGACCGAATATTTTTTTTCGAAACCTCAAATTTGCATTTATAGCCGGGAAGAGAGAGTCTATGGAGGGAAATTTTTGGTGTGCTTTCGAGAAAAATCCACCAATCTTAGCCGTTCATCATGTGCAATGCACTCATCCGTCATCGCCCAAACGCGGACGAAAAACCCCACCATCCATTTGTTTTCAACAAATTCAATGGTTGTGATGTCATCGATCTTTAGAAACAAATGATGATCTTACTATAGAGTACATCCGACTCACAAATCACGTTTTTAGTGCCCACTCACAACAATGATATGAAACAATAACAAAATCAAGGAGAACCAAAAACATAAACAAAACTTGCAGATCTCCATTAAAAACACACAACTCATGGTCCAGTACTCCATCCCCCAGGGCCAGGCCAGAAGGGCCGGAAAATAACAGAATAAAAAAACAGAACAAGTTCTTATTTCTAAAACCACAAGAAATAACCCAAAACAACCTATTCAAGATATTCAAAATTTCTAAAACCACCAATACTTCTCCTCCTCCTTCTCCTTCTCCTTCTCACACTTTTATTCCTGTACTTCTTAGATGCGACCTCCCCTGTTAAGACTCACCATACGTGCTGACCCCTCCATCTGTGAACCCCTCACATTCGAGCCTGTCTGATATGGAGTCCTCCCATAAGCATCCTGGTATCTCGTGCTCTGGTAACCTCCGGCGGAATACCCACCCGTACCCCTCATCCCCTGTCCCGTCCGATCTTTCGAGTATCCACCTACATTTCCAGAAAACCTACCTCCTCCATATCCCCCCCTCCCCCCGTATCCTCCCTGCCTCCCCTGTGAGGATTGAAATCCCTCCTGCCACTTCCCGGAGGCAGCCCCTGTGTAGTCCTGCCCCTCCCTCCTCCTGGGTGGCAGCCCTTCCAACCCGCCTCCTGTCTTGGCCTCGAACGCCCTCTCGTTGGCATCAACAAGGATGGAGAGCTTCTCAGTGAGCTGGAACGCCAGGGCCTGCAGCCTAGTGTGCTCCACATTATGGAAAATGATGCAGCGGGTCGGTTGGTTCCAGCTCGCGTGCAGCTCCTCTGTAATCATCATTTTGCTCACCATGCTGTGGGTGTGGGCTTCCGACAGGTCAAACATGGCCGTCAGCTGGTCCAAGCTGAGTGAGTCATAGCCTGATGAGTAGGCGAAGAGGTAGGTCCTCAGCGCTTCCTCCTTGATCTTCAGCTTGAGCATCTCAAGCACACCCTCACGGTTCCTGAAGAGTTTCCAGGTGTCGAGGGACTTGATCACGTCAAAAGTCTTCTGGTAGTCTCCCTTGCTCAAGGCCCTTGTTGCGGCCATGACATGGTCCCGGACGTTCTCAGGTGGTCCTGTGAATGTCTGACGCTCGTTCATGTCGAGCAGCCTCCGGAACGTCTTGCTGATGATCTTGCGCTTCGCATCGTGGGTATTCGCTGCCATGTTTGGCACCTCAAGGAGCATGGCACAAGTCAGATGGACAGCCTCAAGCAGCTCAAGGTTTATATGCATGTGGTATGGCATTTGCCGCCGCCTCTCCAGCTTTTCCTGATGATAGCAAAAACCATCAAATGAGTATCAGAGGGCCAGTTCATTAATGTGATATACAAGAAGGGCTTAGTTCACAAATCAATGCCTACAAATCCATAGTTAGGTATGCATCAAGGAAATAAATAGACTTATTCTCCGTTCTAAGCTTTTTTAGACTTTCCAAGATTGAATATGATTCTTGGCCTATTATGACTGAACTAGGACAAATAGGAAAAGGGATGCCTGGTAAAATAAAACTTGGGGTAGAACTGTGAGCCAATTCTGCATTGTAGCTTCAAAGAGGTTTTTCACTAGATAAAATGGAAGGGAAGATGATACAAAGTTTAAGAGTTTCATAGGAAACAATAAAAGAATAGCACATGACCTGAAACCAAGTATACATATTCAAAATAAATAACCTACGAGCTTTACAAGTTAGGCCTCTTGGAATACTAGCAGTTTTAAGGACAGGTATGAGCAAAAAGCATGCATTTCTGTCCAGGTTGATAAATTTATCCACATCAAATCTCACAATAAATAATGTAATGTTACCAAAAGCTTAAAACCCAATGATTTATATTACTAGAACACACAAATTATGGTCGAGTGTATTCTCTTTAATAGTGGAAACAAGAAAGTGACATTAGAACAAACACCAGCATAGATGCATAATAGAAATTTTCCTGCACTATGAGAAATCCACATTACAGTATTCCACAATCCATTACAAGTCAAACAGGGCCTGTGTTTCGTACCAATGATCTACTCACAATTCTTGTCATCAACTAATATCATTTAACAATTAATAATAACAATCTCAACTACCATATATTTTTTAGATATCATTTTTAGGAGGGTTTAAGTAGCAATTTTATCTTAAAAACATAGCAATATCAGTTTGTTTTCGTAATTTACTAAACAGTTCTATCTCAAAGGCTGAATCCACAGCCTGGTGTAAAATAGTATCCAATATGGTCTGACTAGAGAATACAGAGATGGATAGCAGAAAAATAGAGGTGTGTGCATTTAATGGATCACAGAGTGCAATAGCACATACATGCCTTTGTGACATCGAGATGGAGAGGAAAGGAGATATTATCTAGTGAGTTCCAGCAAGAGAGAAGTGCTGAACATATGTCAAGCCAATCCACAAATGCTGACACGTCCCAAGCACAAAAAAAATGCTGACACGTAGAAAGATATTTGGGAAGGACTTCTAATCAGGGTAATAGACAACATATATGGAAATGGCACTGATGATATTGCTATAAAGTGCTGCTAAGATGATATCACGTAGTACTCAGAACAATCAACACTGCCACAAAAAAACCACGATAAGCAGGCAACCACCACTCTGATAATTCTAACCAACAAGAGCTCCTACTGTATGAAACTAATGGTTTGCACATTAAAATAAATGAAAATCAGCATTATATCACAAATTAAATTCATGGTTCATAAAAATCCAGAACATGTTTTGTTTTCGGAATACATAAGACATGCAAGATGGAGGGATAAACTGTAGCATATTGTTACAAATGGAAGTAAAAAATGCCGCCGAAGGAACACTATTCAGTCTAAGAAACTGTCAGTTGCTACATAAGGCCACTACCACAAAAATATGGAAAGCCCATGCCAGAACCAATAAGAGACCATAATTTAAAAATTGTACTAAAAGCAGAATCTCAATAGTAACTGAATATACGAGAATTTCTCTTCTATTTTTGCCGATGCTCTTGTGAACAAACAATATTCAGCTTTTCACCAGAAGAATCTATGACATACCAAGGCATGCCAAGTGGCTACAGACCTCCCCCTACCTGACACAAAATAAAACTACGCATCCAAACAAGCATGTCAATGAAGAGTATCTTCCAATGCCCTTGGCAGAGGATACACATAATGAACTTCTGGTAACATTAATGATTTTGGACATTTTAGTGGAGCAACCAACACACAGTCACAGACTGTCTTTTATCTGAATAAAGGCCATGCAGCACTCGAATCATCTCCACATGGCGAGTCAGCCTTCTCACAGAGTGACCTTTCTTGAAATTCTTAACCACCAAGAATCTCTAGAGACTTACTCACAAAGGAGGGAAGAGGAGGAGGAGTGATATGAACCCAAGACCACTAAATAACTACTACTATTGAAAAATTCCAAGGTTGTCCAAATTTCAGATTCAATGACAGAATTGCTACATTTGAATTTTTAGGTGCTAGCTCAAGGCAACAGCTGCCACATCAACAGATAGAAGTGAATTGGTTTATACCTTCAGAAACTGCATTCCTATCGTAAGTAACAATTATTCTCATCCTCATTTAAGTGGTAAAGAACATGAGCACATGTAACATCTACCAAACTAAAAACACAAAATTAGACCTTAAAACACGAACAATTCACATATCTTCGAACCAAAATCAGAAAAAACAAACTGCAAGATGTTGACATATGATAAGATCTAGTTTCAAAAGCATATGCTACCCAAGGTTTTTTTTTTTTTTTTAGAAATATGCTGCACAAAGTCTTACAAGTGCATATGCACACAGGCAGAGTTTGGCAAGTGCATACAGCAGACTTGGATATAAGGTGGTAGGTATATAAATCTACAGAATAAAAAAGGCCAGTCATTTCTAAAGTTACACATTCTTTGTAGCATCCACTACATAAACCAAGGCTAAAGAATGTGATGTTGACTTGAACCCCCACCCCTAAACGAAGAAAAAAAAAATCATTCTTGTGCATGACTAAAATGGAGCCTGTTGGCAGCAACATTTTAAAAAATCAAAATAGCATTCCAAGGAAAACAGGACTTCTCTTAAAACCAAAACACTCAGAAAAAGTGTTTGCGCAGAATGTATGATAAATAATTTCACAAAAGACCCAGTCATACCTACGGATAATAGAGAAATAACACATGTAAGACAAATTCTCATAAACAATCAGAAGTGACAACAAATCCACCATAACCATCAACTGTTAAAGATAGCTTGCTTGCAATATCCCGCATATAGCAGGGTGCTCAGAAGGTTGAGGCTGGTTGCATTCCTAACCTTTGGCATTTTTATGCACAAAATGACTGCTAACCCAGGATTTTGTCCTATTAACTTAGTATTTTAACATTGCTCATTGTGCCTTAAAAAACAAATGTGACATCAAATCTATATGAACAACTTGTGTCAAGAGTAACCTAACAAGCCAGAGGTACCTGCTCCGGGGTCTTCTCATGGTATCTATTCTGCAACATTCCCTGCGCCAACAGCTCCTTCACCCTCCCACCAGCATACAGCTCAGAGAGACACCCGTGTGCCTCCGTGATAAGTCCAACCCTGAATGCACACAGCCCAAGCTGAGACATCGCCCTGTTGAAGAGGATCTGCGTGGATACATCCATGTGTTGCACCCCATCCTGCAGGTGGCTCATCAGCAGCAAGTCACGCGCTATTGAGAACTCATCCAGTATGGCATGATGGTAAATATCACACAGCATTGCCCGCGCCTTGGTGCGTTCATCTCCATACCTATATATCAGCGAAACTAGCATGTCCATCAGAGCCCTGCTGCTCTCTGGAAAGGTGGGGCTGCGAGGGACTAGCTCAGGGATGACAACAAATGCTGCCGGACCACGAAATTCATCACCTGCCTCTGAATCCGCCCCATCCTCAACAGGGCTCAGCTCCGCCAGCTTCCTCATCGAGTCATAGACCTCCTGAGGCTTGTAGTAGATGAGTTCAACCAGGCGCTGTGCCACCTTTGCAGCAGCCCGGAAGTCCCCGACACGCTCCAGGTACGCCTGGATGTTCTGCGCAAGGACAACAAATATTGGCTCATCCTGGAGCCTCTCCACATACTCCTTAGTGTGGGGGTCGATGCACTGGAGGCTCTTGAAGTACTCAGAATCCATTCTTTCTAGGAAGGCGACCAAGTTACCCCATACATGAATGGTGTCCTTGCAGTCTGCCCCCTTCTGGGTCTCATTCTCATCAGGCTCAGTTGAATCACTGACAGTGATGTTGGGGTAGCGCACAAGGATGTCGAGGGCAGCGAGCAGGTTCTGAGCACAGCGCTTCCAGATGGGCACAGGCATGTGCCCGCTGAGGTTCAGGTTGACGTCAAACTGCGCGGAGATGACATTGAACAGGATCATCAGCTTCTGCGCGGGTGTCTTTGCAACGCGAGTAAGAAATGTCAGCTGCTCAACGCGCTCGACACGATCAGTTCCCTTCTTCCCACGTGAGGCTACGATCTCTTTAAGTTTCTTGTCAATGACGTCCCAAGTGATCTCGCTGGGATCCTTCATGAACTGCTTGTCCATCAACCTGTCCTTCTTGCTCATCATCCTTTCCCAGACGCCACCGGCGCCCTCACCCTTGCTCTCATCATCCCCCTTTGCTGAACCATCCTCGTCATCATCCGAGCCCATCCCCGGCTCCTCCTCAACCTCCTCAGACTCATCATCGGACTCCTCATCATGCTCGCTCTCACCAGAGTTGCCCTCGGACTCTGGCTTCTCACGATACTGGGCGATTTGATTCTCGTAGAGCTTATTGTTCTTCTTCAGCTTCTGCTTCATGGAGTTGAGGGCCTTGGCGTTGGAGGTGCTCATCTTCTTCTTGGCCTCCTTGTTGGCGAGGGCCTCGGCGAGGAAGTCCTCGAGCATGACAAGGGCCTTGATGTAGAGCTTCGGGGCATGGTCCGCCGAGGAAGTCTCGGTGACGCGGGAGACCTTCTCGAGCTGCTTATTGAGCTTGTCGAAGCACTCAACAAGGGAGACCCAGTCATTGATCTTCGTGGCATTGCGCATCTGGTCCACCGTCGCCGACATCTCCTCGTACCTCTTGTCCTTGGCCGACTTGACCACGCGGTGGTGCTCGTCCGAGTCATCACTGTCGCTCGCGTTCCCCTGAAGGTAGCGGCTCCCCGCGGTCGCCGCAGCCGCGGCCGGCTCGCCGCCTGCCTCCGCGTCGCCGCCAAAGTCGGAGAGCTCTTCCTCCTCCTCCTCCTCCTCGGAGTCGGTGTCCTCCCCCTGCAATAGATCCCAACGTGATTTTGTATTGTTTCTTTGACCATTGATTTGCAGGATCAATTAGGGTTAGATGGAATGAACGCAAAATACCTTGTTCCAGAATCGAGAAGACATGGTTCCTTTTGTTTTAAAAGTACCAAAAACGATTAGATCGACTGAAGGTCGCCGTTTTTTCTTTAGACGTCCTGGGAATTTCGATCGATAGCGTTAGGGTTTTCTCGTGGAAGGGAAGAGGAGATGCAGTTACAAAAACTTGAGTTTTTTTTTTTTAATCAGGATATGAATTACCCCACCACCTTATTAAACTCTCTGTCAACATCCAACCCCACCACCCATTCATTTTTTCACTAAGTTCTGTATTTTTTTTTTCTTTTCTCTTCTACCCTCTCATAAACTCTAATTGTCACACCCTAAAACTCTTGGCACGTGGAGGGGACACGGGCCAGGCATGTTTGTGTGCAAGTGCGCGATGGCTTGCAGACATGCCAAGAAGAGTGGGACGCGTACATGGCTCGGAGACATGCGGGGATGGCTGGAACGGACCCTAGTCATACACGGAGACGTGACCGAGAAGCGTGATCCAAATGAGCCGGCACCACGGGCGCAATGACGTGGGTTGCCGGGCAACAGACCGGGAGCATCGGAAGCCTTGAACGGGAGCATCAGGCAATTCATCCAAGAATATCGGATAACTCGACCAGGGGCATCGGGAAGCTTGACCGGGAGTGTCGGGTAACATGTCTGGAGTGCCAGACATCTGGTCCGGGCACTCTCATGGGATCTGCCGGACGGACTCGGGGAAACCAATGCAGCATGGCCAGTTGTGTCCCGAGATGTGCACCGAGTGCGCGACGACTCGGGGGACACATGGACACTCAGAAGGGATCTGACCTTGCAAGAAATGTTGGGGAGATGCGTGATGGTTGACACGTGCATGGGAAACTGACGTGGGCAAACACAAGGGTGCATGAACCAGGCGTGGGCAAGGACTGGACTGCAGAAGCCAGACATGGGCACGTGGGGACGTGCAAGAGTGATGCGCAAGATCACTCAATCAGAAGGGGAATCCGCACAGTACGTGGCGTACAAGTCGGAGAACCATTGGGCATCCGGGCAGGGTGACCGGAGGCGCTCAAGGTGTGCACTAGGTGCATGAGTGCACAATGGCTCGTGGCACAACCACAAGGTGCGGAAGCGTGAGCGAGGCGTGGTGCATGACACAACGTGGGACACGTGGAGACGCAATCGGAAAGTGGGCGAGCGGTTGCACGAAACTTGCGGGAACGTGGGTTACATGATGCGGGACATGACGTAGCACACGCGGGCTCACCACGAACGCGGGCAGTTGCAAGTAATGCGAGAGTAGGCAGTTAGACGCGCCGGTTACGCGGTCTAATGCGCTACGAGGGCAGACGGTTGCACTGGACGTGGAAGTTGGTGAGATGCGCGCGTGGGCAACGTTGTGGCATGCATCATCCACACTGGCCGGACCACTTAGCACGCGAGCGAGAACAAGCGGAGTCTCGGACGCGTGAAGCAGGATCGTGGGCAACTCGTGGGGCGACGTGGCACACGATGCACGCAAAGTGGGCAAGGTGTGGTCGGTTATGTAACTGCCGCAACTGTGGGCAGAGTGTGTCGGTTATGTAACCGCCGTAACTAACCAATGACTGGGAACATGGATAGTTGCTGGCAAGTGAGCTCCTGCGTGGGCTAAGTTTTGTAACTGTAGACTGAGGCAAGTCTATATAAGGGTGTAAGTGTGATCCTTCTGGATACACAAGTCCTTGAGGCATTTCCTTTGTATTCTGAGAGTTGAATGAAAGGTTGGGAAGAGAGTTTCCTGTAAATCTCTGAGTGTCTGAGGGTTGTGTCGAGGCTGACCGGTGCGGGTATCGGTGCCGCACGGGAAAAATTTCTAGTACGGAATTTGACCCCGTGACACTAATCCACATCGTCGTTGTTGTGACAGTCATCGCATCTCCCATTGAATACATACTGATCATGCATACCGTTGCATAACTAAGTATGCAGGCTTCAATTCTGGTGTTTGCTCAATATGTTTAAATACTATAATGTATAAAACAATGCATTTTGTTTTAATGGATGCATTCGTGGACGTCATTGTTGATATGTAATGCTTAATTATTTTTTATAATTCAAGATTATAAATGCATAATTTAAATGTTTAAAATATTCTTTTCGGAATAACAACTTGACTGTCAAACTTGTGTTTGCCATTTGATTGCCATTTGACTATCAGTCAAAGTGGGGATAATCTATCAAAAGTAGGTTAGGTTAAACGGATAATTATAAGGGATAATTCTGACTATCCAGTTCAACAGAGACACTGTCAGGTTCTACAGTTAACATTCAACACATCCTTGGTCAACTAAATGACAAGTTTCGACTGTAAGTCGGTTGATCCCTTGTTTTTTTTTTTCGTAAAGTTTTGGCCACCCGAATAACAGATTTTCAATCAAACTGGAATTGATTTTCTCAACTCGGTTCCTATCAAACTAAGGGTTTATTTAGATATTAGCTTAGATAGATTTTGTATTTAAAAAATTAAAAAATTTTAAACTCAGATCAAAACACATTTTTAGTGTTTAACTTTTCAAACCACAATTTTCATTTTTAGACAAAAAAAATCTTGTGGTTGAAAATTTAATAAAACATAGCTTTTTAAAAGCTGAATTTGAAACATAATATTTTAAGCATCTCAATATTTCAACCTCACATCCAAACGCACCCTAAACTGTATTTGTCGACTCTGAATCTATTAGAGTTATTTCAACCCTTCCTTTCCAAACACATTTGGTATTAAAAAAACATTAAGGCCCGTTTAGTTCCGCTTTTTTTTAAAGCGATTTCGTTTTTAATTAAACAGAAAGCTAAAAAGTGTTGCCAAACGCATTCTAAAAAGCTAGCTTAATTAAAAAGTTACTTTCAATTTTTCCTTTTGGAAACACAGATTGAAAAGTAGCTTTTTGAATAAAGCTGTTTTTTAAGATGACTTTAGACCTTGACTTTTATTAGGATATTTTTTTTTTAATTCAGGAATCAATATTTCAAAACAGTTGATATTTGACAGAGAAAGCTACTTTTCAATTCAAAAAATCGATTCCGACAAAAAAACAATATTTTTGAGTTTTTCAAAACACAGATTTCAAGGAAAAAATTAAAATTAATCCAGCTTCCAATTATGAATCCACAGCCTGGTGTCAAATTAGTCCTAAAATTTTGAGCAGTGGGGATAATCCTTTTTATAATCGGGTAATGCGGAGCGGACTGCCCCTGTACATGGGCCGGATCCCACTAACCTTAGCCGCCAAGTTTTCTGTGGTCTCTCGGGCGTCGTTTACCGAACAGGAGAGCCGAGAGATCCTATGCATGGACGGTCCGGATATGGTCCTGAACCCATCAAGGAAAAAGCAACGGCTGAGAGACGTGGTAGGCACTTCACCACCGCTGACCCTGGGTTGCATGGTTCAGACCTACTTTCCCTTTTTGCTTTGTCGCCAATGATTCCCTCCCCATCCCACTATTCTTATTAATCTTATTATTTTCCCAATTCTATTCTTTTCTCCTGTCTCGATCCATTCGTGGACAGAGCGAGAGGAGGTGAGAGAGATTTTGATTGTGTCGTTGATCTTGGTTTTTGCGGGATCTATCGATTGGATCGATTGAAGGAAGAAGGAGATGAAGATCACGGCGATCCTGGTGATGAAGAGCATGGGACCGGAGTCGGCATCGGACCCGGTGTTGCTGGCGAGCGAGTTGGACTTGAGCCAGTTCGGGTTCTTCCAGAAGGGCGGCGCCAAAGAATTCATCTTCTTCGTCGGCCGCACCGTCGCCAAGCGCACCCCCCTCAATCAGCGTCAATCCGTCCAACACGAAGGTCCGTAACCCTACTCAAGTAGTTTTGCCTTTAATTTCTAATGGAATTACCGATTTTATACTATCTGGATTAGGGGACTCGTGGAAAAATCGTAGGATTTTATTTGGATCTTATATAGAAATTGAGCTATCCCACACACACGTTTGAATGCTGTGATTTTCTTGGAGATCTGAAAAATTTTGGGTGTGTTTTTGGGGGAAAATTCAGAGTACAAGGTCCACGCTTACAATAGGAATGGGCTCTGCGTGTTGGCGTTAATGGACGATCACTATCCCATGCGCAGTGCATTCTCCCTCCTCAACAAGGTAACTTCATTAGGCTGTTCTGGTGTATACAATCACTGCCTCTCCTACAATAACACATGGCTTACATGTCATCCATGTCCAAGGATTATGTTTGCTCGTGTCTCGTAATTCCTTTTTTTAATTGTTCACATATTCTTGTATTCCCTGTCTTCTTTTTTTATGAGTATGTTTTCACTCTTAATCTTTTCCTTCCACTTTAGAGTGATCAGTTTCATCTGCATCTATTATTGAGTGGTATCTTTTTCATGTTCTTTGGTTATCATAACAATCTTTTCTGGGGCAACCTGCATTTGGATCTATGATATCTTGGTTGCATATACAGTTGTCAATGGAGCTATGGGTCTGTACCCAAATTAGTTGTTATCTATGACTTGATGATAATGGTCAGCAAAGATGAAGTTCTACTTGTAATAACTAGTGGCGTGGAAAAAATGTTCTTCTCTTATATCATATGGTTGTTGAATGCATTTTTAGTTGACAAGACTTTCTGTTCTGTAGTGGGGAATGGTTCTCCAAATATTGATCACTGGTAACTGTTTGCATCTTGGCAATGACTTCTTTGATTTGAAAAGCTTTAACCGATGCTTCTCTTGCTTTTGAAAATTGTTTCTGATAAGGATGGCATGTGCTAATTTTATCTGACTATTTATGCATGAGAAATATTGAGATTGATAATCGGTGTGAAAATCTGCTATCTGGTTCTTCCTGCCCTCTCTTCGTACGTGGTATGTATTGTTTTTCTTTTGTTGTGATTGTGCATTTTGTGGGCTATGCATCATTATCTACCTATTTGTGCTTTGTTTGCACATATAACATTGAATATCTGCTGCAATATGGGCTTTATTGTGGGAGCTGTTTGCGACAAACACAATTCCACACCACAAGAATAAGTTGTAGTGCTCAATAATGAAAGAAATTCAGAATGAAAGTCAAGATTAAAGACATCCTGATGATAACCGCAGTATGATAAATCGAATAGGACTGAAGAGCAATGTGGTTGGTGACATTGAATTTGGTTGACTGCAAAATAATGGCAGTAAGTTTTGTTATGATGCTTTTTTTTAAAAGAAAAAATAAAATAAAATTAGAGTTTTTGTTGTGATGCTGTGTAGTGTTTTAGGTCTTGGTTTTGTTTGTTCAATAATATTAGATCCATCATTTTGTTAGGAGCACTGGTTGGGTAAGATTCTCTTGAAGGAAACTCAATCTTAATTCAAATTTCCCTTGAGATTTCACAAATATGAGGCCTATACCCGTATCCTGGTAACATTGCTTTTGTAGCTCTGTGGATAGGGCGGTATAGGGTGGGAATAAGGTTGTTCCTATTCCTTTCCAATATCGTTGTTATAACTGGATTTATAATGGATTCACAAATCAAAAAGTGTTTTCAAGTGTATACAAATTCTTTTCAAGGGAAGAATGAAAATGAGGAGAAACATACAACAGAAAAGTTTTCTTTTTATAACGTTTTGCCTAGATGTATGCTTCTATGCTCGAGAAAGGTAATATTGGTCTAATCTGTGTTGTTGAGCTTTTATCTTTTAGTGGATTCATGATTAGCAAAAGTTTATGTAATAGTTTTTTTTGAGAATGTTTTTTTGAGAATAGGATTTATTTTTTCTGAATTCCTTTTCAGATGTTTTATTTATATTACGTGTTTTTATCAAATTTTTGAAAATTACCAATGTGCGATTTAGAATTGGCATGCTTTGAAGAAAACTACAATTCTGGCATGGTAAATACATTTTATGAACTTTACATGATGGTCATGAGTATAATGTGCATGCCTTCTACTTTTATACAATTGTTTGATTATCTTTTCCACTACAAGGCTCATGTTAGTTGAACTATTACATAGATTATAGATGAATATCAAAAGAATTTTGGTGATTCCTGGAAAACAGCACAGACAGATTCTACTCAACCATGGCCATATTTGAAGGAAGCTTTGAGCAAATTTCAGGTAGTTATGCTGTATCACCTATCTTCTTGCTTCTTGTTAATCAGAGGTTGTACTATGGCTTATAAATTTTTTAATCTTTTTCTTATGCTATGAAATTCTAGTTTTGCCTGTCCTTTTCTTTTTCCTGTCCTGTCTTTTTTATAAATTTTAACTTTTCTGATAAATAATAAACATATTCGTTGTAATTGTTAAAAATAAAAGTAAACAATATTCATGTTGTTTTGATATCCATAAATGATTTTTCTATTGCGTAATTGTCAAAAATATTCTTTGTTTGTATTTGTTTGTCATAAAAATATAATTGTTATTTATAATGTAGATTACGAGTATTTGTGTTCCAAAAATTAAAAGTATATAAAGTTCCGCATAACTATAATCCCAAAAACGCTCTTGACCTAACTTTTTAAATATAATTTAAAATTTTTGTCCTTTCTTTCTCACAGCTAGCTTTCTCTCTCTTCATTGAAATTTGATCACTTTGAACATTTTATGGCTATGCAGACATCTTCAGCAAATGTTTTCTGCATGAAACACTTTTATTTCTGACAAAACTTTGTAATGTCTATCTGAACGTGCTAATATGATTTTATATTCATTTCACATAAATGGAGTGCTTATATATTTGCTGTTGTGTTCTTTGTTTAGGATCCTGCTGAGGCAGACAAGTTAATGAGAATTCAGAGAGATTTAGATGAAACCAAAATCATCCTGGTAAGTTTGATGTAGAATACACAGAGTTTCTTGATGACGTAATTCTTTTTATTTCACTATGCTGATTTCCTTTTGCATTATGTTTGGTAACTTGTGTTTAAATTGCATATTGACTATATCGTAGAGTGAGTTTGAAGTTTGAACTTTGAACCCAGTCTTTTGGACTGTATCATGCCCCTCATCAATATGTACATGTGCAGTGTCCTATCACTTTCATGCTGTATCCTTCACTGTGCTTATTAGTGGATTGTGGAATCTGGTAGTAATTGCACCCTCTTATGGATAAATTGCATGACAGAATAGTTAGTGTACAACTGAATAGCTTTGACTGATGTGCTTGTGGGAATTCAAGGCATCATCAAGGATTCTTATGGCAGTTAGAATAGTTGTTGCTTTTAAGGGACTTCAGAGATGTTGTGTTTCTTGCCTTTGATTCTTTTACTTTCTGTTCTATTCACCCTTCTTCCGTTTCATCAAATAAAAAGTACGATTCCTTCTTTTCTGTATATAAAATATTATTTTTGATCATTTCAATAAACACCAAGCTTTTCATATGGATGAATGAGTTTGTAATTACTTTATATAGTTATATCTGATAGTTATGTATTTCATAATTTTTCATCAACTTTGGTGTTGATTCTCTGCATCTAAGCTTTGCGTCAATCACAAATATCACCTGATTGATCTATATCAACTTTATATTGAACCTTGTGATTTCTGTTTCATTGTCCAAGACTTTGTAACTTCGATTTATTAATGAAATCGTGGTAGCAAGAATCTACCTTCTCTCTCTCTCTCAAAAAAATAAATAAAAAAATTCATTGCTTTCAGCCATTCATTTGTTTTCACTAATTTCATTGAGTGAATGACTTCATGAGAACTGGCCACTTCCCTGGATGGGTATCTGAAGTGTTTTTTTTTTTTTTGGTAGCAGTCATGTTTACTTGAGCTCCATATTTTTAAAGAACCTGTAACTGAACCATAATTGGCTTGTTTCATTTGTTTGTGCAATTTTCTTTATGCAGCACCAGACAATCGACAGTGTCCTTGCTCGAGGAGAGAAGCTGGACAGTTTAGTTGAGAAAAGTTCAGATCTCAGTGCAGCGTCCCAGGTATTATTTGTGCAAGCGTTGATTTTGATCTCTCCTTCCATCTTTGTGCAATGCTGCATACAGGATATATAAATGAGAATAAGAAGAGAACCTGTTATTGGAGGTTTACACTGTTGTTTTTCAAGAATGGGAACAATTACATTAAAAAATGGATTTTAAATTTGTTAGTCCATCTTTGCATGGCTGTTCATGTGCACCTTCATAGGAGATGCTTTGATTCTAACATAAAGTGGTGCTTTTTTGGGCAGCTGTTCTACAAGCAAGCCAAGAAGACCAACCAGTGCTGTAGTGTAATATGATATACCCGGTCCAGCAAAGAATCACCTTGATGAAATTCTCTTTCATAAATTACCAGACTATGTTGTGTTGATTTTCACAAACCAGAGGCTGAACAGATGTTGTCTTGCAGTATATCTGTATATCATTGATTTAAGTGTTGGGTTTGCATTTTGTGTTCCCAGTGTGTAGTGCTTACCATTGTTTTCATTTCTCATCCATATTCTTTTCTTTGAATGGAGTTTGTGAAGCTTTGAAAATTATCTGAATGGCTCAGACATACGATAGACCCCTACCCATCTAGGCTGTACATGCATATGTTTTCATTTTTCAACAATTTTTGCTTCCTTGAGTTCTTTTTTGGGTGTCAAATGATGCTTGAACGGGAGAATAAAAAACCATCACCGGGTTTGCAGTTTTTTTTTTTGGTTAAGTTTTTCTTTTCCGTCTCTTTTTGGTAAATATTGCAGTTCTAATTATTGCTTGCTTATGCTCCCACCCTGGTTTTTCCTGAGTCTAGATTCAGTCAGGTCTGATTTCGATCAGTCCTGTCAGTGTTGAACCGTAGAGTCCATTTGTAGAACTACACGGTTTATAAATTGAATTGTACAGTCAATTGTGGATATATGTTTACTCTCATATTAAATATTAATAATATTTATGAATCTATGTTTTAATCAATAACTGACTGGATCAAATAAGAGAGTGTAATATACTGTGCAGATCAAATTATAGGTTGTGCAATGCAATTAATGGAATGTGTAGTGCAATACTGACAAGATAGATCAAATTATAGGTTGTGCAATGTAATTAATGGAATATGTAGTATAATACTGATAAGATTGATCGAAGCCGGTCTTGATTGGATCCGGACTTAAAGATTTTTTCCATCCCATTTTTCATCCTACTCCATCCTTTTTTTTTTTTTTTTTGTAACATTTAATCCTATCCTGTACATATTTTCATTTTGTTTTTTTAGTCTTGAACCCCATTTAATTCATTTCTTTCCTTGGTGTTTCTCTGTCCCATTATGTGTCTGTCTTATTGTCCTGCCTTCCTCGGTCATTGTTGTTGTCATCGTCGTGTCCTCGTGGCTTGGTAAAAATTAGGTGAAGTTAATATTTGTAAAATTAATTATATGTTTCGGTAACCAATATTTTGTCAGGCTTCAATATCAAATTAATGTATGTTTTGATTTTTAAAAAAATAATATAACTCATTTAATATAATAAAATATATGTTTTTATACAAAATGACTAACAAATAACAACACCATCTTTTGGGTATTTGGGGGTGTGTTCACAGGAAAAGGGTGAACGGTTATCCCCAGCCCATCATCGTTTCTTTCCCACTGCCCTTTTTTACGGTGCAATGGGTGGTCCTTTTCAGTGGCTGCGGCGAAGCGTGCTATTTGTCCTCCCTCTATCGACTGCTTCACTTCCACCCAATGAAAGCGTGCCACCTCCTTTTCTCCACCGTCAGCCCAAACCCAAACCACGGCCTCCTCTCTTGCTCCTCCTCTTCCGCCACCGGTCTCGCCATCTTGGACCTCTCCAACCTCCGTGTCCTGTCTTTGCCGTGCAATGGATTGGACGGCTCGGATTTCTGGTCCTCCGGTTCAATCTTGAGCTGCTCTCTCTCCCCTCTGGAACTAGGGATTATCCAGATAAAAATCCTATGGGTTCTTCCTCACGTGAAAGGTATGGCACATGAGCACATAACATGTTATGTACCTCATTCAGCCTCGCATACCACAAAAATGCGGTATATGGGGGCACCATTTCACTTGGGATCCACACAGAATTTTTGCTTGTTTACATCATTATGGTTATTATTTTTTGAATCTCTAATAAGGATATCACATATGGATTATAAGTTTTTACTATTGGAATCTCCTTAGACAACACATTAGATCATTTAAGATTCTGGCATAAAACATACATGATGGAAAATGCAGCTTATGGAATTGTTAAATGTGTTCTCTTGCCCATGGAATCATGAGAATACTGGCAACACATTAGATCAGAAAAAGAAGAAAATTAAACTATATATCAGTACGTTCGTAGAAGTTTTTCATTCGATGGTTATGACCTTACTGCAATGTGATATTGTAGTGTACATACCACAGGCTAGACTTGATGTGAACATTAGTGATGATACTTTGCAAATGGACATTGGTACATACCCCTCTATATACATATACATGCACATATTGTCATATTAAAATGTATCATTCTTCCATAATAATACGAGCAATATTCTTTGAAAAATTTACTTGAAAATGTCTAATATGGTTTTTTTTTTCTTCTTGTTTGTGATGTGGATAGTTTATTGTACAACATATTGGACGCTGTAATTTTTGATAAAGTTGTGATGACTTGGAATCACTTCGTAAATGACATGGACAGGTTCGTGCTTGCATGAGTATTCACGAAGTGCATTATATATTGACATAAGCATGTTTCCATGAAAAAGTTGGCAATCACATGAGTATTAATGACATTTGATGTAGAAATCTGCATTCATGTAAATGACAAAGTAGATACAAAGATTTCTGCTAGATTTATTGAGTTTCCGTTTATTCTCAATGATATCTTACACATTAGGAATCTCCACAAATCTGGATTTCAGCTATTTTAGATAAAGGAAATCTTCTTAAATACATGCATATCTTCTGTTGGCTTTACCAGGTGGAAACACTTAAGAGATATTTCATCACAATCGTTTAAAAGATATTTCTTAAACACTTAAGAGATATTTCAGCTGGAAACACTTAAGAGATATTTCATCACAATCGTTTAAAAGATATTTCTTAAACACTTAAGAGATATTTCAGCTGGAAACACTTAAGAGATATTTCTTAAAAAGGTTGACCAAGAAGCCTTTAAATCTTTCAAATTCTTGGCTTTACCTCATATTACCACCTGCCACATAACCATCAGATCTTTCAAACTTTTTCATCTACGTTTATAGATTCGGTAACAATATGCTAGGCAGAATGTTAGTTTACATTTCTCTCGTAGCTATTTTGTTTGTTGGAAACAAACATGAAAACCAAGCTAGAGCAGACAACATTAGTGGTTTTGTGAAATCCAGTGGAACCCGTTTTTTGGTCAATGGGCACCCATTCTATTCTGATGGTTTTAATGCTTACTGGTTAATGTTAATGGCTTCTGATCCTTCACAGAGAGAGAAAGTGACCTCAGTCTTCCAGAAAGCCTCGAGTTTCAGTCTGAATGTTGCAAGAACTTGGGCATTTAGTGATGGTGGTTTCAAGCCCTTGCAGAAATCTCCTGGTCTGTATAATGAGGATATGTTCAAGGTATTTGACAATTAATAAATAGGTGATTTTTGTTGATCGATTTTTTGCTGAGTTGCATAATAGAATCTTCCTACTTCATGTGCTGTTTCTTTATTCAGGGTTTAGATTTTGTGATAGCTGAGGCTAAAAAATATGGGATCTACCTGATTCTGAGTCTAGTGAATAATTATAATAACTTTGGGGGAAGATCACAGTATGTGCAATGGGCAAGAGAGAGAGGGGAGAATGTGAGCTCTGATGATGATTTTTACAGAAATGCTGTGATTAGAAACTACTACAAGAACCATGTTCAGGTATGAAGCAATTGGCTTTTTCCTTTTTTCTTGATGACTATATATGTGGATTTTTTTGGGGGATTATGTTGATCTGCTATTGTTAAGATGTTTGAATTACGTTCCTTGATGCCACATTTATTTATATAGTCATTATGTTCCTAAGGCATGAATGTTTCCATCATGGTTTGGACTCCTTTGGGTCGATGTTTTTTGGTTGGTAAATGTTGGTACTTGAACCCTTGACCTCGTGGTTGCAAGTTTTCTTTTCAACCACTGAGCTACCTGTCCAAGCTCCCCTTTGAGTCAATGTTGATGGTTTGGCGCAACTGGAAAAGTGGAATTAGACATAGATGGATGGCAAAGATGACACACTATAGTATTTTTTCTCTGTTATAAAAAACTGCATGACTACTACTCTTTCATGAAACATATAGACAGTATTTCAAAATTCTCTAATCTCAAGTATGATTCCAGTATACGTCATTGATGGCATGAGTTTAATGATAATATTTATATTGTTGGTGTGAACCGTGCTTTGGGAAAGTCAGCTAGCAACCCCTTCTCCGTAAAGGAGGTCAAGGGATACCCTTGGGGCACCAATCTTCAAAAAAAAAAATTTATATTGTTGATGATGTCAACTGCTGTAATATGTGCTTCTTGGATTAAACAAAAATTTGTTCTCATCTCTGCTAAATTAAAATAGGCTGGAAAATGGTGGATGAAAATCATATGTAGAGCAACAAATTCCTAATTTTGCAAATAATACCTATCTTAAGTATATATCTTGTATTTTATTTTTCCTTTTGAGGTACAACTGGTTGAGAAGAGCTTCACCAAGGCAAACACAGCATGTTGCATCTTTGAGAGCTTCAAACCAGTTGGACCTTTGAAATTTAATATGTTGAAGCATTTCATGAACAGACACACTGTTTTGTGAGTAACAAATACTGGCTGGTTGTGTGATGGATTTGAGAAATTTTTCTAATTATATTTTAGGCAACTGAGCACACGCCCATGCATAGAAATGTAGGATATATCCGTGTTTGTCAGTAGTCATTGAGTTATATGATCAGCATTTCCCAGCATGCCTTCTGAATAGCTTAACAATCTCGCTGGTAAATTGCAGCCATACACATGCAATTTGACTGTAGAAAAATGAGAAAGCAAAAGAAAAACACTGATTGTGACAGAGACACAAAACAATGGGGAAAAACGGAAACACTATTTATGCCCTGTTTGGCTACAGGAATAAGAGGGAATAGGGTGGTTTAAGCCATTTAATGCTGTTTGGTTGGATGGTATAAGCTGGAATCCGGATGCCAGAATAATGTGGAATAACAGAGAATAGCCATACTAGCATCCCCCCTAGTATAAGCAAAACCAATGGAGAGGTGTAAGTGGGCCTCACCTGCCCTTCCAAAATTTTTACACTTCTTGCCCCCATCAACACTCAACAGTGATGAAGCATTCACAAGCTTCTCCCCAGCATCTCAGCGAAAAAAAAAAAAATGCTGAGCACCATCTTCTTCAACTTTCCTCAATTTTTTTTTAAAGATTCTTCAACTTTTCTTATTATTATTATTATTATTATTATTATTATTATTATTTTTCAACCATCTTCTTCTTCTTCAAAGTGGACCCAATATTACATTTTGTCATACATCCACCAGTATTTTAACACACAATTGCTCCATATTTCACAATGTCCATCCGGATAAACAGCCCAATATGTGCACCCATTCTTTTAAATAATAAAATAACACTTTCACACATGCCAATAAAAAAATATTATTTTGAGGATAAATTAGCAAATATGAAAAAGTACAAACCATCAACCACACTTTATCCACATCTTATTCTTTCTCAGCTACACACTCCAACATTTATTATTATGTTTCCCAACGAGAATAACTGAAAACACAACCAAACAGAAAATCACTTATTCCATTGAAAAAGTTATTTATTCCTGGAATAGGTATAAACCCCATAATAACTTATGTCTCTATCCAAATGGACATTAAGTTTATTATATTCCTTACGCTTGTACAACAGGTTGGTTAATTTCTACTATGATGGGAAGGCTAATAAATTATATTCTTCTTTCTTCACAAAAAAAAAAGGAAGGAAATTACATTCTTGAAACTTTCGCTTCCATCTCTTTAATTGTGCACTACTATTTATAAACAAATGAGATTTTTTTTTTGGTTTATGTGCCAATCTATTTCTCTGTGCAGACAGTCCTTAATCGTGTTAACACATTTACTGGAGTAGCATACAAGGATGATGAGACTGTGTTTGCATGGGAACTGATAAATGAACCTCGCTGTCAAAGCGATCTCTCAGGCAAAACTCTACAGGTAAGCTAATTCTAGTCAATGATTTAGTTATACATCTGGTATGACTATTTTATTTTAGGAAGTATGGTTCTTGTAGATTTGGCTTGCTCACCCATGCTGTCTGTATGTGTTTTGTTCTGTACCATGTTCCTATAAAAATTTAGATATGCGAGAATGGCATGTTAAAAAAAATATGTTTTTCTGTTTCAGATGATATTATCTGTGACTGAGATTTACTCGCCAAGTTTCCTATAACCAAAGTTATAAAGATTGATTTATGAAACAAAAGACAATTATTATTGCTCTTATGCTCTGAGGTATATTTGGCATCCGTAAAGCATAAATCACTATTCAGCTCACCTCTCAATTTAGGAGATCAACATGTGAGGCTTGCAACTGATGGTATGTTTATACATATATATATATTTTTTTTAAAAATCTTGCAATCGATTGCCTTCTTTGGAGTGAGTTTATAACCATTGGTCATTTTGCACCCTCGACGACCCTGTCCATTTGTTGTGACAGCAAAGAATCCAACAAACCTCAGTTTATTAATAAACAAATAAATAGTAATTTGCATATTTTATGAGTTCTGCGAACCGAGCTTTGGTTAAGTCGGTAAGCACCTACCAGTTCTACGAAAGAGGTTAAGGGATCAAATCCTTGGGAGCACCACTCTTCCCCCGCCCCCCCCCCCCCTTCCCCCCCAAAAAAAAAAAAAAAAAACCCTGCATCTTTTATGAGTTCTGTGCTGATATTAATTTCACCGAATAATGTTGCTGTTGATAGGGCTGGATCACTGAGATGGCTACAAAAGTGAAATCCATAGATAGCAACCACTTACTGGAAGTCGGTTTGGAAGGAATTTATGGCGATTCAATGCCAGACAGGAAGAAATTCAACCCGGGGGGTTTGATGTTTGGCACGGATTTCATATCTAATAATCAGATATCAGGCATCGATTTTGCTACCATCCATACTTATCCAGATCAATGGTAACAATTTTTCTCTTTTTTTTTTTTTTCATTATGGAGCATACTTGAATTACAGGTATGAGCAAAAAAATATATGTGATTCATGGGAGCATCAAGCTGATTGTATGATTGTTAACACATCTAGTGATTGTAAATGAAAAATGTAATACAGAATTTTTGATGGCTGTAAATTTAAATCAAATAAAGAAGCACAACCACCACATTATTTTATCAGATAAATTAATCTCTAGGTGTTATCCTTTCATCTTCTAAATTTACCATCTTTATGCGACCTTTATGCGACCTTATTAATTTAATAATTTTCCTGCAATCATATAATTCTGATGCTGCACTGTCGCAATTGTTTCAGTGATTATGGCTACTGATAAAGTGCAATCCTGCTCCACAGCTGGTTCTACTAGCAGTTTATTGTGATGAATTATAAATTATTGTCTAGGATAAATTCCATTAGGCTGTATATACTAGTAATAAAAATAGGAAAATGTCGGACAGTCATTCTGCACTCTGCAGTCCCTTTTGCGCCTCTGAACATGTTTTGAATATTTTTATGGTATACACTTGCCTAATGAAGTACGTACCGTTAAAATTGTAGTAGACACTTGAATGAATTTAATGCACCTTTTTTGTATTTTTCTAACATAATATATTAGCCTAATCTAGTATAATTGTTTCTAACTCGGTTCATAAATTTTTTTTGTTCCAAAAAAATTATGTTCAACAAATTACATTTCCATGGGTATCGAAATTGAATTCCTGGATTGTTTGTCATTTGCAGGCTGACAGGTTCTGATTTCCAGGCCCAAATTAACTTCCTCAAAAGTTGGACTCAAACCCACATCTCTGATTCAAACTCTGTTTTGCGTAAGCCACTCCTCGTAACTGAATTTGGGAAGAACACGACTGCTCCGGGTACTAGTATAACCCAGAGGGACACCTTTTACAGCAGTGCATATGACTTGATTTATGCCTCTGCTAGTGGTGGTGGTTCAGGTTGTGGTGCGCTCTTCTGGCAGTGGTTAGCTGATGGAATGGATCAATTCAGAGATGGCTATGAGGTTGTCATCTCTAAATCTCCTTCAACAGCTCTTATCATTTCAAGCGCAAGCCACAAGCTCATAGGTCTTGATCACTAATAATGTATGTGTGAGTGTAGTAAGGTCAATCAACTGTTTTTACTCAAAGCTATACCTAAATTTTATTAACAGCGTGAATAAAAATTTCATTTGGTATGATGTTTTCCAATAATTTACATAAATCTTTTTAAAAAATTCTAATTTTTTCCCTATAATTCACTTATTTGGTATAAAAAAAGAATCATTGGAAAATTTTGGGTAAAATTTGGGTTTCCTTTGATTTGATAACTTTTTTAGTCTCCTTTTATTTGATATGAGTTTAGGTTAAGGGTTGGAGAGGATTGAGTGAGATTTTTATTTAGTTTTCGTTTGAAAATACATATAAAAAATAAGATTTTGAATAAAGTAGTTTATTAAATAGACTTGATTATTGGAAAGCGGATTTTTTTTATTTTTTAAAAGTTAACTTTTTTACACTAAAAGCTTAAAGTAACTTTTTAATTAAGTCAGTTTTTTAGAATGAGTTTGAAACTCTTTTTAACTTTCTGTTTAATTAAAAGTGAAATCTCTTTAAAAAAAAAGCGGAATCAAGCGGGGCCAAACGGGGTACAGGGACTCGAATCTAGGATCGAAGATGCTTTAGGAGCACCTTCTAGTGATACCTGATGATTGATTTTGAGTTTTTCTTTGCTTTTCTAAATTTAATGGGCAGTGGAAATAAAAATCCATTCAGGACAATGTTAGAGATAATATTTTTTGAGTACCGGTGTGTTTTGATTATTTTTAGTCAATATATTTCTTTGTTTATATCTTGTACAATAAAATGTGTATTTTTATAAAAATAATATATATATTATAATAAATTTATATATTCTTTTACATAAAATAATCATTTATTTATCTAACAACAAAATCATTAGCCAATTAGGACTGCAAGTAACAATGCATCGTGTTTAGAGCATCTCTTATGGGAGGCTTCAAATGAAGACCCCTGAATTTTAATGGGGTATTCATTTTAAAAATTTTGCTGTTTTGAAGATCCATTAACTTCAATTGTGGATTTTTTTTTTTGTAGGTCTTCAAATCACTATTTTGATTTGTTAAAATTTTCATTTACCATTTGTTTCTTTCATCTTTATTGTTTATTGACATTTATGTTTTAATTTTAATGTAAATAACCAAATTGTATTAACTATATATTTACATATAAAAAAAATTAATATATGTATGTAAAGTTGCAAGTGAACTTGTATCTAATATGAAGTTTTAAAACACACCAACTTTTGAAATTTGAATCACCCGACAGTTAGAACCAGTGACTCTTATCCTATTCATTTTTCTGATTCAATAAATAGTTCTATTTTAAAATTGCATTTGAACTTTAATGATTCATTCTTTGTTATTATGTCATGATAATGTTCCGGTCCAAATCCGTTAACTAGATAATTCAACTAGTGACTTTATATCCCATTCATTTTTCCGATTCAATGAATGGTTTGGTTTTTGAAATATTATTTTTGATCCAAAATTTTAAATTTTTTTATAAATTTTTTTTTCGAACTCCCGGATTTTTATTAAACACAAATGAAAAATTTTAGTATTCGGTTGGAGTCAGTTATCTTCATATGGTATTCAAATCTTCATTTGAGTATATTCGGTTGGAGTCGATCATCTTCCTATGTAGTTCAAATCTTCATTTAAACGATCCATCGGAGCTGCTCTTATTATAATGGATTTCAAGAGTTTTGTATAAAAAAAAAAAAAAAAAAATTTAGGATGTCAGTTCTGACTAGGTGAGAAAGATGTGACAAACCAGATAAGCTAAATAAAATATTGGATTGACGGTTAGGAATAGAGAGAGGATCGATGACATAAGAGTGCCCCCTCGTGGGTTGTCTGCGTATGAGAAACCACATCGAAAATTTCACTTATTTCCAAGGCCATGTGACTCTGTATACTATTTAATTAATTAATTAAACTCATCACAACCAAGTACCAACCACCACAATTGATCTTCTGAGAACCAAAAACATGGACCCATGAAAAATAGTCTCCCATGTGACCTGTAGTTGCATTTTCACATCAAGACATTATATTCCGTTAAAAAATAAAATCAACCTCCATTATCAATAACAAAAATAGGTGGTTCTTTTCACTTTCTTTATCACTAACGAATTGCCATTCAGAGAAAGGAAGATATCTTATGTATGACGCACTATTTCCTTGGAATGGATTAATCGATTTGTTGATTTCATAACTAAAAAGGCGACGTGATTTTTTAAAATAAAATTCTATGGGTCCAAACCATGCGTGCGAAAGCCTCTCTCTCTTTGCAATACGCAACATATTTTGGCATATCTAAAATTTCAGATGTAACTCCTCTTGACTTATAAAAGGTAACAGAAGCCCACAAAACAATATCACGAAGTCATAATATCTCTCTGTCTCTCTCTCCTTAAATAAAAACAATTTGCCCATTTTGGATGGAGTCATAAGAGAAGTATAAAATAGAATAAGCATGAATATGAGAAAAAAAACTTGTTTGTTTAAGGGGTAAAAACTGGTATATATAGTAATGCCAGTAGTATAAGCAATTATAAGTGACTATAACAATTATAGGATCCCCTGATATAGGCTTATATCACTTTGTCCATGCATCTAAAATGATATTTAAAAAGTATAAACTCCATATCTATCACTTATCTTTTATTTTTATTTGGTCGGTTTTACTATGTTTCCTTTATTAACTTATTTTTCTCCCCTCTCTGTCTCACGAGGATTTTTTGTGGTGAAGTCGTTCAAAAATTCTCTGTCACCCACGAAAGTTTGAAGTACTATGACTCAAAACTTATAATATGATGAGATGTCCTCGCTGGAGTTAAAATGTTTTTGAAATTATTTTTGTTATTTGACGAGGTAGCCAACGTGTTTGTCCTTATTATGAGCTCGCAGGGTGCCACGTCATCTCCACCAAACGGTCATGCGTATTTAAATAAAAAGGACGGCTATACAAAAAGACAATAGATGCGTGTGCGTAGAGACCTAGAGTCAAAGTCAGGATGGCCAATTAGGGGTGGGCAAAATAAAAGTTACTCAATTAATAATTTTTTTTTTTTTGTACTCTAATATTTTATCTTGTTTGTTTTGTATTTCCGTTATTTGAAATAAAAATAAAATTCGCCTACCCCGAATACACGAGTCCAATATTATTCATTTCTTCCAAGTGTACGTACGCAACCCGCCACCCTCGGCGTGACGTGTTCAAGACAAAATATACATTATGACCAGCTACTATGTAACGCTGTAGTAATTATAAACACCTTTATTTTTTGGACTCATCTGATGAATTAAACTGCAGGCGGTGCTAACGAGGGTGAACACCATCACCGGCGTAGCATACAAGGACGAACCTGCCATCTTTGCATGGGAGCTCATTAACGAGCCCAGGTGCCAAAGCGATCTCTCTGGGAAAACTCTTCAGGTACTAGTTCAATTCTACCTCATCCTCTAATCAATCACTTACCTAATTAGATAATTATTGTAATCATTTTCAATATATATATATATGAATGCATGCAGGACTGGATTTCAGTGATGGCTCGCCATGTCAAGTCCATTGATAGCAACCACATGCTTGAAGTCGGGCTCGAAGGCTTCTACGGAGAGTCCATGCAAGACAGGAAGCAATACAACCCAGGTTACGAGGTTGGCACCGACTACATCTCCAACAATCAAGTCCAGGAGATCGACTTCGCCACTCTCCATGCATATCCTGATCAATGGTACGTAATACATCATTATTAATTATATATGATCTCTACTTAACATATTGTCGTGCATGCAGGATGTCGGGTTCAGATGAACAATCCCAGTTGAACTTCCTCCACAGGTGGTTGGAATCACACATCCAAGATGCAGGTTCAGTCTTTGGTAAACCACTCATGGTGACTGAGTTTGGGAGGTCATCAAGTCAGGCCGGGTACTCTACGGGCCAGAGGGATAACATGTTCGGCAGGGTCTACAACACCATCTACGGGTGCGCCAGGAGCGGCGGACCGTGCCCCGGTGCGCTCTTCTGGCAGCTCCTGGTGGAAGGGATGGACAACTGGAAGGATGGGTACGAGGTCATCATGTCGGAGAACCCATCGACGGCGAACATCATCGCCCAGCAGTCCCACCAGATTTCAAGCCTCGATCGAGTGACTGACTTGTTTGCTAGAGTTCAAGAGATGGAGAGGAGCATGTCCAACAAGGCCGAACTGTTGGATTGAAGCTGAAGTTAATTACACGCTAGCTTAAGATATATATAATAATTATGAGGCAATGACCTTTTCGCAATGCTTGTTTTCATTATTGATGAAGAGATTTGTCCTTGTACTACTACTTTGAGACGGGGTGTATCCGTTCTAGCTATCCTCCTATTATTTTAGGAAATTAATATTATGGAAATGGAACAAATATATCATTTGTGATGGATTTCATGTCAGGAAATCATGGATGGAAATTCTAAATGAGTGGCTTCATTTCAGCATAATTAAATTGCTCTTTTTTTTTTTGTTTGAATTTCAATACCTCATGAAACCTATGTAATATTATCAATGTTTAAAAACTTGAAAAATTCAGACTCACCAAGGCACCGGGAGAGATTCGTGGTAGATACCCCATCTACGACGATTTAGGTCCGGCTCCCTTTTCTTTTTCCCATGTTACTTTTTTGTTTTTTCATTCTGCATCATTTCACCTCTCCATACCTATAATATCACTTTCATCAAAGAATGTGACAGTGACACGTGCCTATTTTTTTCAAAAAAAGAAAAAAAACACTGCTCTAAAGGTGTGTTTATATACAAATTTAAAAGAAAAATAAAAAAAAGTAAGGGAATTTAGGTTAAAGAAAAAATAGTGAAAAATAATTTTTTTTCTCTTTGACCAACTTTCATGGTGTTTGTGCATATGGTGAAAAAATTTTCAATCATTTCTTCTCAAATTGTCAACTATAGGAAATTAAAAAAAAAGTTTTTCTCATTTTTTCTAATAAGATAAAATAAGAGAGGGAAAGTGATGAAAAATTTTTCTTTTCCTTGTTTGACACAAATGCTAGCTTTTTGAATGGCCAATGGAAATTTTTTTATTTTTCTTCATTTTCCTTCATTTTCCATCATGCACAAAGCACCCTAAGTAATTACAAGACGGATATATGTTTATATCTCTTACTTTGAGTTAATCACACATGATCTAACTTTCTTAAAAGGCCAATGATAATTAATGAACCTCCAAATCTGCTACTATTATTTAAAACACACGCGTTGTTGCGATCAGAACCACGACCGAGATCTCTAAGTTCCATTTCTTTGGATTGGCTCTCTAGAATCAAGCCTGTGCCGCATGTCAGCCCGATCGCACAATTAAGCGTATTTCTTTTAGGATGAGGCAAATTTTGTCGATGGAAAACACACCCCGTGTTGCACCACCAATGATTGTTGCATAAATATAATGTTTATATCTCTTCATAATTAACAATATAAAGCAAGTTGATTAATAATGCCGCATACATACTCGCATAATTCGTCCATATATCATCCTATTACACTGGACATTAATGGAAGAGAAATGGATATGTATGGATTGGGTTTGGTGGGGGAAGTAGCCAATTAGGATGGTTGATCATCATTAAGAGAGTGTCGGAATAGATTTTTATGATCCAAGTGGCTTCATACTTATCACATTAGATTAGGTTATCCTGCTCAAGATCTATCACAGTGTTTTTGTTCTCTTCTGGCATTGAAGAGTCAAGCTGCAGACAAGAGGGCATTTGTAACCGATGCAGAGTTGATCTATGCGTTTGAACACCAGAAGTAAAACAAGGATTGACATCTTTTTGCCACAGTTGTAACATCTTTCACTCCAATTGTCCATCTGAATTGGTTCTATTTAAGACCCAACATGAGCACTTCCTATCCCCACAGAAGCAAAGAGAAGATCCTAGCAATTGATTTCCTCTTTTTTGTCTCTCTCCCTCTCTCTCTCTCTATCTCTCTCTCTCACTATCTCCTTATCTCTTCTTATTATATATCATCCAAATTAAGATGCTTGGGAGGCTTGGATTTTGTGTCATTGCCTTGTTGATCCTCTTGGTCTGCCAGAATGCACTGCTGGTGGCTGGGGATGATGACTTTGTTAGAGTTAGTGGAAGCCATTTCGTTCTCCATGGCCGCTCCTTCTACTCAAACGGGTTCAACGCGTATTGGCTCCTAGACAGGGCCTCTGATCCCACACAGAGACATCTGGTGACCGATGCCTTCAAACACGCAACAGAGCCGGGCATGTCCATAGTCAGGACCTGGGCTACCTGCGGTGGGGGCGGTCAGCCTCTTCAGTTATCGCCTGGCAAATACGATGAGGACATGTTCAGGGTACGTACGAGCTGAGACATAAATGCATGTTTTCATGTGATTTGTTTGTTTGTATAATCTGAACTTGTGTACACACATATATATACACCTTATATTTTGTATATACGATATGTTTGAAGGGTTTGGACTTTGTGATATCGGAGGCGAAAGGATTTGGAGTACATCTGATATTATGCTGAGAGAAGGGTGTACGTGCAGTGGGTGAAGGATCGTGGGGAACAATTGAGCTCCGATGATGATTTTTATAGAAGCGAAGTCGTCCGAGGTTTCTATAGGGACCATGTTAGGGTATGTTATATCTCTCTCTCTCTATGCACCATATAGTTTCATTTTATTTTTTTGCATCTTGGACTTTTAGTACGAGAGTTGACTGCAGTCTGATCTAAGGAGGTCCGATCATGTCTACAACTTTTAATTTAAAATATATAGATTATAGTGCCAGAGAAACTGGAATTGATTAAAAAACCATTAAGACAAGCTGTTAATTAAGATTATAAATAAGGGGGCTTTCAAAAACCCACCTATTCTAAAGATTCATCGTATTCATAAAAATCTTTATCAAACATATTTATCTTTAAAAACAAAAAAAAAATTTAAAATTTAAAATTAAGATAAAATTCAAAATTTAAAATTAGAATAAGATTTAATTTTTTTGAAATTTAATTAATATTTAAAATTTAATCTCATAAAAAAATTTAAAATTTAAAATTGAAATTTAAGATGAGACTTGATAAACGGGTTCAACGCGTATTGGCTCCTAGACAGGGCCTCTGATCCCACACAGAGACATCTGGTGACCGATGCCTTCAAACACGCAACAGAGCCGGGCATGTCCATAGTCAGGACCTGGGCTACCTGCGGTGGGGGCGGTCAGCCTCTTCAGTTATCGCCTGGCAAATACGATGAGGACATGTTCAGGGTACGTACGAGCTGAGACATAAATGCATGTTTTCATGTGATTTGTTTGTTTGTATAATCTGAACTTGTGTACACACATATATATACACCTTATATTTTGTATATACGATATGTTTGAAGGGTTTGGACTTTGTGATATCGGAGGCGAAAGGATTTGGAGTACATCTGATATTATGCTGAGAGAAGGGTGTACGTGCAGTGGGTGAAGGATCGTGGGGAACAATTGAGCTCCGATGATGATTTTTATAGAAGCGAAGTCGTCCGAGGTTTCTATAGGGACCATGTTAGGGTATGTTATATCTCTCTCTCTCTATGCACCATATAGTTTCATTTTATTTTTTTGCATCTTGGACTTTTAGTACGAGAGTTGACTGCAGTCTGATCTAAGGAGGTCCGATCATGTCTACAACTTTTAATTTAAAATATATAGATTATAGTGCCAGAGAAACTGGAATTGATTAAAAAAACATTAAGACAAGCTGTTAATTAAGATTATAAATAAGGGGGCTTTCAAAAACCCACCTATTCTAAAGATTTATCGTATTCATAAAAATCTTTATCAAACATATTTATCTTTAAAAACAAAAAAAAAATTTAAAATTAAGATAAAATTCAAAATTTAAAATTAAAATAAGATTTAATTTTTTTGAAATTTAATTAATATTTAAAATTTAATCTCATAAAAAAATTTAAAATTTAAAATTGAAATTTAAGATGAGACTTGATTTCCCAAGAGGTGAAAGAAAATCAGGTCTCCTTCATAAAAAAAAAGAAAAAAAAAATCTTGATCAACTTAATAGTGTTGACCTGATCAAACTAACTCTTTGATCAATTTTGTAATTTAAACTGATTTAAACCAGTCGTGAAATTAAAGAAAGTATTAGGGTCAAAAATAGAAATTGCCGTGTAGTTATTTGTGGAATGTACCATATTTATTTATGATGACAGCGTTTTGGATGTGCTATCAGACGGTGATAACTCGGGCGAACACCATCACTAACGTCACGTACAGGGACGATCCCACCATCTTTGCATGGATGCTCATGAACGAGCCCAGGTGCCCAACCGACCCCTCTGGAAAAACCATCCAGGTAGTATTTTTTAATTTTTTAATTTTTTTTTTTTTCCATTTTAAATTTCAGTCGTTATCAACGTACCCTAGTTAGTATAATTACTACCAAAGTACCAAACCATATATACCAATATGCCATTGCTCTAGCTAGTATAGTGGTAGTAGTGTGTATGTTACTGACACCGATTTTATGGCATATATATAATGCAGGATTGGATCTCAATCATGGCTAAGTATGTCAAGTCCTTGGATAGTAACCACCTGCTTGAAGTCGGGCTGGAAGGGTTCTATGGACCATCTACGCCGGAGAAGTTTAAAATCGACCCTGGTTTCCTGGTCGGCACCGACTACATCACCAACCATCAAGTCGAGGATATATATAGACTTCATCACCATCCACGCCTACCCTGATCAGTGGTATATATGTAATTAATATTGTACGACGACCTGCAAAGCTTAGACATATATATTTTTAATATTTTTCTTTGTTGGGGATTACATGCAGGACTCCGGGGGCGGATGAAGAGTGACAGATGAACTTCCTCCAAAACTGGTTGCGCTCGCACATCGACGACCCGAGTTGGATCCTGAGAAAACCGATCGTGGTGACAGAGTTCGGGAGGTCGTCGAAGCTGGGGCATTACGAGACGGGACAGAGGGACAGGATGTTTAACAGTGTATACAACGTTGTGTATGGATGCGCTAGAGGTGGGGGGCCGTGCGCGGGCGCTCTCTTCTGGCAGCTACTGGTGGAAGGGATGGATAACTATAGGGGTGGATACGAGGTCATAATGTCTGAGCAGCCCTCCACCGCCAACATCATAACTTTGAACTCTCGCCAGATATCAGGACTTGATCATGGACTCGTCGGATCAGTTAAGCATGTGGGTGTAAAAAATTAGAAGGAACTAATTTAAATTTAGAATGAGCAAGAAATGGTCTTGTAATATAATGTTTGCTAACTGTTCTAATAATAGATGGATCCGAGACATCACTTTGGAATATGTGATCAATATATATATGGCCAATTTGCAGAAATAGCCCCCCTTACATTGAATATTTGCAGAAATAGCCCCCATTCAATATTTGTAAAAACTAGTCTGTCCACCCGATTAGTACTGTCACATTAGCGTTGCTTCTTTTCCCTCTTATATATCTTCCTTTCCCTCTTATATTTTTTTTACGTATATTTGTTATCAAATTAAAATAAAATCAGATAAGATTGAAACAATATTTTGAATTTTATATCAATCTCAATAGATAAGATTAAAATTTTAATTATATGAAATTACATATATAGCACGTCTCTAGTAGAAAAAAAAAGGGCCAGCGCTGACTTGATAGTGCTGAGCGGGTCAACGGAACAAGCTTTTTGCAAATATTAGATGGGGGCTATTTCTACAAATATTTGGTGTGAGAGGACTATTTGTGCAAATTGCCATGCATATATATATATATGTTCAATTTTTTTTTTATAGTTTTCATGCATTTTGCTTTTTACGATTTTAATATGCACACTCATATATTTAAATAATGATTTTTAATGATAAAATCAAACGGTCACGAGCCTGTTGGACGATTAAATAGGATAACATGCAAAGAGGGTAACAGCATCCAGTTCGCCGGCTCTCTTGGCCGGCAAACTTAATTTGAACTAAGCCAAAGCCCACCAAGCGTTTGTTGTTTTCTATCTGCATTAAAGCCAGAGCATGCAGATCGAGAAGCTTTGGTTTGACAATTTGACACCAAAACTGAAACGCAAGTTGCCCTAATGCACAGCAGTAAAACGAAGTGTGCCATCTTTCACCACCCTTCTTACATTTTTCACTCCACCTTCCTCATATTTATTGCACTTCATATATCCACCTCTCCCTATATAGCATAAACAAACCAGCACCTCCTCTCTTAGCTTCCAAGAGTTCCAGCAAACAATGTTCGACAGACAGAGCTTATTCTTCTGTGCCTTGGGCTGCTTGACCCTCCTTGTTGGAGTAGAGGTGGTGAACGGGCAGGACTTTGTGAGGGTGCGCGGGACCCATTTCGAGCTCCGTGGGCGTCCGTTCTACTCAAATGGGTTCAATGCATACTGGCTCATGAATGTGGCAGCCGACCTGAACAGAGGTTTCGGATCACTGGGGCCTTCCAACAGGCTGCAAATCCGGGCATGTCTATAGTCAGGACCTGGGCTTTCAGTACCCTTGGTGCTGATCACCTGCTCATATATCTCCCGGTAACTACGACGAGATCATGTTCAGGGTACGTGCGTCTCATTTAAATGTAGTGTACGTGTAAGGTCTTTATATATAATTAGGTTGATTTGTTGTAGTACAGGGTGATAGACAGAGCAAAACCAAGTCTTCAATTGACTCCACAAAAGAAGTGATTTCCCACATGAATATATAAGTCCCAGTGAAGATCCCATGTATCTCTCCTCTCATGTAACAAATCAATTCTTTGGAAATCCCAAGTTTATCTCAGGGTTTGGATTTCGTGTTAGCGGAGGCGAGAAGGGAGTGTATCTGATTCTGAGCTTGGTGAACAACTTTGATAACAACGTTGGCGGAGAGAAGTATCGGTACGTCCAGTGGGCGATAGAACGGGGCCAGTCCATTAGCAACGTCGATTAATTCTTTACAAATGAACTTGTCCGAGGTTTCTATATATAGGGACCACGTTAGGGTATATATATATATATATATGCTCATAAATCTCTACTATACAATTGATTTGATTTTAGGGTATGTCACGTCTTTGATTCATCCCATGTTGACCAGGCGGTGGTAACGAGGGTGAACACCTTCATCAACGTCACATATAGAGACGATCCCACCATCTTTGCATGGGAGCTCATGACGGGCAATTCAGGTCCTCTAATCTTTTTATTCTTCAATTTCTTGTTAATTAATAGCAGTTGGTTGTATAATAAATCTTATTTTACATGTAATAAAAATCAATGCAGGATTGGGTTACCACGATGGCTAGCTACGTAAAATCGTTGGACCAGCAACCATCTGCTCGAAATTGGGATTGAAGGTTTCTACGGATATTCGACGCCTGACAGGTTGCAATACAACCCGGGATTCCAAATCGGCACCGACTACATCCGCAACAATCAGATTCCGCGCATCGACTTCGCCACCATCCATGCTTACCCAGATCAATGGTATTCATTACAATCAACCCAAGTGTAGGATCGATTATATATATATATATATATATATATATATATATATATATATATATATATATATATATATATATATATATATATATATATATATATATATATATATATAACTTGATAATGTTTTTGGGGTTTTGTTTGGGATGGATATTAATTAGGACTCAGGAATCGGATGAGCAGAGCCAATTGAATTTCCTGAACAGATGGTTGCAGTCACACATCCAAGACACGGCGTACCGATACTGGGGAAGCCTCTGTTGGTGGCAGAGTTTGGGAGGTCGGCGAGGCTTGATGGGAGAAGTTTGGGAGGTCGGATCAGCACCAGGTATTTAATTATCTCTCCTTGCGCAGAAAGTTGAAGAAGCTGTTAATGCAAATTCAGGGGAATAAAAAACAGAGACAAGGGGCATAAAAATCACCAACTAAGCTGCTAGTCCCCTAATTTTGAAAATCAAAGAAGTCACCAAGAAACTAAAGGATCCTAACACAACGAGAAATTTGACTTTTTCCGACGGACTTAATCCGTCGCTGTAGAGTTTCCACGACGGAGTTGGCGTTAATGGCGTCACGAAACGGTCTGCGACGGATTAAGTCCGTCGCTGTTTCTATATTGAGCGACGGATTAAATCCATCACTATTCCTGCATTAGTGACAGACTATATAGCCATTAGCGACAGATAATTACCGTCGTTGTTTCTATTAGCGACGGATATTGTCTATGTTTCTTTGAAGGTGTAAAATTGTCACCATTGATCTTTTAGCGACGGACAGAATCCGTCGACAAAAATTTCACAAAACCTGTATAATTTGATAGTCCATTTTTTTATTATTATCAAAATCTATATCTCCAAAAATTTTGAAAAGCCAAATCATTCAATTAAATTCAACATGAATTTAAATATTCATTCTCATTCGATTCATTTGATCATAAATAGAACGTAATTTCATAAAACAAATATTATAAGTCAAATCACACATGAACAATAAAAAAAAGTTCAACAATAAAATACTCTCACTTAGAATAAATGGTGATCCTCTTTATACATACAAAGTTTAACTAACTAATGTATAAAATTCTTCCAATCATTTGATTGATTTTCACTTCTTTCTTTTACATTTGCCAAGTGGTGCCTTTATATACTCACACACAAAAGATTAAAGAACCTGTAAAAAAGAGATAGTAAATCAAATATATATATTTTAAAAATTATCATGGTATCCTAAAAAATAATGTGCAAGGGAAATACAAGTCATAAGTTCACTCATTAAACAACCATAAAAACAGAGCCTCATCATTAAGCACCCATAACAACTCCCATAAAGTTCTCTTTTAGATCCATCATTTGATGCACAGTTCAAAACACACTTTTCCTTAATATTGACGCAACTATATCAATTCTTCCGCTATGATTTATTAGGTCAATGGTTTTACTAGTCATTAAACTAGTGTCTCATTTATCTATATCTATTCAAAGGAAAAAAATTATATATACTTAAAACTCTACCTCTCACACTTCAAGCTATCAACAAAATACAGCATATAAAATGACAGTTTGTATATAAACAACCCAAAGTCATTTTATCACTAAAAATATGTGGGTGCTCCGGTGTTTTCATAGGTTCCAGTGCAATTATAAAGGTTAATTTTGTTGCATAGTTGTCTATCTTATGGAATTCGTCTTGAACCCATTTCAGAGAGCTCCTGTTATTGCCAACGAATATAGCGGTAAAGCAGAGCATGCATTGGAATTATGTTAAGTGGATCCACGTATCTCGAATGCTATGAAAAACCATGGAAGGCAAATGCATATCAATAGCAGAATTGTAGAATAGTTTGAAGAAACAAAAACTAAAGGACCTCTGTCATGTTCAAAACTGGAATTCAACTTATATTGTGATGAAATGGATTTTTAAATGAACTTTTCAAGTGAGTGTGACTAAAAATTAATACAAAATATGATTAAAAAATGAGTAAGTGGGAAATCAAAATCAAGGTCACTCATCACTCATCCTCTCTTGATATCTTTGCTTGAGAAAAAAAAAAGAAAGAGAAGAAACCATCCCTGTGTAAGACAAAAATGAAACCACCTCATGAACCTCTAATGCTTCTCCTCATTGTTCTCTCATTTTTATCAGATCATAAATTGTATGATATTTTTAATTTAGTAGAAATAAAATAAAAAAGGCATACAAGAATTACAAAACAGGCCAAAAGCTATTACCTAGATAAAAGTTGCAACAGATGGCATTTTTTTTTCTTCCAAAAAGAGATGGAGACTGAAAAAGACAATAAAACTTGTTATCATGCCTCATCATGTCTTTCAGGTGATCCATCAACCTGCACATTACACCACCAAGAGTAAAATTTGTTTGATTGAGCAATATTGATATCTCAACAGTAAATCTAATAATAATACCTGGAAATACTAAAAAATATCCATACACCTATGATGCCTTATTTGTGTATAAAAGAAAATCCATATACAATCCTATCTGTACATAATTGTGAGAATGAACACAATATGAAGGAAACAAGATACCCTGAAGAAGAAAAATGTGGATATGTAATACTACTTATAAATGTAATTTAGTCACTGAATATATGGTGTGAAAAACTCATGGGAGGAAAAAAAATCTAATGTACATTGGTGAATCTATTTTTTGCATATAAAAAAAGATCCATACACAATCCTATCTGTATTTGAATGGGAGAAAGGACAACTTGATGGCCACCTGACCTGATAAACCTGAGTCACAAAAACAGAAGTATGAGATGAGTTGAGGCATGAATTCTGAATGGTCATAGATGAGAAGGATCAAATGCTTACAATAAAAGGAGAAAACAATTAGGAATACAAAACATCAAAAGAATATCCACTGGCATATCACAATACCTCTGATTCAATTGTTTAAAATAAGACATCCATCAAAATCCATTTTCAAAATCCTCAATGAATTTCTCCCCCCCCCCTCCCCCTCCCCCTCCCCCTCCCCCCGCAAAAAAAAAAAAAAAAAAATTCTCCCCAAATTATAGAACCTGTAAAACAACAAACCAATTACACTTTCAATCAATCCATGAAATGAAACCCAAATTAAACCCAATTTTCCCCCAAAAATATTGAAAAGAAACAACAAAACGGGAAGATAGATAGATAGAGAGAGAGGTTGCCGATGGAGACGGCAGGACGGGGGCTGCAATAGAGGCGGGCCGTGGAAGTGGGGCTACTTGATGGAGACGGCGGGAGCTTTGCAACGGCAGCAGGGAAGGTAAAGAAGGAAGAAGGGGTGCATCAAGGGTTTCGACCCACTCCCACTCAACCTTGAAACCACGTTAAAATGTTAAAATGGACCGAGTCAAACTGCCCTTTTGAATTTGTTTACTTTGATGACGCACATTGCGATGGACTACATCCATTGCTAATCAGCGACGAATAAGAGCCCTCGCCAAAGTTGTATATGGTCCGTCACCAAAACTCCGTTTTTTTGGTTGTGTAACAGCTAAAATACCTGGTGCTGCATTTATTCCTCATGTATGGAAGGAAATTGGACGCGCTGGTCTCTCTTTTTTATTTTTCTTCTTTGCTTCCTACAGTTGTATTACAACTAGAGATTATATTTACACAACTCTGTTTTACAGAACAGCACAAGAAATTAAGGATGATATAGTATACAATGAAATGAGCCAAATAAGATCACAGCCTCAAATGACGGTTCCATCTGTGATAGTCGCATTCTTCAACACTATTGTGATCCTAGAGTGTATATAGAAACCCTCTGAAGGTCTCTCCGCTTCGTCAACTTTCTGCATTTGCATATGGTGGTATGAGATTCTCTTGAGATCTTCAATTAATTTAAACTACATAGGAGTAACAATAAAAAGGTAAACATTTATGGAAAGAAGAAAGAAGCATAGTTTCTGTTAGTCTTAAAGCATTTCAATTCAACCAATGTGTTCACCTAGTTCTAATACATTGAGATAATTGTCAAAAATGGGGAAACCAATGTGTTGACACTATTGCTGTTATCCTTAATATGCACTGCAGTTTGTGAATTCAGAAGTTGGATCTACAAATTCTGTATGGCATTTAAGTTGACCTTAGCTAAACTTATATTCGGAACATTATGTGATACAAATACAGCCCCAATCAATGTAACAAAAAATAATCTTCAACAGCCCTACTGGCCAAGTGAGATCAAATCATCATAAAAACAGAAAACCAAATAATAAGTTGGCATCATTCAATTCATAAGAAAAGATGCAATTGCATCAATTCTTGCATGGTAGAAATAAGAAACTTACATCAGCATTTGTGATGACCACATCATGTCCAATTTTAGCATTTTTGTCAATGATACATCTCCTGCAAGATGTTATCGTCTTAGGATCAACATATCATTTAATAAGTGCTTCCTTCAAAGATAACTCTACCACACTTACCTAATTATGGTGTTTCTTCCAATGCCAATTGGAACTTTCCCCTCAGCCAGAATAGATGCTCTCTCCGCTTCAGTTTGATAATAATCAGCACCCATCATCACGGTATCCTAAGACAGATTTTCATTGAAAACTGTCAGCCCTACTATAATCGTGGCTTCCCAAAAAATAGAACTTCCACACCACTGAAGAGTGTTAACTAAAAAATGAATATTTACCCTCTTTGGCATTTGTAAGACAAATAAAAAAAATAAAATTTCAGGAAACTATGGGCATTGACTTATATAGACCAATTTCACTTTCATTCTACGATACAGGTTACTTCATCACTGAAGCAAGAAAACGCTGCAAATCCTTATAGTCAATTGAAGGAAAATAAGCACCTTTCCCTGTTTTGCACACACACACACACACATCAACTTTGGCTAATAACAGATGTGATGATTTAGAGGAAAGAAGTTTAATGCAATATCAACTAGAAAGCAGACCAGAAAATCTTTTAATGTTGTGGATGGAGGCTTCTCTTTCGCTCACACTCCAACCCCCAAACTCACAAGGATCCATGTTGATGAGAGAATCAGTCTATGATTCTCCTCCTCTAACAATACAGGCATGGTTACACAAATGTCATGCATGACTATTAACTGCACTCCAAAGTGGTCAATTTATACGTCCATAAACTGATCCCAGAAATTGTTTTGTTAAACTTTGTTCATAAAAATATTTAGCTCTCAAGAGTTGGCTTCTGTTTTTATATTGTGCACCATGCTGCAAATTATAGCTCAAAAGAAATGAAATCTAACTTTACCTAGACTTAGGAAACTCAAACTAAAGACAAGTATACACAAGTCACCTTAATCTCAGAACCAGAGTCTATTCTTGAGCGAACTCCAATTATAGAGCGCTTAAAACTGCATTCATGTAGGAAACACCCATGTGAAATTATAGAGTTCAATACCTGGAGAAAAGATTAAAAAAAACATTTTTATTTTTATCATCAGAAAATAGCTAACCATAAGAAGAGATATAATATGTGATCATACCCGGCACTTTTCTATTTTTGTGGGTGGTAGAAAACGTGGAGATGTGAAGATCGGCTTTGAGGGATCATAAAAGTGGAATTTGGGACGCTTCATAGAAGAAGATGAGATATATTAGTTTACAGGAACACAGTACAAAAAAGGCTAAAAAAAAGGGCGACAGTTGAACAAGACAACCACCTGATCAGTGAGAGCCAGATTTGCATCAAAAAATGATTTTATGGTTCCAACATCCTCCCAGTATCCATTGAATAAATAAGCCTATCATAAAAAAAAAAAAAAAACACCACAAAACAAATTTATTACTTAGCTTCATTTCTCCACTTGGATAAAACTAGAATTTATCAGTAATGTGAAACCAATCATAATTTTCTAAGCAAGCACTGGAAAGGAAGTCTGATGCATGAAGGAAGTTTTTTGCTTTTAGGCTAAGCACAAAAGCAACCAATTTATAGACCATGTGTGAGAGTGTGCTTGTATACGTATGCTATTTTTTGTGTACATTAATTATATACAAGCATGGAGTGTGTATATATGTATATAAGAAATGCATTACCCGCACATTGTACTCCTTAGCAGCCATTGGAATGATTTCTGACCCAAAGTCATTTGCTGTGGGATAATGTGATCTGAGAACAATCATACATCAACAAAAAGAAAAACCCAATGTTAATTATAACAAAATTGCATAAGGAAAGAAAGTGTGCTAAATAATTCAGACTTCATTTCGATTTAAAAAACAGAGATAAAAGAACCCGTGGTAAATAATTTCTAGACTATTTTTCAATTTGATTAACAGAGACGCATTTTATTGGAAACAACAGTCTCTAGACATGACTCTTTTTTGCCATTATGTAATTTGACATGACAACTAAAAACAACAGAGGTAGGCTATTACCTTAGAAGATTTAACAGAACTTCCGTCTTGAATAGATATACTCCCATTGATGCTATGTAATGAAGTTCCTTTGCTTCTTGGGGAGACAACCCAAGAGTGGTCGTATCTACTTTCTGCAGAAATAAAGACTCTACGTTGTGTCTAGGTCCACATTCATATTTTACATGGCAGTGTGCATTGGAGAAGGGTGATTTTGAAAAGAAAATAGCATCAACAAATAGTAAAAGGAAGGAAAAAAAAAGTGGGTACCATGGTTTTCAAGATTTCACCCCTTGGTTTTTCCAGAAAATGACGAATGCGGCCCATTTCATCAATCTTCATCAACCCAAAATCCGAAGCACGACTACATAACACAAATAAACAAAACATTGTTTGTTAAAAATGAAGATGAACATAGGTATCTCATAAAGGATATCATTTATGCTCCATTTTGATTACCTGTCGTCAATTGGGACACAAGAAACAGATATATCGGCACCAGAATCAACATGCTTCTGCACAGAGTTGTCAAAATCTGACTCAAAACACAGTCAAAGAATGGCAGAAAAACAAAGAAATACATAACAATATAGAATGGAGTTGAGACAAACCTGCACAAAGTCCATGTAATTCATTCGATAAAGATGATCTCCAGACAATATCAGAAAGTTCTCAATATTTCTATGTCTGGCATCCTGTAGATTTGAAAATTTACAGCAAATGAAATTGTTGAATCAATTGAATGACCATGACACATGCATTCTCAGGTACCAGACTATTACTAGAGAGTGTCCTCGCTGCACATGTTTCTGGATTTAATGGATAACAAAACTAAATAAATGCAATTTGTACCCTTCAGGTACATTTGGAAAGATGTGCAGAAAATGTCATTTACTGATCACACACCTCTAAAAGCCATATGAATTGTCTTACAGCATCAGCTGTTCCCTGAAACCACCTGTTTCCAGATTTTCCAGGTGTTTGAGTAGCTGCCAAAACCTACATGGTTAAGGTTTAAACATGATAGAACATCAGGAGATGGAAAATTCACCAAATAGAAACCAATTGAAAGTCTACATCTACTTAAGCTGTGGATTTGCTAACATCAACTTTGAATATACACTCAACAGAAAAAAAAGACTAATCGGCCTTTTGCCTTCATAATATTTTTGTTACCACTGACCAATAGAATGCAGTCGCACCTAATATTACATAATGTGAATAATACCTCAACGAATCCGTCACCAAAATGGACATCATTGCTGAAATTATAGGTGTGAGCAACGTGGCGATTAAGTGATTGAGAGTTGAACTGAGTAAGAACGTAGATTTTATTTATACCACTGTTGATGCAGTTACTCATTGGAATATCAATGAGCCTATAGCACCCGCCAATTGGAACCTGCGAAACAGAAAAAAGAAAAGGATTACTAAGATATAGATGCTCGTACAAAAAAAAGTTCCACCAAAAAGCTAAACCCAGGATAAATGCAAATTACATTATGCACCAAGTTTAAACAGAATCAATGATGCATAGAACAGTCACAAGGATCAAATGGACTCATGTATGAAGGTTGGATTTAAAATTGCAAAAACTTGGTGATGAAAGCACTATGGGCAGCACAGCTATTTAGCACCATTCATTCTAGTATGTGAGGACTCTATTTTAGTTGTAGTGATGATGTTGGCTCAACACATTTCACAAAAACACTTAATTGCAGAGTTGATACATGAAAACAATCAATTTTGACATTCTAACCTTACAAGCACACATGGAGCAGTAGTCACATATGATGCTAAGATGGTTACATTTGGCAAGTGGTGGGCACGATGAATACATACTTAGATATCTAATTTACATACTCATGTTAGCTAAAGTTTTTTGTTCAAAGGAGTTACTACACAAAATTCTTTTGTGCGTGTATAACAGCAAGATCTTCGTGAAAAATCAATGAATATAATCCAGCTTTTTTTATCCCTGGATATATAGGAGAGCTGCTTAGCATGTAATTTATGAAGAAACCAGAAAAGATGGCTATATAAGAACTACTGCTGTGATAACTGATCAGAAGTCCTACTTAAACCAGTTCAGCTGAAACACAGAGCAATTAAACAACACCAGAATTCAGAATATAAAGTAAATGAAACATCTCAAATCTTCTTACAGCTGGTTTGGCTCTTGTACTAGTGAGGGGGGAAAGACGCGTTCCTGCCCCTCCGCCCAATATGATCGAGGCCACAGTGTTTGGGTTCACCGGCATTTTTTCAAACATGGGTGATGGTAGGTTCTGCATGCCAAATAAACAAACAAAAGAGAGTCACAGCATTATTACAATACAAACAACATACAAGTCAAACAATAGAAAATGTAATGTAATTACATTACATTGATGGCTATTTGAGTAGCTTCACTGAAAATAGATTCATTCAGTCATGTAAGCTAAACAAAAATATACATGATAGGGTTTACCAAGAAATCTTTGGTGACATCAGCTAGCACTGATTTGATGGTGAGCACTCCGTCATCGGCCCGCCTTCCATGCCCAACCCGGCTCTTCACTCTATCACCAAAGAAGGACGCCGACGAAGATGGCATGCAAACAGAGGACCAGCCCTGGCTAGCTCTCGCTCTCAAAGCCGGTTCGCCGGTCCCCATCACCGAAGAAGTCGAAGTGGCGCGCATCGCCATTGTCACACCTCTCTGACCAAGCAATCAACAATATATATATATATTTGTAAGGCAGGGATTTCGGAGATCGAGAATGGACGGTCAGATGGATTGTTTAGTGGGACTGCATCCAAGTGGAGAGCGAGTGACATATATATGTGTACGGCTGTTAGGGGGGGGTGGGTTGGGTGGGTGACGAGAGTACGTACATGACGCTAATTCCAAGGTACCTCCACGTGTACGGTTGGGAATTCATAGGTGATGACCTCGTGTACAGCCTTTGATTTTGATTTTGATTTTTTTTTTTCTTCGCGTCATTCAGTAACGATGCTATCAGTTCAGCCCAATGAAACCTTCTAATCCGTTTAAAATGCCCAGCCCTTTAACAGGCCGCCAAATCACGGATAGGGTGCCTTTTAATTGCACCCCTCAAATTAGGGTTTATACTTCTCATGAATGGATAGCGTACAACAAATCTATTTATAATTCAATCTTTTGCACACCACATTATTTGTTTTTTATGTCAACAATGTTTGTATCACGGGGTTTAAAAAACTGAACTCGTAGCATCTGAATCTTTCGCGACACTATCAGTGTTCGTATTTAGTATTTATGTCAACAATGCTTGTGTTGCATGGTTCAGAAAACTGAAGCCGTAGCATCTGGAATCTTTGCGACACTATCAGTGTCGATATTAGGTATTTATGTCGACAATGTTTTTGTCGCAGGGTTCAGAAAACTAAAGCCGTAGCATCTGGAATCTTCGCGACACTATCAGTGTCGATATTAGGTATTTATGTCGACAATGTTTTTGTCGCAGGGTTCAGAAAACTAAAGCCGTAGCATCTGAAATCTTCACGAGACTATCAGTGTCGATATTAAGTATTTATGTCAACAATACTTGTGTTACGGGGTTCAGAAAACTGAACCCGTAGCATTTGGATCATTCGCAACACTATCAATGTCGATATTTGGTATTTATATCAACAGTGCATGAAAAATAAAAGAACACGAATCACATTTTGAAAACCAAACAAATAACATCCATATCTCAAAAACAAATAATTCCACACATTTTAACATACATTTTAAGAATGGCATTCAACAAAACCAAACAAACATGTACATATCAAAAAAATAAAAATAACTCCACAATTTCAATCACAAAAAAACCTATTCACCAAGACATAAAAGAAACACATAAACACAGCAAAAAAAAAAAAAAGAAGACACATTTCAATGCCCTCTTCTTCTCCTTTCTCATGAAATCTTTCCCTCCCCCTAAATCAATCAATCAAACAAACAAATTCTCTTCAAAACAATGGATTTCTCCACAAAAAACTATTAACAATAACATCAGCTCCAACAATATGTTAGGATTGTCAACGGTAAAGGTCTACATGGAGAGGATGATAACGGTGAGCAAGAGAGGAGACGACAAGAGTGGGATCTACGGCGAGAGGGGCGAGAGGTTTAGGGTTTGTTTGGTGGTGTGCATTGAAAATTAAATGCCCCAATTAAATAGGGGGGTGTTTAAAGAATTTGAATGTTTTTTAATAAGTGTGTAAAAAAGAGGTGTGCATACGAATTTGAGAGTTGCAATTAGAAGGTTTTAGATGGGCTTGACCCATTCACAAATTCGCATGGTTGGGATGAAATTGGGTCAATTCTTTTTTTTTTTCTTTTTCCTTTTACAGGAGAGGAGAGTGCAAACCATTTCAAACTGAATTGAAATCATATTCTGACAGTGAAAATGGAAAGTCCAATATAGCAGGAAGAGGAAAAATTACTCCTAAATAAGAATTGTGTTGGTCTCTCTTAATGTCCCTCTCTCTTTTTTTTTCTTTTTTCATGTTTCTTCTTTTTTTTACCTTCTGTCAATGTGTATATAAATAATGAATGACATCTAGTAACCACTATTCATTACACCATCAGTTTTTTTACATGAGAAGTTTCGCGAATAAAAATGTGGATAGTCTCATGTTAGCTTATTACATTTCAAGCAATGGTTAAGTAATTCATTGAATGTCAATTTTTATTCAATGTGGGAGTTTTTTTTTTTTTCCGCTTGGTAGATTCGATTGGATTCAAAGTAAATTCATTGAATGTAAATTTTTATTCAATGTCGTAACCACTGGACCATGGGACCCTGTGGACTTCATCGTTGGAGTTGATGAGCTGGATCTCAAATATTAGCTTAGAAGTGAAATATAACAACTAATTACCTATATGTCAATATAAATAAAATGATATATATTAATAATTTAAAAATCTATCAACATAAATGATAGATGTATATTCAAAGCATATATATAACGTACATTTATGTGTATATATGTGTATTCACACTCAGTGAAGGCGGCGGAGCCACCATAGGACAGGGGGGGCATGGGACCCCGTGGAAGTTTTTTTTTTTTTTCATATCCTTCTAATTTTTTCTAAGTTTTTTATATTTTTTTTTTTATAGATTGATTTTAATTAGGACTCATGGATCATAAGTTTTACTTACATATGAAATTATCTAAACAACAACAGCTCACAACTAAAAAAAAAAGAAAAAGAAAAAAACAATCATCCATTTTCCATCTAGACAATTTATGTGTATAGTGTGCCCTCACTCCTTTTAATTAAACCCTCTCCACATAAAACAAAAGTCATTTTTTACTCTTTTTTTTCAAGCTTCATTCTATCCATATACCATAAACAGCCATGAAGGCACGGATCCCCCTCCTCGGCATCCCCACCTAGGTGCCCATCTTGAAAAAAATAAATTTTTCAATCTCTTTTTTTTTCTTTTCATATCAACTTTTCCTAATATCAATCGTCATCACTACAAAAATCCGTAATTTTTACTTTTTGTTCCATTAACTGTCCTAAAATCAGGAATCTACAAGCTGTAATCCTCTCCTCTCCCCCATCAACACTTCGAAGGTATATATTTTTTTCCCTTTATTTTATTGTGATTGTTACAAATTTATTTAAAGTTTAAAATATTTGTGTAAATATCTAAAATAATCAAATCATTCAACATTTTTACAATATGAAACTTCGTCGAAGTCAAATAAAATGTATGTATAGTTTATTAGATTTATGTTTTGACATTTTTTTTTTTATGAATTATCAATATGAAATATGACATATCATTTTAAAATGGAAAAAATCCATATAACCCCCTACAATCTTCTTGATATCCATAAAACCCCTTGTAATATCAATATATCCATATAACCCCCTATAAACATATCATAAATGCAAATAACCCCCTGCGATTAAAAATTCTTTAACAGAGTTAGAATATTCTGGGCATATTTTATTATCTAACCCATGGTTAACAAATATGTATCCTTTTAACCTCCGAAAAACAGTCAATACTTAAAAAAAAACCCTCATATTTATAATTTTACATTCTTTTAAGGTTTTTTTTTTAAATATTAGCTGCTTTAAGAGGATTAAAAGAATACATATTTGTTAACCATGGTTTAGATAACGATATATGTCTGGAATATTCCAACTCAGATAAAGAATTTTTAACTGCAGGGGGTTATTTGCATTTATGGTATGTTTACAGGGGGTTATATGGATATATTGAGATTATAGGGGGTTATATGGATATCAGGAAGATTACAAGAGGTTATATGGATTTTTCCTTTTTAAAATATGATTATTATTTTTTTATAATTATTTAGTGATATGTTTTATAATTTTAAAATATGAATGCTTTTATTTCATTTTAAACATATTTTTAATCTATGCTATTAAAAAAAAGCATAATAATATAATTTTAAAAAATATTTATATAAATTATATTAGCCCCCCTTTTATAAAAATCATGACTCTGCCACTGTTCACTGCAGGCACAGACATGGTGATATCATGGCCAGCTAAACATGATCATCTGAAAAGCGTAGTTTGGAGAGAAGATATATTTTAAAGAATAAAGTTATAAATAAAAGCAGAATATCCAATAAATGCACATGGATATACCGTATGACAGACAACCGGAATCACTTGCTCCAATCAAACACCTGGGAAGACCTTGATCAGATATAATTCTATTTAATTGCAATGATGTATTGCATCTATCTATATATCTATCTCAATTTGGTGAAACTTTGTCAAACAATGTCTGTCAGGGCTAATCTTCGGGCATATCTTTATCCACAAAGGACGAAGCATTAATTTTGTATTTCTCTTTATTCCATGAATATCTTTCATTGCTGTGAGCTTGTGTGACGATGTCACTGTTGGAAAATAATGGATATATTAATTTATTTGTAATAAATGTATAGTCAACAAAAATAATACACTTCGATGATCTTATCGTATTGCATCTACTTAAATAAGTTGTCATGCTGAGATAAGACCAGTTGTACATACACAGCAAGACGTAAACAGACAAGCATTATAAATGAAAAAGCATTGTTTAGTTTATTTCTTGTTGATTAATTACTTTTCATAACATGCTGTTCTCACTCTAACTATAGTTTATTTTTTCCTAGTGAGAAATTGACATCAGGAATGCAACTTGGATTTTCTATGATAATTTGGTTATCTTATACACAATTGACTATTTTGATAGATAATACAATATTATAAATATGGTAACCCGGTGAAACTGATCTCTAGAAAACAATTCACTGAGATACATAGCAAATGCACTATTATTGGATCTCTTTCTGTTAAACAGACGCCATGATTCTTTGTTCGCATTTTTGGAAGGAGTATTAGAGAAATAAAAAGAGTTTACAGAACGACTGCACATCAAAATTCTATTTCGTTTGATTTCTCCTCATTCCTCAAGTTCACAGGCTTGATTGGCATATCTTGAAGTATGGTTTCACTTTCAACATGTGGGTGACTGAACTTCTTAACAATATCTTGTTATTTCTACTTTATATAATTAAATTCTTTTTTTTCTGAATTAGGATTTCATTGGATTAAGAAGCTAAGTGTCAACTCACATTTTATTGTAAAGATTGAGTTTTAAAAATAAATTATTGGGATGAAAAATGTAAAACAGTGCGATACTCTACCATAAAAGTAGTGGACAAATGTGTGATTGGATCTCAAAGAAAAAAGAGAATATGATCTTAGATTCCATTAGTTATTCTTAATTTAATATAAGACTAATATGTGACTACTATTAAAATTGTCAAAATTTAAGTGTTAAATATGTGAGGTAGCACATGTAGGATTAACAAGAATTGATATATATATATATAGCTAAATCATATCCTATAAAAATTCACATTGTCATTGCATATGATTTGCTATTTATCTCTTTTGTTTCCTAATAGCACATGAAGCAAAAGAAACGATATACTATTTATCTACATTAAGGTCATCAAATAACTCTTTAAATATACTTTAAAAGGAACTCATTGCATCTATGAGGGAGATAATAAAAAAAATATTTTTTATTTATTCAAAAGGTTGTTATCGTACAAAAATAGTTACATTCCTTACATTCCTCTTATAGGTCAAATTCTTCAAATCTGCATCAATTAGTCGTCCCTCTTATTAATTGAAAAGGGACCAGCTAGCGTGTGATTTTGAACAAATAATTCAAAAAAAAAAAAAATAAATCCAAGGGGTTCACATCGTACTGATGCAACTGATCCTTTGAGTGTTCTTATATTAAATTTAGGGCAATTTTTGAAAATAATTCCCTAAAAAAAATTTCACTTTTATCCCGGAGTTAGTTTATTCGTAAAACTGGTTCTGAGAACGGATTTTACCTAGTTAACGCGCCACGTAGATATGCTGACCAGTCCACCTATTGCCACAGCAGAGACTTGATTCACAATCACGTTTCAATCACTTTTTCGCCGCTTCACCCCCGCGCGCGCTAACCCGTGTTGCGCGCGTGCGAGGGGTTATTTTTTTATTTTATTTTTTTCCTTAACAGAATTATTTATACTTTTAATTTAATAAATTATCTGTGGAGATGCAATAAATTGATCCCAATAGATGTTGAAAAAATTAATAAAATAATCTAATATGTAAACAATCATAAAAAAATAAACAAATGATCCATTCCCAAATACAAATAATACTCATCATTATTTTTTCCTCTCTTTCAAAATAATATTTGGTTAGATATAATCTAGGAAAGATAAGAATTCAAATAAGATTTAAGATATAAAATTTAGATAATATTTAAAATTTAATTTTATAAAACAATCATTTATAAAAAACAAATCACATGCAAATATGTATAAATGGTTGTTTTATAAATTTAAATTTTAAATATTATTGTTTCCTCTTTTTTTTTAATATATAAATGGTTGTTTTATAAAATTAAATTTTATAAATGGTTATTTCCTCTTGTTGATTTTTTTTTATCTAAATAGTTTTTTTATAAAATTAAATTTTAAATATTATCTGAATTTTAAATGTTAAATTTTATTTGAATTTTAAAATTTAAACTTGATTTTAATTTTAAATCAAAGTTAGGCCTTTTTTATGCCTACATTATCTCCAATCAAATATTACTTTGAAAAATTAAATTTTATAAATGATTGATTATTATTACTTTTCTTATCTTTTCATTGTATGACTTTTAACTAATTTTATAAAAATTAAATTTTATGAAAAAAAAAAAAAAAAAATTAATCACCCCTATGCACGTGTTGACGCCTGAGCAGAGCGCAGGGGACATGCACGTCTCCCATGTGGGGGAGATGTGCATCTCTCCAGCGTGTGCCAGCGCGGGTCAGCGTGCACGCGGGAGTGAAGCGGAGGAGATGTGATTGTGAATAATATCTCCGTCGTGATAATAGGTGGACCAGTCAGCGCACCCCCAAGGTCAAAATAGTCCTAAGGCCAATTTTGTAAATAAACTTAGCCTGGGGTCAAAAGTGAAATTTTGTTTTTTTTTTTTTGTTTTCGTAGGGAGTTATCTTTAAAAAATTCCTTTAGAGGGAGGCACTAGTCTTACTTTAACAAATTGTATTTGTTAATAGGATTGCAATCCCTCCCCTGGTCCTATATTTTATAATTATTTAAGAGACTAAAAGTCGTACAAATTAAACTAAACTGTAATATTTGTTAATTGAATTGAACTGTTAATGAAAGTATCTATACAGTACACATGAAACAAACTGAATTGTGGTTGAATGAACTACTTGTTAATCAAACTAAAATATTTATCAATCGAACTGAGATTATTTGTTAATTGAACTGAACTACTGATTAATCAAACTATATAATACTCATGAATCGAACTGAACTACTAACGAATCAAACTACAATGCTCATGAAACAAATTTGAATTGTGATTGAATTGAACTAAAGTATTTGTTAATCGAACTAAAGTATTTGTTAATCGAACTGAATGTTGATGCCTCAATCTTGAATTGGATTAGGTTAATTCAACCAAAGCATTTGTAGGGGATTGTGATCATTGTTTACATAATACTTGAAGTATTTGTTGATGCTTCTTAAATGGCACTTGTTAATTGGACTGAATAATGAATATATCATACTGCATAAATTTTCAATCGAACTAAACTACTAATGAATCAAATTGCAGCACACATGATCTAAATTGAATAAGCCAAATCATAGATTCAACTAATTACATTAAAATATTTATTCAATTATAAAGAAATGTTATAACTGTTGTAATAATGTTGAACATTACAAATAACATTAGAGGAGAAGGGAAAGAAAGGGAAGGGGGGGGGGGGGGGGATGGGATGTCAATGTTCACGGCAGTAACGTTTGGGTTTCAATGGGTTTTTGCTGAGTCCACGTATCACCGTTACATAGGATCCAGGGGAGGGGAGAAGATATTTGAATGAGATAAAGATGAATGAGGGGTTCAGTAGTTCACCCTGCTGATAGATTGATTATGACTCATGAGCTAATAATTTTATTATATTATAGTTAAACTTTACAATAATCATAGTTGCCTCTGACTTTGGATATATTTTTTTAAAAGGGTAAAAAATAGCCAATAAAAGGCTTAAGGTCCGTTTAAAAATATTTATAAAAAATAAGATTTTAAATAAAATAAATAGATTTAATTTAAAAAAAACAGATTTTTTTTATTTTTTAAAAATTAATATTTTTGCACTAAAAGCTGAAAGTAATTTTTTAATTAAGCCAATTTTTTAGAATGAGTTTAATAATATTTTTTAATTTTATACTTAATTAAAAACAAAATCGTTTTAATAAAATAGAATCAAACGGAGCCTTAATTATATCTCAACGTGATGATAGCGTACGATAATCTTTCACATCAGCCATGTTGGTTGATGAATATCTTCTAATTCCCAAAACCACTTACGTGTCCCCGTCTTGGTTCTCTTCCAAGTGCATTCATAATAATTGTTAATTAATTTTCAATGTTCCCTGTTTTTTTTCTCTTTTATATGAGACGATCATTTGCAAACTTAAAAACTTCAACCGTTGATATATATATATAAAACAAATATATATTACAAGAATTATTTTTTGAATCCGATGACAATATGTAACGTGTCTAAAACCCATGACCTAATTAACTTAGGCCTATGATTTGATTGATCACGATATGTGATTTAACCGATCCATGATCCACGAATCTCTATCCATTGGATTAAAAGAGAGATCGACTGTTGATCCGAGGAGATGAACGATCTATACTATAAATGAGTAAATCGAGATTTGAAAAAGTCGATTAATAGAGGATGACCAAAAATCAAATTTTGAGACACCAATTTTTTTTTTAAAATAAAATAGAGTAACGATGATGAGATAGACCAATATCTGCACCCATATTTGTTTTCGCTCGGGACCCTTTGTTGACAAGTTTAAAAGACTCTCTAACAGACACCACATGGTGCAATATGGAAGAGACACGTCTTTAGTGGAGAATTTTTAGCTATGCAAGATTAATAATGTTTAATATAAAAAGAAATGACTAGTGACTGATTATTAAACAATGGAGAGAGGAAGAGACAACGGGAATCTAAGAACTCCTTATACGAGGGTTTATTAGGACCCACCGTCCGATGTTAATTAACAAAACAAAGTGAATAGCATCTTCTCACATTTATGAATGGGGGATGGCCCACAATTCTCATTTAACCGATAGAGATCAACGAATAAACTATTGGGATGGGCGAAGCGGCAGTTTCGGGTTTAACTAAATTGGGGGGGGGGGGGGGGGGGGGGGGGTCTGTGATGTCCTATAAATAGTTGTATATATGTATGAATGTCAAAGGGAAATGCCAACACATCTCTCTCTCTATAACTCCTCGGGGGACTAATTTTAGTGGGGGTTTTGGTCGTTCTACTTCTGTTTTCTTTTCCATCCACCACTTCTCGTTGTTGTTGTTGTTGTTCTTCTTCTTCTGTATTTGTTTTAAATCTTTGTCAATAAGCAGGTAATTACAAAGGAATCAATTAATTACGTCAAAAAGATTTCGTTTCCTATTTTGGTTCATCTAATTGAATTTTATTTTATTTTATTTTATTTTATATTGGTGATTACAAATGTGAAGAGTTTAATTAAGGATCAAGGATAGGAGATGGGGACGAATGAAACAGGGTGCCCGGCACCAATGAAGGCGACGTCGAATGGATCGTTTCAAGGAGACAACCCTCTCGACTATGCACTTCCACTTATCATTCTTCAGATATGTCTGGTGGTTGTCCTCACTAGGGCCCTCGCCTTCCTCCTCAAACCCCTCAGGCAACCCCGTGTCATTGCTGAGATTATCGTATGTCTCTCTCTCTCTCTCTGTGTTTATTATGGTATTAATTAACACAAATTATTAGTTAATGCGTATATATGATATAAGCATCATCAATCAATATATCATTTGTTTGTTTTAAATCAATAATCACAAAAATAATCGACTATATGGGGGAAGTTGTTATATATGAATTTTCATGTATTACTACCTTTCTTTTCTTGTATCTCAACCAAAAATAAAAATAAAATAAAATCGTGAATGTAATAGTCCCGTTTATTTAGAGGTTAAGGAACGACGTAATAGATGGTCGTAAAGGCTTTTTTTGGTCGTATATAAAGTTGGGCGTTGAATAATATAAAAGCGGTTATTAACGCTGAATGTGTCATTGTGTTCCCCATCCGTGAATCCCGTTCTCTTAGCTGGCACATTCTTGGAACCACAATTTTCTCACATTTCGTATTCTGGCCTTTCGGTCCTTCACGGCAGCCGTGGACTAGTGGACGGTGGGGGTGGGGGTGGGGTTTGAAAAGTCACATTTTTACCTAATTAATCTCTGTAGATGATGATGGATTATTTTGTAGCAGATCTTTATTTGAGTTACCACATAAATAAAGTAGTACATCAGGGATGCGTGGGTTTTTTTTTTTTTATAACCTTTTATTTCAACATCTGATTTCACATGAATATTGAAAGTATTAGTCTTACCAATTAACCTTGTTAATCTTTTTGTCCAAAATTTCATGTCACACCAAAAAATAAAGATCTGTACTATACATTGAATATTTTCCATCTATTTTTTCATATTTTTGTTACGTGTCCAGTAGACAGATAATTAAAAAAACAAACCTAAATTTCTTTGGTTTTTTTTTAAACGTTATCAGCCTCTCATGTTTATCACTTAAAATATCATCAGGATGACTTTCAGTGTTCAATTTTGCTATTGTATGTTTTTTCCGTACGAGAAAGGTACAGAGAGGATAGTTTTAATTAAATTAAATGAGAGATACCGATCTAAATCAAATAATAAACAAAGAAACTATAGACGTTGACTTAATATTAAACGTAGATATTAGGGAGCTAGTTAAGTAAGTAGACAAGATTTTCTGAATATCCAAATTTTAAAAAATAAAAAATTCTATCAATTTTTAATACTTACGTTTGACAAACGACAACCAGTGCTCATTGTGTACGTAATCAACACATTACCTATCAGCTCAGTCATGTATCCGGATCAAATTTATCAAGGACATGTGAAGGAAGAAAATGAATGTGACACCATCGTGGGCGTCAATTAATTAATTAATGGACGATGGGTGCAGGGAGGGATATTGCTTGGACCATCGGCGCTTGGGAGGAACGAGAAGTTCCTCAACACGGTGTTCCCGAAGCGGAGCCTCACCGTACTCGACACCATCGCCAGCATCGGCCTCCTCTTTTTCCTCTTCCTTGTCGGTCTCGAGCTCGACTTCGTAACCATCCGCCGCACTGGCAAGAAGGCCCTCGCCATCGCTGCCGCCGGCATCAGCCTCCCTTTCATCCTCGGCATCGGCACCTCCTTCATCCTCCGCTCCACCATCAACAACGGCGGCCGCCAAGCGCCATTCCTCGTCTTCATGGGCGTCGCCCTCTCCATCACCGCCTTCCCCGTCCTTGCTCGCATTCTCGCCGAGCTCAAGCTTCTCACCACCGATGTTGGCCGTATCTCCATGTCCGCGGCCGCAGTCAACGACGTCACAGCTTGGATCCTCCTCGCCCTCGCCATCGCCCTCTCTGGGAGCGACACCTCCCCGCTGGTCTCCGTGTGGGTCCTCCTCACGGGGACCGGCTTTGTCATCTTTTGCATTGTCGTGCTCCGCCCTGCGCTCGCGTGGGTGGCGCGCCGATCCCTTGATGGTGAGCCCGTGAAGGAGGTCTACATCTGCGCAACACTCACGGCCGTGCTCGCTGCGGGTTTCGTCACTGACACGATCGGTATACACGCTCTGTTCGGGGCGTTCGTGGTTGGGATCGTCGTCCCCAAGGAAGGTCCCTTCGCGGGGGTGCTGATCGAGAAGATCGAGGACCTCGTGTCGGGGATCTTCCTCCCTCTCTACTTCGTGTCGAGCGGGCTGAAGACAGACGTGACCACCATTAGGGGCGCGCGCTCATGGGGCCTCCTCGTTCTCGTCATCACCAACGCCTGCCTCGGCAAGATCGGTGGAACCGTGTTCGTGTCCATGCTCGCGAAGATCCCGTTCCGGGAGGCCCTAGCCCTGGGATTCTTGATGAACACCAAGGGACTGGTGGAGCTGATCGTGCTCAACATCGGCAAGGACCGCAAGGTGCTCAACGACCAGACGTTCGCCATACTTGTCTTGATGGCCCTCTTCACCACCTTCATCACCACCCCGATCGTGACACTCATCTACAAGCCCGCGCGGAGGGCCACGCCTTACAAGCACCGCACGGTCCAGCGCAAGGACACAGATTCAGAGCTGAGGATGCTCGCGTGCTTCCACAGCGCACGCAACATCCCCACCATCATCAACCTCATCGAGTCCTCCCGCGGGACACGGCGACGCGGACGCCTCTGCGTCTACGCCATGCACCTCATGGAGCTGTCCGAGCGGTCCTCGGCGATCTCCATGGTGCAGCGCGCACGCCGCAACGGCCTCCCCTTCTGGAATAAGAAGCAAGCGGGACAGGACGGGAACAGCGTCGTTGTGGCGTTCGAGGCGTACCATCAGCTTAGCAGCGTCACCGTCCGCCCCATGACGGCCATCTCGCACCTCTCCACCATCCACGAGGACATCGTCACCAGTGCCCAGCAGAAGCGGGCGGCCCTCATCGTGCTCCCCTTTCACAAGCAGCAACGACTCGACGGCGCGATGGAGTCGCTCGGCCACGGCTTCCGACACACGAACCGCGAGGTCCTACGCTACGCGCCATGCTCCGTGGCCATCCTCGTGGACCGCGGGTTTGGCGGCGCGGCCCAGGTGTCGTCCAGCGACGTGTCGTACGAGGTGGTCGTGCTCTTCTTCGGCGGGCGCGACGACCGGGAGGCGCTCGCGTACGCGCTCCGCATGGCGGAGCACCCCGGGATCATCCTCACCGTGCTGCGTTTCGTGCCCCAGCCCGGAAAGTCTCTCTTGGAGGAGGCGGTTAATGGTGATAAAAGCGTGAGAGTCGGAATTGAGGAGACGTTGTTGGATGAGGGACCGACAGACGAGGAGTGCATAAAGGAGATGAAGGAGAAGGTGGATTCAGGGGAAGTGAAGTCGATCACATTGGAGGAGAAGGTAGTGTCGGGGAGAGCGGAGTCGGTGTCGGTGATCAAATCGTTGGGGAGATGCAACTTATTTTTGGTGGGTCGAATGGCTGCCACGGCTCCCCTGGTAGACAGAACAGAGTGTCCTGAACTGGGGCCAGTAGGGACCCTACTGGCATCATCGGAATTCTCGACAACCGCATCGGCATTGGTGGTGCAGCAGTACAAACCCACCGCCAATCTGTCGCTGGTGGAGGAGGTGGCAGAGATCCATGACTACGTGCCGGACACGCCCACCCCAGGCTCACTTCACATTCGCCAAAATGATTCTTCTTTGGCGTAAGTTGATCACACGGACGATCAGGTCCTGATCGATGGTGTTTCACGGGATTCAATGGAAGACGACATGGATGCGTCAAGTCACTTTTCAAAAAGAAAAAAAGAAAAAAAAAAAGCATATATAAGTCGGATGCAAGTGGTGGGTCACGGTGGTGTCTGAAGGTGATTGGAATGATAGAGACAAGGGGATTTTTATTTTATTTTTAATCTATTGTGCATGCATGTATAGGGTGGAACTTTGGTGTTGATGGGATTATATTTATAGGTCTGCAATGTTCTTCGGTTAAAAGCAGCGTGCATCACGAAGACTTGCATATGTGAATAAGACGATGGAGAAAAGGATTTGAATGATTGAATCAAACAACTTTTCTTTATGTTAGATATTTTTTTAAATAAAACTTTGCTTTGTTAAACATTAATCATGCAATGAAGTAATTATTATCCTCTATATATCTTTTACATATTGTAAAACCGCTGTTTGGTTTGAGAATAGGACTAAGAATAAGTAAGAATTAGTTAGAATAGCTTCAAAATAGGTGTTGGAAAGGCTGGAATAAATGAGAATATGTATGTCAGAATTAACTGGTATAAAGTGGTATATGGATTCCAATCAACCTCTGACATTAAGTTATTTCAAGTTATTCAATAAAAAGTGATATGTGTTTTCATCATGTTAGTGTTACTTAAAAATTAAATAGGCTCCAATGCATCTATAGTAACACAGCGTGAAATGACCACCTGTTTTGCATTATATAGGCTCTAATAAATCCGTTGATTCTTTTCAAAACTGTCAGAACGATGAGTTTCAATGAATTTATTGATTACTTATAAAGAATACCAAAATGACGAATTTTTATGAATTTTCTATTCCACCATAGAGAACAAAAACAATAGTAAGATAAAGTCAATAAACTTAAAATATCTTCAACCAAATTTGAGGATGAGTCTTATTTGCAACAAAAACATTTGTAACTAGTGTCTTATTTGCGACAGCACGATTTTTTCGTCGCAAATACATGTTTTAACAGTGGCTTATTTCAGCCGTCGTAAATGTCGAGAAGTATTTGCGACCCCCAAAATTTACCGTGAAAAGTATGGACATTTGCGACGGTTTTAAAATCCGTCACAAAAAAGGCGTCGCAAAAAATGATTTTTCTTGTAGTGATAATTCAACTAAATGTGGAGTTGAAAGGAAAAAAAAATGTCACATTGAAAGAAAATGTAGAGATAAACAGAAAAAAAAAAGATATTGAAAATTTGAGTAAAGATTTGAGTAAAAGTAAGAGATAAAAGTTTATATTTAGGACAGCAAAAATGATAGTGTGTAATAGCGTCTTTTGTTTTTTGGACCCACATAACCCACGGATCATCCTGATAATTAGAAACCCCAATAATGAAATCCTTGCTTATAAGATGGAAATATATAATTTGTGTTTTGGAATATATGAATAATCAAAACATGGTAAATCACTAGATCATCCTCCTCTGGAAAAAAGAACAATGAAAAAGAACAATTCATTACTTCAGTACTGTTACAAAAGGATTTTCTTTAACAGGAGAATGCAAACCAATTCAAACTGAATTGAAATCATATTCAACAGTGAAAATAGAAAGTTCTATACAGCAGGAAGAGTAAAACTTACTCCTAAATTAATAAGAATTGTGTCCGTCTATCTTTTTTTCTTTTTTTGACCTTCTCAATCTGTGTATAAAAAATGAATAACATATAGTAATCACTATTCACTACACCATTTTTTTACCTAAGAAGTTTCTCGAATATAATGTGGATAGTCTCATGTTAGCTTATTACATTTCAAGCAATGGTTAAGTAATTCATTGAATATCAATTTCATTCTTCGTTTGGGGTTGATGAGCTGTATCTCAAATACTTATAAGTGAAATATAACTACTAATTATATATATATATATATATATATATATTGAAATATGCGGTAGTCATTCTTCCTCAATATAACACCTATATGTTAATATGAATAAAATAATATATTCACAATTTAAAAATCTATCAACATATATGAGGACACTCAAAAGTATGTAACATTTATGTGTACATGTGTATTATATTCACACAGTAGGAACAGCGACATGGTGATATCATGGGTAGCTAAACATGATAATCTAAAAAGTCTGAGCAGTTTGGATAGAAAATCTATTTTAAAGATCGAAGAAGGTTATAAATAAAAGCAAAATATCCAATAATTGCACATAGATATACTGTACACAGAAAACCGAAATCACTTGCTTCAATCAAACCCCAGGGAAGACCTTGATCAAATAATTTTATTGAGTTGCGGTGATGTATTGCATCTATCTATATCTCTCTCTCAATTTGGTGAAACTTTGTCAAACAATGTCTGTCAGAACATTGTTGGAATTGGATAATATATATGAAAGCGGTGAAGTATTTAATTTCAAGAGAGCTAGTAAACAATTGACTTCGATTTGGAAGCTTCTACGTGCGCGTGTTTTATCACATCATATATATACTGATGCTTGAGGAGGCCGGGTTCTTATTTATTTATTTATTTATAATTTATTAAAGCATGCAAATGCGATACAATTGGGTGAAGCAATGGTTGGGTGTTGAATGACTTGAACAAATTGTGCATAGGAGTGCAACCCCTTCCCCCCGGTCCTCTCCCCAATTTGGAAATTATAAGAGACAAAAAGTCATTGATGTAGTACAAAATCAACCAACTTTAATGGGGTATTGAGCTATTGGTTAATTCTCATATCTTTAACATATCATTTAAATCAGTGTTCATATCAAATCCAAACAGATCGAATCAGTATTATTATATGTCCTTCTGTAGTTAATAAAGGCTAGCTGACCTATTGGTAATTAACTACGTAAAGCATAGATCAATTGAATAATCATATATTATTAAGAAGCCATAAAATATAACTTAGCCACTAACAAAATAATCAATGAAACAAAGAAGTGTTAATCGGACAATGGGTTGAACAGGAAGACAGGTAGGAATGGATTTGTGGTTTTTCATGGGCCCAGAAACAAAGGTTATTTTTTTTTAATATTACTCACATGTAATATATCATCATGTGGGGTATCTTGCGTGATCAATTACAATAGTGAAGCATGGATAGAGCGGTATTACTCACATGTAATATATCATCATGGCACAGTTTAGTTTGATTATGCATCATGTACTTGTAGTTTTCAAAGGTCTTTCTTCAAAAAAAAAGAAAAAAAAGAGGTGAAATAACGGTTTTAAAATGTTGGTGTTACTAAAAAATAGTCTTTTTACCATGTTGGTGTTAATTAAAACAAATAGACTTATCTGACTGGGATCCGAGTTGGATGAAACATGTTAGGCGTTTTAAAAAGCTCGAAAAATAACCATCAATGTCAATCAAATGACGACCACCCAACATGCATTTTCAGTTCATCAAACGATGATAACAACTAATAAGGAGGATGTTGGGAGAATAATATTCAAACCCAAAGTACCATTTTTACAACCAACCCAATTAAAATACAAGTTGTGACTTGTGACTCACAGAGTCACAGTTGTATAAATTTGGTAGTTGATTAAGATAGGGAAGGGAAGCGAAGGGAAGAACGAAAGGAGAGAAATATTTGAATAAGACGAGATGGATGAAAGAGTTGACCCTGGTGATATATTGATAATGAGCCATTACTTTTTATTATACTATAGTTTTTTTTAGTAATGATGGTTGCCTCTGGACTTTGGATACATGTTTTTACAGGGAAAAAAATGGCCATCTCAAACGTGATGATAACGTACAATATCATTCACATCAGCCACGTGGTGACCTTTTTGTTCAACGGGTCCACCCCCTTAAAAAAATAAAAATTTTATGAGGAACCCACCCCATCTCCTCCGAATCAACTCCTGCGGCCGCCGACCTTGTCTTCACCGGGTGCGTCGCGAAGATGGTATCACGTCTGTCGATCGATTGGAGGTGCTCGTCTAACAAGCTGTCAGAGGTGTATGGATTGTTGTCGACGCGGATGAAGATCCGGTCCGTCGTTCGAGGTATGATCAGAGGAGTCCCCGGCAAGCAATTGAGAGTTCTTGTCTATGAATTTCTTCTTTCTCCCCATTTTTTTTTTCTCCCTATTGTTTCTAGGGTTTTTGTGTTGCTTCTCTTTAGATAGGGGATTACAGAGAGAGCTTTATTTCGGCCTCTTCTTCGTCTTCATGTTTTTCATTTAAAGGGCCTCTTCTTCATTTTCTTCCTCTTCTTCATTTAGCCCTCTTCTTCATCTTCTTCATTTCATGGTGGGCATCGTTGGACAAGGAGTGGAGATTGGTTAGTCGGAAGAAGGAGAAGTTGAAGAGCTGATGTGCTCGCGGAGCTCGCGCAGGCCACACTGGACGGCGCGATGGTTATGGTGGTGGTTGGGGAGGATGGGCTGAGGAGGGGGGAGGAGTTGAAGGTGTGGGAGGAGATGGGGTGGGTTCCTCTCTTTGCAAAAAAACAAAGCTTTTACACCGTTAACGGGTGGGGTGAATAACTGTAGGGGTGAAAATAATCACCCCCTTTGTTCAACACGTTGGTCAATGAATATTTAGATTCCCAAAACACTTATTAATTACTTGTCCCCAGCCTTAATTATCTTCCATGTGCATTCATAATAATTCTTAATTTTTGTCTCTCTGTCGGAATTTGAAAACTTAAAATCTTCAACCGCTGATGTGAAACAATTACGTATCAACTTAAAAATCTTCAACAAGCATCCGGATTATGAAAATTAAAAATGTTATTCGCACGCGCTCATTTCATATTAATGATTCAAATATGATGCGTAATGAATATTTAATTGGATACGCATCACATGCATTTTATGCTGAGTCGTCGAATATCATGTAACATCTGTTTAATTCATTAATGACTACTACCGTACTACATCGAAACCAACAAGATCATATTCTTCTTTTATAGCATTTTATAGCTGATAACACTCTAATTTTAAGAAAGTGGATTAATTGTGAAAAAACATCCTTCTTACTTTTCTTCTGTTAGTTTTTATAGCTCATAGTTTAAGTTTCTGGAAAAGGATTTGTCGCTATCATTTGCTTCAACTCTAACATGTAAATTAATGACAAGTTAATTGGTTATTTGGATACTGATATCTAATTGGTTTGTTGAGTTTTGGGCCCATAAAAAAAAAAAAGTCAACTGGCGCCGTTGATGTGTCCCCTTGTCTAACCCATTTTCTTTGGTAAAACATGATGGGCGTATATACTTCTAAAACTAGAACCAAATAAATAAATAAAATAAAATGTACGTGAGCCCCAGCTCTCTGAGAGAGGGAATATATATAAATGCATAATTCGTGATTCATGAACTGGAGTAGTCAAATATAATAACTTTTTGCTGAGTCATCAAGAAAGAAAAGAAATCGTGGCCTCGAGAACTGACCAAGATGAGATATTCAATTAATCACCATGCGTGATTTCCATTCAATATGCATCCTTATAGTTAATTAAATGTACTTTCTTAATTAATTATTCAAACAGGTCCTCCACCACCAGATGTTCGGATGAACGCGGTCCATCATTACTCTTACAAGGAGCAGGAATCCATTACTACTTAATAAATATATAATTCATTATTCCTTTCCCCGTAAAATCTTTCATGATTGAATTTCTTTAAAAATGAAAAATTCTCCATTTTCTAAAGAAATACCAAATTGTCTTTTTTATTCTTTTTGGTTTTTTTGTTTTTTCCTCTCCTGATAGTAGGCATGTTTTAGATACCGATGACTTTCTTTTTTGGTAAAAATTTTAGATACCAATGACTTGATTAATGTCTCCAAAGCAAGAATTGACTTTCAAAGTGGTGAGGAAAGTAGTTTATATCTTAATATGGACATAAATGTATATTTCATTCTTCCTTCCTCGTAGAATCTATCGTAATTGAATTTATTTGGAAATGAAAAATTCTCCATTTTCTCAAGAGTTACCAAAATGTATATTTTTTTTCCTTTTGTTTTGTTTTTTTCTTGGTAGTAGGCTTTTTTTTTTTTTGTTCACTTGAGGAAAGTAGTTTATATCTTAATCTGAACATAAATGTATAACACAAATTAAATATCAAGTATCCACGCATAACATATACAACTTTGGAATCGGATGAGAGAGCTAGGTACTTAATAAACTGCAACTAGTACTCATCGGATAATTCTGAAAGTATATGATTCAGTTAAAGTAATTGGATAATCAACACATTACCTATTAGTCATGTATTTTATGAACGATATATGAAAGAAAATGAATTAATGTGTGACCGTCGTGGGCATTAATTAATGGACGATGGCATCGCACTGGTTGTACTTAATATTGCTTGGATAATCTCCACTTGCATCCGACTCATATATATATATATACACACACACATATAGGGGGCGATGAGGTGCGGCCGTGCGCACGGTGCACCTCATCGTGCGCCCCACACGTCGATCGTACGATCACTGATCTCGCGATCGCACGGTTAACGTTTTTTTTTTTTTTTTTTAAAAAAAAAACCTCTCGGGTTTTGATAAGCTGTGGACGTGCGGGTCGAGCTTACGTGAAGATCCATTTCTGACCGTCCGATTGCGCGATCGGACGGTCCAAAAAAAAAAAAACTAACACAAGGACTACCATACATCGACCGTCCGATTAAATATGATCGGATGGTCCAAAAAACAAATACAAAAGCCCCAAATGCCTCTCCACTCTCTCTCTCTCTCTCTCTCTCCGAGGATGGCCACGGAGCAGCGGTCCACGAGGATGGCCACAGAGCAGGGCGGCGCGTAGCGCAGGAACTCGCGGTTCATGTGTCGGAAGCCATGGCCGAGCGACGCCATTGCACCGTCGAGCCGTTGCTGTGGCCGAGCAACTCCATTGCGTAGACCATCCTCGTGGACCGCGGGTTTCGCGGCGCGGCCCAGGTGTCGTACACGGTGATCGTGCTCTTCCTCAGCAGGCGCGACGACCAGGAAGTGCTCGCGTACGCGCTCCGCGTCGCGGAGCACCCGGGATCGTCTTCACCGTGCTGCGCTTCGTGGCACAGCCCGGAAAGTCGCTCTTGGAGGGCAGTGAAGTAGATCACATTGGAGGAGAATGTGGTGTCGCGGAGACCGTTATTTCAGATCTTGGGATGCAATCAATCAAAAGAAAATAAACAAATAAATTGAAATAAAGACACAAAAATTTACGTGGTTCGACAAATCTTGCATACATCCACGGAGCACACCAGAGATCAATCCACTATCAATTAGAAGTTTTTACAATAGTCACACCGAAGATAAAAACCCTAAAATCTAATGAAAAATATGAGATGCCCTTTTGTACTGACATCTCATTAAGGAAAAAAAAATTAATATACGAAAGACAAAAAAAAAAAAAAAATTATATTGACAGCTCTACCCCTGTCCGACCTTGCTAACAATCTTTTGTGCACATCATCAGGCTCCACAATATATAACACCCGTGTCAGTCATCGAATCATCGGGGAGGTGCAACTTATTTTTGGTGGGTCGGATGGCTGCCACCGCTCCCCGGGTAGACAGAACAGAGTGCCCCGTACTGGGGCCAGTGGGGACCCCACTGGCATCGTCGGACTTCTCGACAACCGCATCAGCGATGGTTGTGCAGCAGTACAACCCGACCGCCAATCTGTCACTGGTGGAGGAGGTGGAAGAGATCAATGACATGCCGGACATACCCACCCCAGGCTCCCTTCACAATCTCCAAAATGATTCTTCTTTGGCATAAGTTGATCACACGGACGACGACGATCAAGTCCTGATGGTGTTTCACAGGATTCAATATAATGGAAGGCGACATGTATGCGTTAAGCATATATGAGTCGGATGCAAGTGGTGAGTCACGGTGGTGTCCGAAGGTGCTTAGAATAACAGAGTGAAAGGGGGATATGATCTTCTTCTTGTTTTTTTTTAATCTATTGTGCATGCATGTATAGGGTGGGATCTGGTGTTGATGAGATTATGTTTATAGAAGGTCTGCAATGTTCTTCGAATAAAAGCAGCGTGTATCACGAAGACCTGCATATGTGAATAAGAGGGCGGATGATGCAGAACGGGTGGCCGACGCATTACAGGACCGATGAATCCGAAAGGATCCATTTTGAGATTTTTAAATATTTACAGAAAAAATCGGTTAGTAAAAATAAAAGGTGCCCTGAAGGTAGATATCGAGGAGATCTTCAAGAGTTGTCGCTATGTCACAATGCGTGCTTATTTTTTCATTTTTCCATTTTTTTGCCATCAAAATGGTTTTTTTTTGCTATTTTTAGTAACTTTTTAGATTTAGCATGTCTTTATCATAACAAATCGGATTTGATTTATATCAAAATTGATGATCTTCTAGGATCCTGTAGATTTGATTATAACTAATTATGTTTTTTTACCATTTTTAGTAAGTTTTTCCTTATTATAAAAGGGATGCTTGTAATATAGGATTTTCAGCTTTCATTAATATAATTCTGAGTTTTATTATTCTTTTTGAGAATTGTGGTTTGTTGAAGGATCTCAACACTTGTTGGATCTTTATTCTAGTTTTTTGCTGCGTTAACGGAGAAGGCTTTGAATGATTGAATCAAACAATTTTGCTTTGTTAGACAGTAAGCATGCAATTAAGTAATTAATTTCCTCTATCTTCCAGACTTCCACAAACGTAAGAGTTCAATCTCCTTCAAATGACACCAGTCCACTGTTATTTTACTGAAACCTTACTTGGTGTAAATCCTTGTTTAATTAAATGTGATTTTGATTATCACATCACCATGATCTACTAGGCTAAGTCTAATTCAAAACCTACCCTTATGTGCGCGTACAAGCCTAAAAGAGAAGATGAGATTCAATCTGTTTTTATAATTTTTTAGTTGAAGACTGACTTGTGTCATCTTAGTGTTTCATTAAAAACCAACAAACATCGATGGAATTGAACAAATGGAAAAACACCTATTTCAAAAAAAAAAAAACATAAAATATTAATAATAAAATCTTTTTCATGTTGGCATTGAATTGTAGTCTCATCATTCGTTGATGACTGCTTTTAGATGCCCTCGGGGTGTTTATCATGAGGGGGGGGGGGGGGGGGGATGAAAATGCTAGACAACCAGACAGAATTAATATTCATCCCTACTCATCTACATGTGCATGTAATAGATTCTATTATCACACAAATTGACTTGGCCTGTAAAATAGCAATGTTTATTCCTCTTTCATTTCCCGGATAGGTCACGAGTTATTCCATTTTTCAAGTAAGCCAAAGAAATATCAAGTTGACGAATCCCCAACTTTTTCAAGTAACTCACGCTTGCCTTGCTGGTGTAGTTAGATTGTCACATCGTTTCATTTTCTTCTTTTTGATGTTCTCACCTTTGCATCCATAAAAATTGGACAACAAAAGGGCTACATATTTGTCAAGCAATTAATCAAGAAAGGAGACTGCAGTGTTTCTATACTTGTATAATTGTTTTAAGGGGAAAAAAAAACTGGCTAATGTGATGGGACTATATCCCTGGCTTTACCAAACAAAGAAGTATAATAATTTTCATTAATTATATTTATAATTAAAATGGGTGATGTAACTTTTACAACTTTCGATTCAAAATTCCTCCAATATAATCAAGGGTTAATTGTTCAAATACCCCTGTAGCTAACCCCCAATTATCCATGTGCCCCCATTTTTTGAAAACAAATTTATGTACCCCTACAGCAACACCTAATTTTTTTTCTACCCTCATCCCTTTAATTCCCCCAGTCCTACAAAATCGCAGTTCTCTCCGTATATATATGTTTTATGTAACTTTCAGAACACAAAATGTAATTTCTGTAAATATCATTTGTAAGTGCATTGTTACGCATGTCATGTAAAAATGCTAACTTACAAAACACTAGAGAAACATACGTTAATGCATAACACCTAAAAATATTTTATTACAATAAATACATCAAAACACTTGAATTCATCGAATGTTTGCATTTCGATGTTCTTTTCCTATCTTAATGAACTGAGATGTTGTATTTTCTCTGATCATCTTCATGTTATTTTTTGGTTAAAGTCAAACACTCATTAGGAAGAAAGCGCAGTTCAAACTATATTAGAGATGCAACAATTAATCAAATACTCAAATAAATCAAACACCAATAAGTGTGCATTTCATGACAATATAAGAACCATACTATAGGGCCAAAAAATAAGGGCCACCAACTATGCTCCTAGTACCGGCGGCCCATGACCCGATTGGCGAGGGCCCACGACCCGGATCGCCACCATGGGTGGATCCGACCCGCCAGCCCATCAAAACCCAACGACCGAACACATCTCAAGTCAAAAACTCCTCAATTTAGTCAAAGATTATCCATTGCTGATTTCCTGGATTGATACAAATTTATCAAATCTAAGGACATCAAAATACTCATCCTCTAAGATTGCATGGATATGCCTTAGATATGGAATCAATAATGAGTCAACTCCTTAAATCCTGACAAATCTAGGTCATTTATAAAAAGATAATGGTTATGAATTATGCAAATCTAAAGTGCATGGGATGTATCCCCAGGATTTGAGATCCCATCTCATCCATAGGGATGTGATTTCCACAAAGTTCTAGGGATTGGAAGAGCACTATAAAAGGGAACTACATAGGATTTGATCCCCAGAGACAAAAAGAGGGGTACGTAAGCAGTCTAGAGAGAAATATCAAGTTCAGTCAAAAAATAAATTGTCTACCACATTCTAGAAGGAGAGAAACCGGCCGGATCTAGGAAAAGAGTCCCAGAGAAGTAGAGCCAACGGATCTTGATGACCTGAGTCTGGATAGTCAATTTCTGCATCTCCACATATATATATTAATGTTATGCATTAATTTATGTTTCTCTAGTGTTTTGCAAGTTACTATTTTTACATGACATAATAGTGCATTTTACATATAATATTTAGAGAAATTACATTTTGTATTCTTCAAGTTATAGAAAACATATATGCACTTAAAAAACTGCGATTTTGTGGGGTTGGGGGAATTAAAGAGATGAGGGTAGAAAAAAAAATTATGTGTTTGTTACAGGGATACAAATTTTTTTTTAAAAAAAGGTAGGAGCACAGAAATAATTTAGAGTTGACTGCAAGAGTATTTGGACAATTCACCCTATAACCAATCATATACCACTGCTGTTTGCTGTATGAAAAGCACTATTATTGCTGGTATCGATGAATCCAATGTCACCGATATCTTTTTGTTCTTATTAGTGAGAACTGATGCTTTAGTAGCATTTTGTGTCCCGCATTATGTCTCATAACAGACTTTTGGACGGATTTGTGGTATTCCGGAACTCTGGTATCTTTCATAAATCTTAGGATGAAAAGAAAAAGAATGACAAACAAATGTCTAATTTGAATATGATGCATTAATACTTCTCTAGGTAATAGTTATGGAATGATATGTCTGTCTAATAATGATTGGATCAGAATGAATTTAAATAATTAAATGAATCAATTTGTTTGAGTTACCGGATCTATACTTAATTTTTGAGTCATCGGATATTCACTATCCTCATAAATAAAAATGACATTTCACTTTTCTCATAAATAAATTTTTATGCAAATATCCTTACCTACAAAAATAGTGTAGTTAACTAGTATGATCTTTGCTAGTTTGCGGTTAGCTGGTGCGGACTTCTGCTTGGGTTGGTGTCGGGCATCATCTGTTAGCTTTTATTTCATTTTGGCTACCTGGACTGTTCTCAGTTCGGATGCCCCTCTTTTTACTTTGTTTCGATTTGTTTCAAGGGAGAAGAGATTCACACATCTTGTGTGGCTTCATCTTCTATTGAACTCATCGAGCTCTGAGTACTCCTCTCCTCACCCCCTCTTGTGTGGAGGTAAGAATTCAACATATTGTAACTTATGTTTCAAAAGTTATATAGTCCATCTTTTTTCTAAAAAAAAAAAAAAAAAAAAAAAAACTAACTAACTAGTATGGCATTTCAATCATTGTATTTGCAAGATTTTTTCATCTTGATTTTCTAATTTTATAATATTTTAGAAAAATGCATGCACGTCATTTTTTTAATTTTTATGTTTAAATATCTTTAAATAAGAATTTTAATATCATATAATTGTAAAATATACATTTTTTAAATATTTTGTATTTTGTTTGGAGGGGCAGTTTATGAATTTTAAAATACTAAAACCATTTATTTTTTATATTCGAATTCAAAACCTACCCTTAACACATATAAGCCTTGAACCGTTGTGTTATGATCATTGGAGACATTTAAATGTGCATTTAATGCAAAAGCAATGATTTATATTGATATATAAATTCATGACTAATAAATATTTTGACAAATGCTCTAAGAAGACGCTTAACAAAAAAATCTTTAAAAAGTAAAAATATGATTTTATAATGTGAAGGATAATTTTCCTACAGTTAAATTTATAGAAGTGGGATTAAAACTCGGATTGGACTTTGTTTTTGTCTTGATGATTGACTGTGATTGACTGGATGAATGACTCACTTTAGAGTGCTATCGCGCGACTTCTTTATAAGTTGCCTACGTACCCTTTATGGATCAAGTCACACGTAGTTTTTTTACTGGCCTTGTAACTGCATTGCCATTAAGTGTTTAGTGGGGTTTTTTCCAGGGAAACGTTCCCTACGTCGAACCCTTGATTACCCACGTTTTGTAGGTAGTGAGCCTTAATTGTCAACTTGGCAGTTACAGGCGTTTCATTTCTTTGACTGTTTCTTTAGTCTGCTCGTGACCCTTTGGCCTACTCGTTTTCCCGCCATGTCATTTTGAGTACGTTTGCGAGACGAAAGATCACCCGACCAGACCTCTTGTCTGGTCGTGTCTTCTCTGCTCGTACGCGAGGAGTAAGGTCGTTCAACCATACCTCTTGTCTGGTCGTCCCTTAACTGCTCTGGGTGGTATTCTTTCGCGAGGTGCCTGATTGTCCGACTAGACCCTAGATCTACTCGTGTCAACGCATCCAGACTCTGATTCACGGGGCCCACGCATGGCCCATATCCGTCTTGCTATGACACGTCAATCCTGGCCTGACACGTGTCGTGGTGAGGATTTTTACTTCCACAATGTCTTATATAAATTTTTAAAAGTTTCAACCCTTAAAAAAAATTTAGCATATTTTTCTTTTGTGATTATACGAAGGTCTTATTTAGATACGCAGTGGAAAACTTTAGAAACACCATCGTGTATCTAAACGCATTTGTTGCTTCTGCAGTGAACTAAGGGGCTGTTTGGTTCAGCGGAATGCTGATTTTAAGTGCTGATTCATAAGTGCAGATTATATAAGTTCTGATAAGTTTTAATTAGTTTAGAAAAAAAAAACTGTTTGGTTCAGCGAAAATTATAAGCACTTATGGAGATAAGTGTGTTTGGTTCACCACTTAACAGTAGAGCTTATTTGAAAGGTATTTTGGTCCATTTAATAAGCGTGAAATGTTATTTGATGTTTGATTAAAAACTTAAAAATTTGCTTATTCTTCCCATTAATTTAAAAAAATGGATTTGATTGGGTTAGTTAAAATTACTACACCACCTAAGATTTGAACCATATGAGAACCAGATGGAAACCTATACAGAACCGGCCGGAAGGAGGAGGGAGATCCTAAGACGTCGACGGCTTAAGATATTCTGTTTTGAGATATTATGGCTCGTGCGGCAAAGTCAATGGTATCTCCATGCATACTTGCATCACGAATCCATATCAACCACAATCTGTATATAAATGATTCATTATAACATATGACAACATTTTTTTTTTTTTGTCAACAAAGTATTGTCTCCATTGCCATCCAATTGGCTTGGCTAACTCAAGTAAAATAACCAGCTATACATTGGAATCACCAACCAGAAGGGGATGGCGTCGAAAACCCCCAAATTTGAGGGCGTAATTTAGGGTTTTGGAGGTGAATCCGAAGTAGGGGTAGGGGTTGACGAGGAAGGGGGTTTTGGTCTGTCGATGGTAGTCGAGCATTGGCCAGAAGATCACCCGGTCGTACCCCAGTCGAAACTGACCGGCGGAGGGGGGTTCGAAGGCGGCGAGGATGCTGAGGGAGTGGGGTGTGGAGATCTGGACAGAGAGGCGGGGGTGATGGTGGGGGAGAGGGACCGCATTGCCAGGAGGAGGAGGGAGATGAGGAGCTTATCGCTGGTGGCGAGGACTTCATTGCTGACGGCGATGCAGTTGATATTGGTGGCGGGGATGAAGGGGAGGAGGTTGGAGGAGACCCAGGTGGAGGCGGCGGAAGGGGAGCGGGAGAGGGAGGGGATGTTGGAGTTGGAGGCGGTGACGGTGACCGTGAGGGAGGGGATGTCACAGACAGATCGAGATGTATTCGATGCAGAGAGCGGTGAGGAGAGAGAGAACTTGAAAGAGGGGGTTTAAATACCCTATGTAAATTGTTTAGTTTGACAGGGGTAGTGTTGTCTTTTCATGTGCTGAACCAAAGAGCTGAACGCGAGAGCAGAAAAAAAAGTCATCTTATCCCTGCTGAATGCGATACCAATTTTTTAACTGAACGAGGAAGTTTATCAGTGCTTATAAGCCAGCCAACCAAACGATCAAGAAAGAAATAAGTACTGAATTTTAGTTTTAAGCTGAATACATATTCAATTTAAGCTGAATAAAAACGGCCCCTAAGTTTCCCCCTCACACAGAGATCATTTTAGCCCGCGTTCGAAAAATCAGGTAAAGAGTGCTGTTCCATTGCATCCTTTTCTTTTTGTTTTTCCAATACGGACGTCCCCGTCTCAGTCCCAGATAGACCCGAAGTATGCTATTAACCACAAACCAGAAAAATGAAACAGAAAGATTGTCCCAGCAGGCGCTCGCACGCGTACGCGGTTCGCATCACAGAGCACCCCGGGATCGTCCTAACCGTGCAGCGCTTCGTGCCACTGCCTGCCCAGAAAGTCCCTCTTGGAGGAGACGGTTAATGGTGATAAGAGCGTCAGAGTCGGAGTGGAGACGTTGTTGGACGAGGGATCCACTGACTGGAGTGCATCAGGGAGCTGAAATTAGTAGAGAAGGTGGATTCAGGGGCAGTGAAGTCGATCACATTGGAGGAGGAGGAGGAGGAGGAGGAGGAGGAGGGCGGAGACCATGTCGGTGACAACCGCATCGGCGTTGGTGGAGCCGCCATTAGCAAACAGACTTTGCCTGTAAACTAGCAATGTCTATTCCTCTTTCTTTTCCCGGATTGGTCACGAGTTATCCCATTTTTCAAAGTTAGCCAAAGAAATATCAATAGTCGACGAATCCCCAACCTTTTCAAGTAACTCACGCTTGCCTTGCTGGAGAAGTTAAGACTGTCATATCATTTCATTTTCTTCTTTTTGATGTTCTCACCTTTGTAATTTGTATCCATAAAAATTGGACAACAAAAGGGCCGGGCTACATATTTGTCAAGCTATAGAATCTAATAAAGAAAGGAGACTCCCCTATTTCTATACTTGTATATAAATAATTTTAAGGGGAAAAAACTGGCTAATGTGATGAGGACCGTATCTATGGCTTTTAGCCAACAAAGAAGCTTAAAAATTCTCATCAATTTTTAAAAACTAGAAGTAACTTTTCTCAATTGCTCTACAGCTCTCGATTCACCATTCATCCACTATAATCATATACCAAAAACTAGAAAAATGGAACAATATGTACAAGGAAAATCTGCTTAGACCGCTAAGCAGGAGAAAAAAAAGAGGCTGCACCACGCTCAATGGAAAGATTGTCCCAGCGTAAGGGGACAAGTGCGGAGAAAACCCCACTATTAAGCAAAACAGAAAGTCTAGAGTGCACAACTAACACACACCCACCCACCCCCCTTTTTGGTGGACTCCCCTCCCAACACGATTGACATAAAAAAATTGGACACAATCAGTCACTAATGCTAATTATATACTTTCAATTGACAGAGTCGCTTTGTTTCCCATTGTCTATTCTGTAGCTATATAAATTGAATTGGTGAGGTGATCGATATAAAGATGGAATAATATGAATAAAAAAATTGATCGCCAAGACGCCAACCAGACTACACCAGACCAAAAAAAATAGAAAAAAAAAAAAAAAAGGAATATCAGTGTTCGTTTAATGCTTTATCCAGCGAACAGGTTTTGAGGTTTTGTCGTTGTTGTCCGTTGACGACTCAAAGTCCATATCCGCCCTCCTACTTCCCTAAAAATGACATTGACATTTGTCATGTTTTCAATTTCTGGCGTTCTAGAAGTCGTTGAATCTGTGGTGGTCTGGGATTGTGTGAACGGTCCGTTCATCTGATTTTCCTCGAAAATTCAAACGGAACCGTCGAAGCACATTTTTCGGATTCCCAGTTTGAATGTCATAATATATATATTTTAATTATATTTTAATATTGAGAGTGTTTTGAATTAGTATTCCATTGATGATGCGGGTAAGGGGTATTTTGGTCTTTCGGACGCGACAAACCTCTTTTCTCTTCTGCTTCTCTTGGAAGCTCTTTTGTTTTTCAAGGTCGTGTATTTACGCTTCCTTTTCACTTCTTCCCCAAAACAAGAAAAGAAAAAAAAAAAGAAAAAAAAGAGGGGGAGTCCTGTGATTTGTGTCCGTGTCCCTGCCTCTTTTTTACTGTTTAATCTTCATCGATTCTTTAAATCTCCCGAACGATCTCTCCTGTCGTTTTTCAAGGACGAGGTAACCTTTCTATTCTCTATTTTTTATTTCGTTTGTTCTTCAATTTTCATTGTATAATATATGTTTTTTTTTCCCAAGTGTTTCTTGTATTCCTATTTGACCCAGTTAGTTCGATCGTGAATGGGTTTGTTCACTCCCTCTTCTCTCCGTCTTTCCTTTTCGATTCTCTCGATTTTTATTGGACCGCAATCCATTTAATTAGATGAACTGTATGTGAATAACTGAATTGGGTTTCTTTTTAATTATTTTTTTTTAAAAAAAAAACTGGTTCTTTCTGTGTTTATATCGTTGGAGGTGTCCTCCTCCAAAAAGAATCAGTTTTGGTACTTTACAATCTGGTGATCTCAAAAATACTGACATCATGAAATTTTCAAACAGGAACGAGTAGCTTATTCACTTTCATATTCATCAGCTAAATTGATGGTGAGTACTGTCTTTGGATTTTAGTGTATAATAATCTTAGGTTCCTCTATTACTTGATAGAAGTGGAATATGAAATTGGAGATTTTAGAAGGTTTGACGTTTTTTGACGAGATACATGGAGAATTGGACCCATCAATTGAAAATTGCTCCACGCTCATTGAGAACAAGGGAATTTTTACACCCAATTTTTGATGTATTTTCTCTATGTGAACCTCTCTATTGCATGATGTTCAAGTGTATGGTCTACATCATTTAATGGTATTCACGTGTCTTAGCTTTCTGATCCATTTTTATATCCTCAACAATTGACATATCCCCTGTGCTTCTTGACCCTATATGTACTGGATATTTTTGTCAAAGTTAAACCCTTTCTATGATTATGTCTGATTGCTTAGGCTTCTTATTCTTGTGCTTTGTCTTGATAAACAGATTGCTTCGGGGTGCAGACTGTGAGAGGCTTAATTTAATTATGTCAAGTTCATCTGAGGCTTTAGGAAAGCTCCGTGCAAATTCTGAGCAGCATATAAGGGTTGATAGTGAATATGTTAGGCTGGTTGTGTCAGATGAGCCTAATGTTTCTGAAAGTGTTAATTTGCAACTTCAAGAAACTTACAAATGCAGATCTTTCATGTGGTGGATGAAAGCCTTGTTTGGATGTTTCATAATTCTGTTGCTTCTTGCTGCTTTTCTAAAGTGGGGTGTTCCATTTCTTCTCGAGAAGGTATCACTTATTCTCATTATCCATTACTTTACTTTCCTGCGGAACTTACACTGCATCCATATTCATTATACAATGTTTTTTTTCGCTTTTAAAAGAACAAGTGCTGGTTTAATTTAGCATATATAGTTTGAATCATATATCGTTGAATCACAGTTTTGGTGGTTGCCTCAAATAACATCAGTTGCATATACATAAGTAACATAGACAAAATGATGTTTAATGGAGAGTTAGTGAATCACATACATCCCACTACTGATTGAAAATTTTCTGCATAATATGGTTTAAATGCCTTGTGAAATGCATTGGACGACATATTTTGTGTGAATGAACCATTGCGTGGCCCTCCTTTTTAGGAAAATAAGAGTAAAGGTCCACGAAATTAACATTAAAGAAACATATATCCTCTTAAGAAAATATAAACAGAAAATCAATGTGGAAGACTTTCCCAAAAAAGTGTAAATATTTGATAATCTTGATGGATGAGAGGGGAGACGCTTTAGTAAATATTCACCAAGTGGTAGTAGGTTACGTGATACAAATAGTTGCCACCCAAATCACCTAGTGAGGAACACTTTAGCTTCAGTTATACAACTTTTTGATGCCTAGACTTTAGTAATGTGCATCAGTGCATGTGTATTTTGGTTTTACTTGCCAAAGCAATTCTACATAGCCATGGGAATATTTTTGGATGGTGCATAGGCCCTAAACACTGGGTGTAAGGAAAACCAAGTAATTATGCCAGTAAATTTATGGTGGCTGAATGTTGTTTTATGCCCAAGTTTTGGGAGAAGAATGTTGAAATACATTAATCCTAGTGAAAATGCAACATGAAATAAATATTACATCAGTATATACTTTCATTAATAGTCCACAAGCATCGCCCAGGGAACCTGATCTGTTACCTTCTCTTGTAGGTTCTCCTGCCAATTATGCAATGGGAAGCAACTGCTTTTGGACGGCCTGTTCTTGCTCTTGTACTAGTTGCATCTCTAGCTCTATTCCCTGTGGTATTACTTCCTTCTGGACCATCTATGTGGTTGGCAGGAATGATTTTTGGATATGGCCTTGGATTTGTGATAATTATGGTTGGGACAACTGCTGGCATGGTATTACCCTATTTAATTGGGCTGTCATTCCGTGACCGCATTCATGTAAGCCCTCTCGCATTTTCAGATGCAAGCCCAATCTTAGATTGAAGAATAATTGCACTTTCCCAAGGATGCATGATGCATTCCGTACATTGTTATCATAACAATCTCCATCATCATTATATTGTGCAGAGATGGCTAATGAGATGGCCACAGAAAGCTGCTGTAATTAGGCTGGCAGGGGAAGGAAGCTGGTTTCAACAGTTTCGAGTAGTTGCGCTCTTCAGAATCTCACCATTTCCATACACAATCTTCAACTATGCTATAGTGGTTACAAACATGAGGTTTGGACCATACTTGTGTGGGTCGATTGCTGGCATGGTACCTGAAGCTTTCATCTACATTTATAGGTCTCCCCTCTATCTCTCTCTTTCTCTACCTCTCTGTGTGTGTTCTGTGTCACTTTTGCATTTACCATGTCCAATTTGACATCTCTGACCAGAAGAACGCTTATATTATTTACTGTGCATACCAACACTACTACTTTTGCAAATATCAGAGCAACCATGTAACTAGCACAATGTATTTTACATTCAACATCTGACTTTCATAACATGCATCATATCCAATTTATCTAGCAAAGGAAATGAATGCCAAGAAAATTTTGTATCACCATTCATGCTTTTGATGTATTAAGGTTACCACATAACTAGGATGGTTTATTTTTGATTGACGACAGGCATTCGTAACAGTACCTTGCTGACACTTCACTTGTTGAATCAGGATACAAAAATCATTGAGAGTTTATTTGACGCTATTACATGTGTAGCTACACCCTTTTTGAGATGCAAATCATTTTCTGTGTTCTTTTCTCATACATATGACCTGTGTGTCAGATCCCCTAATATCTCCATGTGAGACATGGTCCATGTATCAGTATATCTATTCTCATACATAGATCCATCTCTTGGAGCAAATACTTCAGAACCCATTCTATGTTAGTAAATGAAAGCTTGCTGAACCATCAAATTAATCTTCATTCCTTGACAAACAAGGATTCAATTGAATGACTTTATTGAACCTGTAAAATTTCATATGATTTGAATATTCTGAATTTCTTCTTTCATATTAGTTTTTTTTTATGTCGGAGAGACCCCCTGTGGTTGACCTTACGGTCAAGTTGGGAAGGCTACCTCCGCCAGTCTCATGGCGGAGATAGCCTTCCCAGCTTGACCGTAAGGTCAGCCCACAGGGGGTCCCTCCGATATATATATAAAAAAAAAAAAACTAATATGAGAGAAGAAATTCTCTTATATTAGTTTTCATTGTAGTTTTAAGGTAATTTGACATAGTGGGGAATTAGTTTGGTCATCGACTAGAAGGAATATTTCTAAGAGAGTTCTCTAGCCCTTTCAACTTTCAGATGGATCTATCCTCACTGTTCAACAAGTTATTTGATGTTGGATTTATTCAACCCAATACTGAATTTTATCATTGTTAAACTGCTATACTGCAGCGGCAGATTGATAAGGACATTCGCTGATATGCAATATGGCAATCATCACTTGACAACTGTGGAGATAGTGTACAACATCATTTCTTTCATCATTGCAATCATCACCACAGTTGCGTTCACTGTGTATGCAAAGAGAGCTCTGAATGATCTCAAGGGGATAGAAGAGGATCTCACTGGTGAGGGAAGTCCTGTTATTGAATTAGAGAAGCTTCCTCTTGAAAGACCCAAGATAAACGCACCTATTTTGTGATAGTAAGTATTCTTGGAGTGAGCTTACTCCATATTGTCAGAGGGAAGCTCTTAGAACTAATTTTTGCACCTGTAACTACATTCAGAATAGGGCAGTCAAACACAGTATAGTATCAGCATATAAAATGAGAATAGTAAAATGAGTTGTTTTGTAATACCCAGTGCAGGATGTATTACCAGCTCGACCATCTTCTGTACATTCAGAATATTTTGGAGGAATATAAATATATTTTGACAATGCATTTTAATATGTAGGGTTCCTTTGGGGTTCTGGCATTCAATTGAGGCACAGAATGGGGAATAACTGTTCTGAAGATTTCTTAAAAAGCTATTATGCCGGAGGGAGTTTTTTAAAACTGTTTCGAAAATTGTCCAAACGATTGACCCCTGAAATGAAGGGCTGAAATTTATGGATTCCAAAATTCTTTGATGTCAAGGATTTTAAAGTCGACAATCAGACAATTCACAAGAACTCTCGTTAGAAGATCTCCAGAATTTTGCATATCAGCTCGCGGAAGAAGACCCACTACGGAATCTCCTGAAGCAAATACCAAATCCTTTTCCCATCTGGAACGACAATTTGATAAATGTTCGAGCAATTATTCATTCAACTTCTTTGACTTTTCCAAAAAAAAACATTGTTCTATTAAGAAAAGAAAGCATCAATTATTTTCAGTGATGGGAAACTGATATTCTTTTGAACCTTGCTCATGCTATTTGCAAAAAATATCGTCTGTTATCACTAATAGCAAATTTACATATTGAGAAAGCAATTCAAGGAAGCTCCCTCATATTCAATTTTCAGAATCAAATATTGATATGCTATAAAAAAAATAAAAAAAGCGACCCGCACACACGCAGGAGCTTCTCCAGAAACATAACCAATGAAATCAAACTGCACGTCCAAAATTTCGAGAAGAGACAGAGTCGCTGTTATTGATGAACATTGGAATCGGGGGCGTAGAAAGCATTGCTTTGAATGAGGGATTTCAAGAACCCATGTGAGTAATCGGCTGAAGAAGAGGTGGGAGCGCACGTGGAAGATGTGGTAGCAGTACGGGGCTTGAACAAACGCTTGTTGTTGATGATGTTCTTGAATGGGATCGACAAAAACTGCTTTGTCTTTGCTTTGATGTTATTCTTTTGAGGATGATTTCCTTTCTGGTTGGTTCCTCTCGTCGTCATATCGGATCGGATAAGTTTGCTTTTCTTCGAATCAATGGACGGCGGAGAGAGCGTTTAGGTGGGGGAGTATGCAATTGGGGTGGTTCGATGGTTGTTATTACTTTTTATTGGATTGGATTGGATGACAATTTATGGTTTTTTTTTTTGGTCTCCCGTGACGACAGTGTCACATTTTTCCAATTTGTAGTCAAAGTAATAAAGCTAGCTAGTTTTGAATGTTTTGATCAATGGACGAATGAATGGACACACACCAAGTTCTCGGAGCAAATGGACCGCTCTCGTTCATCCGTTGACCGTCGTTGCACAGATGAATTTGGATTTGATGAAGCCGCCTCTCTCATGTGATGTTAGACTTTCGTTTCTCCAAAAATGTAAAATGGGCCGGGCCGGGCCGAGCTGGTTAAAGATACAGGCCTACGGCCTACTAGATCATGTTGGGCCGGCCTGTAAATGTGACGGACCATGTCGTGTCAACCAGCTAGACTTAACTCTATAAATAGAGAATCAACTTTTCTGTTGATGTATGTAAAAAACTCATTTTGTCATAAAACCCTAATTTGCATACTCATGTCACATATCGTCGACAACCAATACCACCCAATTAGACAAGAGCGGAGCGGAAGGATCTAGCAACCCGGATCATGTAAATTGATTTTGTTCCCTTTACCGCCCATAGGCCCACTCCCAGTGGGCTATAAAATACTCAGTATAAAAAATAAGAAAATGTTAAATTCAGTTTTTTTTACTAACTAAAACTCAAGTCAAACATGTTTTTATTTTTTAAAAAACAGTAAACATTATCTAATGAATTATATGTTTTGAAAAAAAATGTATATCTCTTCATTTCGAAATTGAATGAATTCATTTTTAGTAAGTGTAAAAAAGTTTAATAAGGTATATACAACATCTAATGACGTATATGTTTCATTGGATTTCTAACAAAGTATATAAGACTGTATTTTGGACTGAGAAAAAAATTGAGTGTAAGACCCCTCTAAAACATAATGTATCTAAAACAAGAGTTCATATTTGTGCCATACATGTTTTTAATTATGTCCCATCCAATCTCGTGACCCTGTTCTGCTTCAGAATCAAATGGCGTCCCGTAGGAATGAAAATATAACGAACACAATATATACATGCTTTTCTTTCTGTATTCATATTGTATTGAATTAATAAATTGGATACAGCCAATTGGAACTGAAACTAGTTTGGATGTTATCAATGTTCATTCCATAGAAATAGTGATTTCTATGAGAGACGAGTGGTATTCGCAAACAAATTCAAGTATGTTAAAAATAAAATTAATTTCGCAGTGGTGGTAACAAATTAGTATCTCTTGCATCCAGAACGTCATACATAGGTAGATATATTAGATAACTTTTAATACATCTGCATCTATATATTTTATTTAAGACGAATTGTGAATTATAAACACGGATACAGAAAAGGAGACTGTTAAGGATGTCTATATATGTTTTGATCCTTATGTTAAGTCCTTCAACAACAATAAACAAATGAGGTATATATCAAGATAAGTTAGTATCAAAGATCACTCACCAAAAATTAACTGCCAGGGACAATTTCTATTGATCTTCGGGGATGACATAGAGCCTGTTCAACCTGTACACAATCAAGCTATCTCTACTTGCGTTTTTGGGTTATTTTTTTATGAGACGACCCTGATAGCTGATGAAGTTATAACGATTCCTAACGCGTAATTTAACTTTGTTAAACAAGAAAGACCGGGTTGATATGGCTTATTCAAGAAACCTCTCAAACTCAACGTGTTATTATCTTTGAAAGCTTCCAACAAATAGTTGGTCCAATCAAAATTGACTATAGCTCAATTTTTTAAATTGGTGCATTGGCTTTTGTATGCCTTTTCTATCGGAAAGAATCAGTAAGCCTTATAAACAAGTTCTGCAACCTCATAAAAACAATATTAATAAGCATTGAAACGATCAGACTAAATTAATCATTGGAGATACATCAATTTTTTTTTAAAAAAAACAATCTGTAATGGAGCAAGTCTACCTACCATCAACATTGTCTTCTGACCCCGCCAAAGACACGGTTGGAACAGTCTTGTATATATACTCTTCAAACTGTGAATGCCTGGTTCATATCCAATAGTTCTCTTCAAGATCTGGGTTCTCAAATCCCGACATCCAGAACAACTAAAGTTTTTTTGCAAGCAAGTAGGAAAGAAAGGTAAAGATTTTACAGAGAGAGAATTATGAAGCAGAGAGGGTTCAAGTTGCTGTGGGTGGTGTCATGTGCAAGTGAGAAAAGCGTCCGCACCATGTCCTTTAAGGACGTCGAGGAGATACTAAAGAGTAGGCTTGCTCCAATAATTGAAGTGGAAGAAGAAGAAGAAGGAGACGAGGAGGAGAATGAACAACAACGGACAAAGCGGTGTCCACCAGAGAACAAGAAATGCTACGCCTCAAGAAGCGCAAAGCGAACAACAAAAGTGAAGCGCCGATTCACCAGCATAGGGGACTGTTATGTTCACTGCATGATTGGTTTTGCTTCGGGAGGCAACATGAGAGGCCTCGCTCGATTCTAACCTCTGCAAGTCACAATATTCAACTCCCTTACAATGCTTCCCTATTGGTTCAATATAACTCATTCTTTCTTTTTAATTTAGAGGGTTTTATTGAGTTTTCCCCTTATGATCTGTTGAATTTTTTTTCTTGGTGTGGTTGCATATATTTGAGTTGTGGAGAAATAATGAACTAGATAATTAATGAGAGTTTAAGTAGTCAGCTTTGTGCAATTTTTTTGGCACTGTAAAGGGCTTTCTTTCTGTAAAGGGCTTTCTTTACAAGTGCGATGCTTATTGTTTTTTTATACTGCGGTTAACATTAAGGGTGCGTTTGGTTGCGCAATTGCGCAGCGTTTGCGATTGCAGGAAGCTGCATTTGCAATCATGCAATCAAACAGTTTTACTGTAACAGCTTCCTACACACAGATTTTAGGCAGATAGTGTCCAAAAGCTGCGATTTTAAAAAGCTGAGAAAATGAGCTTCCTGTAGAATCAATTTTAAAACTTAGATTCTTACAGAATTAGTTTTGTAATCGTGCAACCAAACGCACCCTTAGTGAAGTTATAAAATATAATTCATCTGCAGAAAAGTTGCTCAATCTAATGTGTTGGGTAATCTAACATCTGGGTGGATCAAAGAGGGACCGACTTAACCAATTTAAGAGAGGCACTAGACAAGATTATACATGTAACTTGTGTTTTTTAATTTATGAGTATTGCATTCCCGCACTTGATACATTAAGGGAAGATGTTCAATTGTTGCACATATATGCCAATATAGTATTGCAGATTACCAAATACCGTCCGAATTTTTTTATTTTAAAAGCACATATGCTTGAAGAATTTTTCAAATAAAAATGGACACACATAAATCATTCCATCTTTCATTTAGAAAAGACTTTTGCAAGTAAAAATATTCTCTATAATGTGGAAGAAGTGTATTGAAGATCACCCAGCATCATCAAACGACCAGTCAAAGATCCAATTGACTGACCCATTTGTCCTGTACTAAACTGCTCTGCATGATTGCCAGGGATAAAAGATGTGAAGGGAGCTGACAAAGAACCACCCTCTTCAAATGTGATTTGGTTGTGATTTGCTTAACGTAATTTAACTGGCATTATCACAAGAGTACATGTTAATTAGCTAGCTCCATCCAATCAGTTGGACCCGTCTTACAAAGTTCACTTATTAAACTAAAAAGCGCTGATACCTTTTGTAACCCGTTTTACAGTCTTATACATTATGATACTGTAATATATACTATGCTATAATAGTTTATGAGATTCTATCATAGTCTATGGTACAAAAAAAAAAAAAACCAATATATCCAAATATATACTTCATTTCATATAACAGCATGAACTTCAATGAGAAAGTATGATTTTTTTTTTAAAAAAAAAACAACGGTGTGGATTGCAATTGAAGCTGCACAAGAGATTGGATATATCATTTTCCTAAACTAAAATAGTGAAACATACTCAGATACATGTACATTTTATTTTGCACATCGTAACATTATGTTATACTTCATTATGTTTTTGGATCAAAAACCAATCTTACAATTTGATGAGAAAACAAGAAACACACAAAACATGTGAACAAGCCTTTTAATGTTCGAAATTTTGGGAGGAACATAAAAAGAAGATGATAAACAGCAGCGGTTCTGTTTTTAATAAAAAGACGGACAGTAAGATATAACAGGAAGACCCCATTGGGAGGAGAAGGTGACAGTGGGATAGACCCCCTCCAGTTTCATAATCATCCTCTCCAACTCGGTGTACATTCCAGCAATCCTCCTCGGCATTACTAAGATCATGGAAACACGCCTCCAATTCAATCTCTTGGTGGATGGCATCCGAAACCCTGCCACCTTCCCATTCATGATCCTCTTCACCCATCTCCTCCTTGGCCTCGTGGTGGGCTTCTCGTGCTGCAGCCTCTGATAACGTCCCCGTCCACTCCATCCCAACATCTCACGAATACCCATTATTTACCTGGGGTATTACTCCTATTGCTCTAGATTTTCAAGGAGATGGAAAGGTCAAGGCTTTGATCGATGAGTTTTGTTGAGGTTAGAGAGCATGCATAAGAAGTGTCCATCTGTGAGTATATATAGAGATAAAGAAAGAGAGTAGGAGAGTCAAGTGGAAGAGCACATGGACACAACTGTTGTTGGTACTGTAACAAGTATAAGAATTGGAGGGAAAGAGACGAAGGCTGCCTACGTTTCGGATTCCTTTGAACACATGGCTATCATCACATTAGTTTGATTTATCTCTCTCTCTCTACACTTTCCAATTTAAGATTAGTTGTTCTTCCTCCATAAACAATGTATTTGCGTGGGGATGAATCTGAAGCATGTGCAATCATAATTGGCCATGTTAGGCTTAGTAAGTTAAAGCCAATCAAATCATAGACAATGATTTGTTGAGGGAATGTTGTCATTAAGTCCTCAAAGCGTAGTATTCGAGTCACATTTTGTAATCATATTCGAATAAGGGCCATTTTTTTATTGAACGTACAAGCTCTAAGGATGTTAGTTGTTAGTTAACTTAATTATTTAAAGATAACATCTCGTGCAGTAGTATTCCAATTGGAACCAATGGACTCTACTTCAATATATTATCAAGATGAAATATTGAACCCAGACAGTCCTTTTTTTGGCCTACGTACCTTACCTTGATAGCCATTTTTCAGACAGAGTCCAATGTGAAGGGCTACGACCAAATATTGAAGTAATCATTTCCATCTCTAATTTCATGGCAAGTCTAGTATATCTGGAACTTACTGTTAAAATTTTTAGGGTAAAGTAGTGTGATTAGCTTTCAAAACTTTACACCGCAAAAGGCTGGTTATGTTCAGGCACCCAGGTTTGGTGTGGTTGCCCCCTAGTGGACTAGTTATGTGCATGCATGCATGCCTGGACCCGTTCGAGGTGGCACACCTGTTGGTTTGATCACCCTTTGTGGGCTAGCAAATATGTCCAATTAATCACAAACTACTCATTTAAAATGAGTGACTCCAATTACCTCCTGCTTTCTTTATAATATTTATGAGGAGCTATAAAGTCATATTTAGTCATCTGCCACATTCTGTCATTCCCGCTCTGTATATGATATCGAATGGAACCATAAATTCATGTATTGGACTATAATCAACAAATTTGAATTTGACACTCTAAACATGTCATTTGTTAAATACAGATGGCTCCAAATCTGACGACAGGGCGGGATATGGCTTTCTATTGAGGGATCAGTTTGGCCATCTTGTTCAAGCAGTTGCTGCCCGTGTTGAGGCGAAGACTATCAACTTCCTGGAGTTGCAAGCGATTGGGCAGTGTGTCAAAGCTGCCATGGAGCTTGGTGTAAACCATCTATGGGTGGAAAGTGACTCCAAGGTTGCAATTCACTGGGTTACCTGCAGCGACAAGGTCCCGTGGAGGGTACGACGGCTTTGCAAATCTATACGGGCTGATTGTAGAACATTTATAGCAGTGAAACTCACTCATATTCATCGAGAGGGAAATGCCCCTGCTGACATGTTAGCTAGTTGGCAATCTCAAATGGGTTACACCAAGTTTTTAAGGACTCATGTATGGCCTGAGTTCCAAGCACTCATGGACAGGGACATCAACGGCTCTCCCTTCAATCGCGAGAAACTCAGATGAACCAATAGCATGCTTTCTTTCTACTTGCTCTTCTCTAGCTCTGTTCCCTCACATCATTCTATTTCCTATATCCCTTTTGAATTTTCTTGATATTTTGTAACCCTATACTCGTTGTACATCTTGTTCATTAGTGAGAGGAATATAATATTTGCTTTACCGATCAAAAAAAAAAAAAAAAATGTCATTTGTTGAACTCATCTATTTCACCACAAGAGTTTGTTTTCAACCATTAATATTCAGTTCTTCAGATAAATGCTCAAGCATCAATCAAACATTATTTTTTCTCTTGAATCATTCTTTGGAATGACATAGAACTGATCGACTCGATATGAACTATATGAATGGCGTTTATAGATTTAAATCTAGTAAATGAAGTTTTAAGTTTACCGCAAGGAGTGCCCATTTCTTTTAGCAAGCAAGAATTTGCCTTTTGTCTACAGACAACACAAGGACAATGGTCATAGGACTATACATGATGTTAGATAGAGATGGCTATCGTCACATTAGTATAAGGACTAAATACGATGTTAGGTACATCTTGTATGATAAAAATATATAAATGACATGATACATTGGAACTATTAATGAAATAGAAACCATGCATTTGGTCTCAATTGATAAGATGAGTGCAAGATGATGGCATCATGTTAGGTAGGTGGGATCCATTTCGACGATTTTTCCCTTGACCAGGAGTGTAAGCACAAGGCATATGTAGCGTTTAGTAATGCAATTGCAAAATTGATTTTTTGCAATCGTTGGGTTTAAAACTGATTCTGCAGGAAGCTGTCTCTCCATAGTTTTCTCAAATCGCAGCTTTTGGACATTATTTGCCTGAAATCTGTTTGCAGAAAACTACCATTGTAAAACTGTTTTGTTACACTATTGTAGAATCAGCTTCTTGCAATCGCAAAAGCTACGTAATTGCGCAACGAAACGCAGCCTAATGTGCTAGCACTAATAAGAGATTGTATTTTAACCGGTCATATTTTTCACCTTAAACATCATATATGGTCTTCCGACCATGTAACTTCTAAACAAATATATCTACCCGAGGGTTAAAAGGGCTGATCGGCTGATTCAAGAAGCGCCCTTAATAGAGTATCTTACCTTACAAAGATGCCCTCTTCTCCCTTTTTATATTATTTTACTCCGAATACTTTACTCACTAACTGTGTCCTTCATCATGCTCCTCATCATGTAGCTTCCTTTAATCATGAGCATTTCATTTCATGCCTTTAAAGTGAACGATGGGAACCTCTGTCCTACCTATATATATAATATATTATATACATAGGGGATGAATAAGCGGCGTTTCTTTTTCTTTTTGGGGTGTGTGTGTGTGTGTTTTGGGAGGCTTACAAATTGTATGTATTTAAACAGGGAAAAGTTTTCTTGGCATTCATCAACATGGAAATTCAACAACATATATTGTTTTCAGAGAATCAATTGTGAAAATGCACAAAATCTTCCAATGTTGATGAGAAGAGCACCTCATACCAGATTCTATAATTCCAATTGACGACAAAAAATTGTGTGGGTGGGGATATGATGCCGCATCCTAGGGGATAGAAAATGAGAAAGAAGAGGAACTTGAGATAGAGAGCAGAAGAAGAAAGATCTCTTTGTTACTTCATCACCACAAGTCAAAAAGCGTTAAAACCAATTTTTAAACTTAGAAGAAAAAAAAAAAAAAAAACAATTCCAACAGCTCTACAGGTTAACTATCCAAATGGCTTGGGTCATGTGATTAGGGACACTTCCTTTCAAGGGGACTGCCCGATTTCCATCCTCCTTGATGACAAGAAAAAACAAACAAACAAACTTTGACAGCCTTAGTTGGCTGGTTATCGTGGGCTTGACCTATAGTTTATTCTGGGCCTATGAGCCTTGTACTAATAGTAAGACTTGTCAATGTATGTTGGGACGGACCTTTGTACAAAAATAAAAAAATGTTTGGTCCTACTGCTGTCAGCACCGTTGGCTTATGATATAGCTTCACTAAAGGTTGTTCTGATGGACCATCAGGCCCGCTAGATCTTGCTGGCCCATCTTGACTTGCCTTTCTTCCTGACAGCTTGTATCCTATACAGCGAGTACACATTTCTAGTGTCATTCTAATTGTTGTCCCGGTGAAATTATCTAGCTAATAAATCTGGTCCTAAATACTTCAAGTCACATGATAAGTATGTGGAACATGTTATCTCAATTGTTTTCTTTCTTTCATTGTTCCACACATTGTTTGTAATTCTACATTGTGATAACATGTGATTTGACATCTGGATTCTTTTTATACTAGTGGAATAGGTTGGGTGAAATAATATAATTCCATGAGAGACCTAAAATACCAATACTAATTTATTTTCACATAATCTAGCATTGGCATATCCACATATGTTTTGCAAACAAATATGTTTTTAGACTTATTTCACATTATTCCTCCCTATTCTCCTCCATCCTACTACCCAAACAGGGGGACAAAGTTTAACTTCATCAAGAACCATAAAATCGCCGGCATAAATAAATTGAACTAGAGATTATAAAAATTATTCAGGCTGTTGTAATAGATGGAAATGTCACCAAACAAGCCCAAGTGCGCGCTATTTGTCTCAATGCCTAACAAGGCAGGCAACACAATGGTGACCTCACTCATCTCCACCTGCTCTTATCATCCGCTGATATAAGTTTAAGATCAATAAAATTGTACATTAAAAAATTACCAAACTTCAGGAAGACTTCATGGTAACAGTGATCTTAATCATATAATTCTAGGAAACCAATCAGAGAGGATCCATGTGGAAACAAACCCCAGTTTTTCTTGTTCTTATCTTTCTTTCTTATTTTTTGAATGTTTAGTATTCAAACAAAAGTATCAAAACAAGTCACCGTCCAAGCTGGATGGTGGGGGATCCATAACCGAAAGCTCTGCCCTTTTTTATCCGATGGACAGCTAAAGTTAGTAGTAGTATAACACCTTTGAATAAAAACAGATCTGAAAACCACAACTTTAATTAAAGTTGGTAAGGAGAAAAAAAAAAAAAAGTGAAATTGAGTGATGGGTTTCAGTTTTGACCTCTCAACACAACTGTAATTATAGCCACACTAACCTAAGTTTTCCATGTCTTGAGTTTGATTCCATTATTGATTTCCCGAGAAAAAAGCAAGTTTTTCTTCAAAATACAAGTGAATGTGAACCACAGAACCACGGGAAACCAAAATTCCTATGAATCTCGAGAATCACCCACCAACCCAAAAGTCAAAATCAAGTCAACCTTTTCGGGCCAACATCTTCAAACTCCACTTAACGCAAACCAATAGGAAAAAAAATAAAAATAAAAATAATTTGACAGCACATATTCCAAAAATAACAGAAAGATTGGTTAAAACTTAATATACTTGCAAATTCCAAATTAACATAATAATAAGAAGCCAAGTTGTGAACGCAACTTAATTAGAAATGTAAATACACATGTACCTCGAGGAGGAGAATAGAAACCACACAAATAAATACTGCTACTTCAAGCAAAGCAACCATGTGTGGTATTCAAGGTTTCATAGTTTGAATAACAATATATAAAAAAAAATACTAATACAGGAACTTAAAGAAGAAGATGAAAAATGAACGAAAGAAACCCGTAATTATATGTGGAACGAAGAGAATGACCTAATAAAGGCGAGGATAGATTGTGGTGATGATGATGATGATAGGTTATGGTGGGCGAAGGCCCCCTACCAATTACAGGCACCGAAACGATAATTGATAGTGAGGCGATGGAACCTGCGTCGGCGGCAGTAAAAATTCCTGAGCTTGGACCAGACGAAGCGACGGAGCTTGCGCGCCGCTTTGAGTTTGACCCAGATGACCCTCTTGGCCCGCACGAAAGAATGCTTGATCCTCTCGGAGAGGGTCTTCTTCCTCGAGAACTGGTAGCTCCGCAGGAACAGCTGCCTCTTCTCGAAGTAGCAGTGATCGGACAACGTTGAATCTGTTCTGAAGACGGGACCCGAGTTCATGCTGTATATACTCAGCGCCGCCATCCCAACAAAGGGATTTTTGTGGGAAGTTTTTGGTGGGGGAAATCAAATGGGATGGATGCGTGAGTGGGGTATTATATATTTATATATATATATATATATACACACAACAACAATACATTTCTTTTCTCGTATTAAAATAATAAAATAAATAAATTGTTGGAGTAGAAAGGGAGAGAAATTGAAACGTGGAGAGGAGGCACAAGGGGGTCTCTCTTCGATCTTCTTCGGATAATCAGAGAGAAATTAAAATTAAAAGGGTTTAAAAAAGGTTTTCAGAGAGGAAGGGAAGCGTCTCAATTATTGGGGACAGAAAAAAAAAAAGAAAAAAAGTTGGACTTGCTGCGCATCCCACACGTGTACGGGTGGATGTAGTTGATGAACAGTGCGGATCTGTGTGATTGAAATCGGGATCCGAATCTCCTCAATTCGGGGATTTTTTTTTTTCTTTCCCAAGCCACGTTTGAACGGAGATAAATTCTCATATAACCTTTGATAAAGGGAAATAAGGGATAAATGATATTTAAAAATATAAAATAACTAAGGATAAGACATACTAGAATAAACTGATATACGAATTTTAATCAATCATTGGAATTAAAGTTATCCTCTGTTATTTCACCCAAAGAATATATGAGTCCACTGTCAAATCAATATAAATCACCTGTCAAATCAACATCATTATTTTTTCACCTTTTATAAGTCATTATTCATACTTTATTCACATTTTATCTAAATAACAAAACATTTATTCTTACGTTTACCAACGAGAATAATTCAAAACACAATCAAACACAAAATCACTTTATCCTTACTTATGTCGGGATAAATGTATACTCAAGAATAAGTTATATTCCCATTCCAGACGGGGGTTTAGGGTTTTGATTTGTGCCACCGAAGGAATATAAATGAAAATGAAAAGTTTTCATTGGATCACCTATAAATTTATTATTTGTATCAAACATAAAAAAGAAAAAAAAAATTCTTACTTTCATTTTCTTTTTATTGTCTTGTTAAGGGTGTATTTGTGCACAAAACAGAATGAAAAATAAAAGAAAGTGAGGAAATTTGAGTCAAATATAAGCGGTGAAAAGTAAAAATAATTTCTTTCAACCAACTACCGTGGTCTTTATGCATGTAGTGAAAAATTTGCATAATTTTCTTTCAAATTCTTATTTATTTTTTTTCCACGTTTTCAAATAGGATAAAAGAAAGAGGGAAAGTGGTAAAAAGTCTTTTGTATTTCTTGTTTGACCCAAATACTAGATTTTTCAATAGTAAAAAAAAAAAATTTTAGATTTTCCTCACTTTCTTTCATTTTCCATCATGCACAAATACACAAGTGGGGTTTTTTTTTTTTTGTGTTCGAATCTTACATGTTTAATGATATTAATTATATTTATCTGTTTTTGTTTTTTATTTTATAATAAAGTAAGAAAATTTTTTATTTAAAATATTTATTTATTTTATGACATGTATTTGTTGATCGTCTTTTAAAACTTTATTTATTAAAAAATATTTAATATGATAGGTTATTTTTATATTATATTTAAATTAGCATACAAATAATAAATATTTCATTTAATCATTTTCATCATTTTTTTTGTAATAACACAAACAATGCTTTTTATTTTTCGTTATTTTTCATCACAAACATAAAAAAATAATCGAAAGATATTAAAATCAACGGAATGGGCAGTTCAGCCGTTGATCATCTTCCATTCCTACCGTAAGAACGCATCGCTGATGACATCGACGATTAGTATAACAAATATGTGAACAACTTTTCAAATATATATATTTTAATACAAGAAAGAAAACGTATGCATGTGATAAACAGTAATCGAAGATAACGAAACAATTAGAGATACGACAAATAGAACAATATATATGAGGTAGATTAGATATGCGGTGTGCGATTAATATCCCGTACACTGAATACAGAAACTTGCGCTGATATATTTGTTGAACTTCGAAGATGGGCACTCCATGTGTGCAACTTGCATAATGTGACCGTTGATTCTTAGCCAACCCAACCTCCCAAAAATCAATAAAAGCAGACTTCCACCAAAAAAAAAAAAAAAAATCTTAATCATCATTCTCTATAATAACTTCAAGTATATGATTGCAATAAAATATATCTTCATGTTTTATATGATAAACCTGGGATAAATAGAAATTGGGGAATTGGACAGAGAGAGATCGATGTACCAACTCTAACTACCATCAACATTCCAGTATATGTTATGAGCTTATTATATCTTACATTATTTTTGTAAGCCAAACTGTCAATGGTGTGCCAGATTTAAGCAAACGATTGCTTGAGTTTTCATACTTCCCTCCTTCTCTTAGCCCATATTTGATTAGAGAATAAGTCCGGTATAAATTGAAATTAGTCAGAATAACTTCATTATGGTTGTTTGGATAACTGGAATAAATGAGAATCTGTATGTCAGAATTAACTAGTATAAAGTGGTATATGGATTCCATCCACCCATTAGAATTAAGTTATTCCAGATTATTCAAACTAAAAGAATATATGAGCTCATTATCAAATCAACTGTCATCACCTCTTATAAATCAACTGTCATCTCATTTTTTGATCTTTTATAAATCTTTATTCACGCTTTATTCATATTTTATCCAAACAAAAAAACTTTATTACTAAGTTTTCCAATGAAAATAATTCAAAACACAACCAAACACAAAATCATTTTATTTTTATTTATACTAGAATAATCATAAATTTCAGAATAATTATATTCTTGAACCAAACATGGGCTTAAAGACTCGAACTAGCTGACCATAGCATCTATTCCTCCAAGTTTTTCTCCCTCCCTCCCTCTCTTTATCTGGTTAGGGCTTGACTCAGCTGGCTGTGCTCCGTGTGAGGATGATCGGATGGTGCCCTATCCCATAATAAAGTTTCTTTCTTCACTTCACTGGTTAAGTTTCAGGCTACAGCATGTCAGTGTAGTAAATGAACCTAAAAGTGTTGCACCTTCAATCTACTCTTTAAAAGTTCTTGCTTCATCTTATACAAACAAAAAAATAAGAAGAAGAAATGAACAAATTGATGGTAAGTAAGTTGCATGTGCGTTGCATTTCAACAAGCATATAAACAATGACAAGTTATGCAAGAATTCTACTCTTCTAAACAAGAAGTTCCATTTTCCATGTCAAGTTTTCTTTGACCAACATAACAGAAAAAAAAAATCTTGGATTTTGAATTTCAACTGCTCCAAAACAATGATATTCTGTGTTGATGTTGCAATATCGATCATACTGCTTAAAGGAATCAACACTGGGCCCCACGCAAATCCACGTGACAGTTCGCTACGTGCAAATGTGCAATAGCATTTTATTCATTTCGAGATTATAAATGTTCCATCCAGTCTTTTTTTTCAATTATATTTCTAATCCACATCTGTTTTGATTTTTATAAAAGTAACAAATCACATCTAATAATATATATATATTTATAAAAAATAAATTATATACTTCAATAATTTGTATAGACTAACATAAAAAATGTGATTTCTGTGATTTTCTTAAAAAATTTTCTCTTGTCACATTATTCATTCAATTTAAAAAGTTTTTTTTGGGACATTTAAATACAAGTCTTATTTGAACTTAACTTTAGCCCATATTTATTATTAAAAAAGTTATGACTATTCTAGTATAAATAAGGATAAAGTGATTTTTTGTTTGGTTGCGTTTTAAATTATTCTCGTTAGAAAACATAATAATAAAATTTTTATTGTTTGGATAAAATGTGGATAAGGTGTAGATAAAAATTTATAAAATGTGAAAAAATAATGATAGTTGATTTAAAAGTTGATTAATAAGAGGTAATGATAGTTGATTTGATAATGAACCTACATATTTGTTTAGATCGAACAACATGAAATATCTTAAGTCCAGCTGTTGGCTGGAATTCACATACCACTTTATATCAGTTAATTTTAACATACAAATTATCTTTTATTCTAGCCATTCAAACACTATAATAAAGCTATTCCAACTTATTTCAACTTATTCGAGGTCTATTCTCGAACCAAATATGCACTTAAGGATTGGATTTTTTACTGTCCATAATGAAGCTTAAATTGTCGTGTGATTTTTTTTTTTTTTTATAGATACATGGACCCTTGTAAGGCAATTACAAGTGACGTGGATAGAGCCCACCAGAACGCACCCAGCCCAAAGAGTTGTTTTTGTACATTTCTTCTCAAAGCCCAGGCCCGACCGGACCCAACCCACCCCCTCCATAGGGCTGTGCCTGGGCTTTGGGAAAAAAAACCCCAAGCCCAGCTCAGGAAAGCCTGCCCATAGGCCTGGGCCATGGGCCCTAGCCCGGAAGGGTTTTTTTTGAAACCCCAACAGTTTTTTTATTTTATTTTATTTTTAATGGATGGCTAATATTCAATCATTGTAACCCCAAACCCATAAGCTATATTTTTGAAAGCCTAAACCCATAAATTAATATTCAATCCTTCTAATGTTCTATTTAAATTTTTTTATTATGAATTTATAATAACTATTCAATTATTGTTCAAATATTTCTTGTTGTAAACTTGTAACTTGTGATGTGCAATTATCATGAAGTTATATCAATATTCAATTCAAATAGTTTTATTGTTCAAAGTTTTTTTAATTCAAGTCATTTAAAATTTTCATTTAATTTATTATATGTTTTAATTTAAACTAAACAAAAAAACATGAAAAAAATGGTCCGGGCCACAAAGCCCAACTTGGCCCGAACTTGGCGTGTTTGAGGCCGGGCCTACAGGCTGGCCTGGGCGGATGGACCTGATTTTGGACTTCAGGCCCGGTGGAGGCCCGCCCAAAAAAAGCATGGCCCGGGCAAAGCCCGGCCCATGGCTACCCCTTCCCCCTAGGCCCCGGTATATTTTATGTCATCGGGCGTGCAATTATTTTATCAGTTGACTTTTATTTTTTTTTGGGTTACAATCAGTTGACTTTTATTTATGATTGTGTATGCGCGTTGCATCATTTCTCATAGAAAACACAATCGTGTGCATGCGTTGTAGCAAAGTACACGGGAACAGTGACACGATTACACGATACATCAAAACACTGTAAAAATATTTCATGTGTAATATAACATACGAATAACTGACCCGATTTGTGTGATGATGGAAAAAAAAAAAATAAATAAATCCAACCGTTAAAATAATGAGTCATGATACCCAGACCCCATAATATAAGCCCCACTCATAAGCCATATGAGGTGTCATCATTTCATTGGTTGGTTTTTTTGGTTTGTTGACTTTTTCAAAAAATGGTAAAATGACAAAATACAAATTTGTCATTCATTAAAAATTTGTCTTATTAACCTAAATCCTCCCATTTTCTCTATTTGGTTATGACTCTTCCATATAAATCTTAAAATCCTTACCTAATCTTAACATTGAAAACATGTGGGAGGACACTGTGCAATTTATCATCGCATGGGGATGTAAGTTGGCAGGGGCACGCAAAATCCATATTAGCGGAGGGGCTTTAGTGATCGACCCGGGCTAGAGCTCGCTTACCATGGAGGCGGGTCGACGCCTAAAGGGGGGAGCATGAAGTGGTTCGGGTTCTGCCATCATGACTCGTGAGTAGGTATACTTTTGTAACCTTTTTTCGTTTCTTTTCTCTCTTTTTTCTCACTCTCTTCTATTTGCACTTGCCAATCTGTTGGCAAGCTTCAGACTTATGTAATATCCTCTAAGTTATATAATGCCTATCTTTTCTCCTTACCTAATCTTAAAATTCTTAAAATCTTAAAATTATTTAGTTTGTTTACATTTATATTCAATCTTATCTTATTGATTTTAAGATTTAGTGTTTTCTGAATGTTTATCAAACAATTTAAAATGATTTGGACGTTTGGATATTCTGTTTCACCAAAAAAAGAAAAAGATCGGACGGTTGTTATTCAAATAGTTTGAATAACAACCGTTCGATCATTACCTAAATTTTGAAATCATTACCTAAATTATAATTGAACCTAGATTACACCAAAAATTACCGAAATTGTTTTCATTAAAATTCTTCAAACAATCTCTAGGTAGTTATTGTATTCAAATTTAAATAAAAAAACACATATAGTTAACATATGAAACAGTTACATTTTATATTGGTAGTTACAAATACATTTCTTAAATGTTAACATCTCTCACAACGATTTGTTACGTTTATATAAAAACTGTTACATTAGATGGAACAAACAATTATATTCCTAAATGTCAAACAGTTACATTTACTATTTAAAATTATCTATTTCAATTTCTAGTGCACTGCCTTCCAAAGAAAATGTATCAGAATCCTCTGTAAAAGTATGTAATTCACTGTTATATTTATACGTCATTTCTATTTGCATTGTTAAAAGAAATGCACAACATGAGATAATGTTACATTTCAGAGTGTTACATTTATGAATGTAACAAAATTGTGTAAATGAATATCCGAGTTTGGGAGTCTAATATAAACATCACACGAACCAGTAATAATTAAATGTAACAATATCAAAATTACATTTATGAAATTATAACGAAACAAATATAAAAAAAAGTGTGAAATAGTGATCAAAACATAAAAAAAAATTCATTTTTTGAATTGAAACATGTAACATAGATTGAATATTTGATCATCAAAAATTTAATTTCAAATTCGATGTGACTTTCATTCAATAAGATAAAAAAAAAAAAAAAAACAATTGACAAACCTGATCCGAAAGAGAGATCAATTTCAGGACTGCTACGAATATGTTCATCTCAAATTATAGGGATTAATGATTTTACACAATGCAAGGAAGAAGAAATACAGTAATTAATAAAATCTCCATAATCCTAGGAATAAATCAAACCGTTTTCTTTGTTTAGAGGTGGTTATCAATTAGATGGTATAATATGTAATATCATATTGTCACATCATGAGGCCTGTGATGGGGCCTGAAAAGTTGGGGTCTAGAAATCATTAATGTAAAATAATATATATGTGTATTGGACTCGTGGGCCTTGATGTCTTTCAGCGTAAACTCCAATAATAATTTATTAACACAGGCAAAATCATCCAAACTTATAATTTGGAACGCTGGGTTGGAAAATCTCCTAGTTGAAAATTACATTATTCTTGTCAACATAAAATAAATTACATTACATTCACCCCCATCCGATGCGATCATCATCATCGATCAATCAACTAATCAACCCTTTCTTTCTTCCCAAGCCAAACACGAAAATCGGCAAATGATTTACCCTTTCTTTCTTACCAAGCCAAACACTAACCAACCGGTTCTGTATGTATGACCTCCCTCTCAATCAAATTGAAAAAAAAAAAAAAAAAAAATCGAACTCTGGAGGTTTCTTCTTTTCTCTCTAATTCATTGCCGCCGACTCTTCCTTCTGAAAAGCTAGGGTTTTTTGATGCGTGCGATGCCGACCTTGAGTACAATCGCCTTGGAGAGGTTGCTCGAGCCCAGCACCCGCAACTCCTCCACTCCTCCTCCTCCTCCCCAGAGCCGCAGAAGGACAAATACGACGGCAACCACAACACCGAGAATGGGTCTTCTGCGGTGCCCGTCAAGAGACCTTCCCGTCGGATCTTCATATCCCCCGCTCTTTACGCCACTCCTAAGCCGACGCCCATCCCGGGCTCCCCTACCTGTGTTTCCCCATCCCCTTATGTCGTCAACCACAAGCATCGTCGCCCACCGACCGACGAGGCCGCTAGCCGTCACAATGGCTTCCAAGTCCCTCCGTCACAGAACCCACACTTCAACGCAGAGGACCCCGCTAATTCAAAACACGGATTCTCTACAGATAACCCATCCATCGAGCTGAAGAAGAATAAGAAGAAGAAGCAGGGGGAAGAAGAAGGAGAAGAAGAAGTTGAAGGGGAAATGATGGAGGGAATCAGTTGCGAGCATGTGGAGGGGTTGGGTGCGGAGAGGGACGAGGATGTCGAGAGCGTCGACACTACCTGTAGCAGCGACATGGAAGATGGAGGGAATTTGGGTCGTGGTGGGAGCTTTGGGAGGCAGACATTGTTCTCGAGTTTGACTGAGTTCTATGATGCGGCTGAAGGTATTCCTTATTCACTGGTCGGTTCATTCTGTCCTTTCATTAGTTCAAATTAACTTGATAATCAACATGGTTTCCAGTTCGATTCTCCACAGCTTTTCTAGAAACTTATAGTAGCAATTACAAGTTCTATGATTTGGTTTAGGCTTTATTATGAAGCTTACCACTGCCACTACTAAAATTACTCATTGGAAAAAAAAAAATCTTAAATTAATTATGAAATCATTATTGTTCGTTGTTATCATGACACAATTACTACATCTCAAGTGAGCTTCGATTGATTGACAGTTGCTATTGTATTGGTTAGATCCAAAACTGATATGTATTCAGTAGCTAGTTTCAAATCCGGCAGTTCTGATATGGTAAAAGGGAAAAAAAAAAAGCTTATGTAAAGTTGAGTCTAGATTGTGAGTGAACTCATTGGTACAGCCAGGACAGGAGTTGGTAGTGACCACGAGTATATCATGTCATTCCTGCCATGTTTTATGTTTTCTTTTGATGAAGTTCAAAAGTTGATATAAGCCAAAAATACATAAACTAAATGTTGAGGGATTTTTCATTTTAACAAAATAACAAGATGAAATATATGCAGTTTTTAGATAATTTTTATATATATATATAAAAAAAAAGTTGCAACTTATTCTTTGCAGTAGCCAGTAGTAGTTCAAGTTGAATATGAATGCTGTAAACTATAAGGTGAACAAGTATATGCCATATCTTTACAAAAGGTATAAAGCCATAAATTTAGCTTAATGCACCTGCTCCCATCCTGAGTTTGTTTTGAATGATTTTCTTTTTTTTTTTAAGACATTTCAAGTCCTTTTACTATTGGAAATAGATGTCTCGCTTACTGACCTTTTAAGCATAAGCAGAATTCATCTCAGATAGTTCCGCTTCACAATCACCTTCTTTAAGCATGAAGTTTGAGACTGAACTACATTCCATGAGGCTTAACCTACTTGAGGAGATCGAAAGACGAAAGAAATCTGAGGAAACTCTTGGCTTTATGCAGAATTACTGGTGTGGGATTATCAAACATCTAACTCCTCTGGGGGTATCTTTTCCCGAGACTTTTTTGGATGAAAACACACCATTTGATAAAAATTCCATTGAGCAGATATTTCAGAAACTTGCAGTTACAAAGTTCATTTCTGAAGCAATTAGAAAAGCTGAGGCATGTGCTGAAATTGAAGCAATTATTGATGCTAAAAATCATGAAATTGCCCGGCTGCGTGATAGACTGCAACGCTGTGAAGATGTAAACCACGAGATGTCACAAAGGAATCAGGAAATAGTTGGTATGCTCTCTTTTTTCTGAGTCCCTTTTTTATTTCTTTGACCCTTTTATACATCAGCTGTCATGGAAATATCTAGTGCCTTATCAGTTTTATGTTTACATTAATGGGAACTAACTAATTTTAAATTGTCAAACTGCACTGATAGGGGCAACCATAATTTTATACAAATTTGTGAATGTCACTTATGTGGAACAGAAGTTTGTTTCTTTCAACCTTGATGCCAAAGCTTGGTTTACTTGATGCTGTATTTTTCATCTATATGTTGATCTGGTGTTTCAGTTTCCAAACTTCAAACAACTTTTGTTATATAATGATGGATAAGTTGGTTAAAAATAAGTTCCTCTTGTTCTCACAATTATGTTTTGATCAAGGTGTCTCATCATTATTTTTAAAAAAGCTGGGAAACTGTTGTAAAATTCTTCTAATTAGAGGCTTGAACCATATGGGTTATGTGATTTTTTCTTCTAGGGAGGGTAAGCTAATGATTGGGTGAGGAAGCAGATGGTGTATTCCGCACCCCTCATCCTGTATTTACTTTCGTTTCTATTTTGTAACAGAACCCTCGTTTGTCCCCTTTGGAGGTTATCTCATGTGTACAAAATTTTGGTGGTAGAGCGCCAACATGATCTTCTTCTCTTCTTCCTACCTGGCTTGGAACTCACGCTGTTTCAAATTTTAGTGGGAGATGGATAATCGTTAGTATCTACCCGATAGGTGTTTTATTTTAAAACGAGAGATACTCTTGTTTCTTGCTTTCCAAGTTGCCTGTCTTTACCTATTGCTCAAAATTTTGTATATTTTTTTTCTGGCCATTACCTATTCTCTATTTTCTCTTGATGCTATTTTTTTCAACTTCTATGTTTCAAGGTCTGCCCTCATCCTAGTTTTACAAAAACTTGTTTTAATCTTAAGAACAATAGGTGGTTTCGGTTTACATCAGTGGGGGGCCTGGGGGCCAGCAGTAGAGCAATACTTTGGGTTGAATTTGCTTGCATTGACCCTTCATTCTTATGGTCACCTAAAAACTATCTGAGTCCCGGCAGTCTGTTTCTGGGTTGGAATGAGTCATACATGGTCCAGCCTTGTCAGTCTGAAATTTGGGCTAGGTTGGTCAGGACTGCCTTCTCATGATAGACTATTTCGTCCTATATATCAATCATGGTTCAAATCACGACCTGCTAATGTAAGCTTAATTTTGGTTTTTGCTCCTGGCACAATATCACATATTGCTTCCTCCCATACATCTTTTTTTGTCTTCCCAGACACGTCTGTTTGTTTTTTTTAATATTGACGATGATAGAGATGGTGTGCACACAACTGAAATTCAGTAACAGGAAGAGAGGGGGAAAAAGGTCTATATTTTAGATAATTAATTCATAAAAAAGATCTAGTGATGTTTGTTTATGACAACCTATGAGAATGCCTTTACAACAAATAACATAAGAAATAGGATTCAATATAATCAATTTCTTACACGACAACTAATTTTTTTCAAGCTTGTCCACCCCATTGACTCATTTTTTAACAACTATCAGTTCCATATTAGGCCTGTCAACGGGTCGGGTCGGGTTCGAGCCGGGTCATGGTGGACCCAGTCCCAACCCATGACAGGACTCGCCAGACCTGGATCTAACCCATGACCCGGCGGGTTCTTGGGAATCTAGACTAGGACCCGGACCTGAGATGGCTAATAAAAGAACATCTTTGCAAAACACATATTAACCTAAACACTAATGGGTAATACATACGAGTGTTTTCTCTATGCATATTATTTGATTCATTTCTGGTCACTAATGTATGAGTACCATTTTTTTCAGACTCTAATTTGTTCTATTAATATACAAGGGAAGTAAATTTACTTTTTAAGTATATAAAGTTGATCCAGAATTCACTGTTAAAAGGGTTGTATCCATGTTATGTATGTGTTCTGTCAAAAAATCTAGTTCAGTATAATCACAATATAAGTATCCCTGGAGGAGTTGATGGGTCATGATCTTAGAACTTTTTTGGGGACTGCTCTTTCATCTGAACTTCAATTAGCCAAACAAAAAGCCACAGTTTATTTTAATAAAAGAACGAGAAACATAAAAATCTGCTATATATGATCAGGAAAATGTTTGAATCCTGGAAAACAAATTGCTAAGTTATGATGGGACATTTTTTAGCATCATGTAATTCTCTATAATAAAAGACCACTTTTACTGATTTTGTAACTCAGTTGATCTTTCTTATGGAGTGACAGAGAGCAAGGGCCAAAGATTCACACTGTCTTCTTCTTCTGTTTTTTTGACAGAGAGCAAAAGCCAAAGATTCACTATGTCATTCAAGCAAAAGTGTTTGAGTCAAAACTAGGAGTAAATGCGCTAGTTAGACTACAGGCCAAAATGTTATTGATTATAAATTTGTGGTCAACTAATAGCCTAATAACATATAGACTTTATAAAACAGTTGGGTCTTGGGGCCATAGGATCAGGTCGGGGTGGACCCGGACTTGACCTGATTTTATGTTCGGGTCCACTGGGTTGGGTCCAAATTGGGTTGGGTAAATTACACGTGTAATCGGGTTCGGGTCGGGTCCGGGTCTGAACCCGACCCGTTGACTGGCCTATTCCACGTCCACTGACCTCTGTTTTGATTTTTAACTTTTGATTGTTTATGTGCAGAGTCAAACCGCCAAAAGCGAAGGAGGAGAAAGGCAAGGCAAAGGTGGATATGGAGTTGCATTGGCCTGTCAATCACCATTGGAGCTTCTATAATAGCATTTTCATATCTGCCTCATTCAGGTAGAATTCTTCCTTCCCCTCCTGATCATGTTGCAGATGTTACCACAGTAATGATAGAAGAGTCTGGCAGCAGTGACCCGGTAATGTAGTATTTATAGGAACCGATCCAAGCTTCTCAAATGAATAAAAATATTTCCTCTTTTTTTCCAAATGAGATTTTCCTTTTGGGGAGTCATGTGATACCCAAGTAGGAATATGTTTGGGGGTTTATGCTAACAACAAAGAGATGATTTTCAGAATCTACTGGAGGGCTATTATTTGCCTCCGAGTAGAGCGTGGAAATTTATCTTTTTGATAAAGGAATGTCTAATTAACAAAGTGATGTCCTTTTCTTTTGTGTGTAGATTCATAATTCATTTGTGCATGTTGTTCAATCCCATTTCTAGCGACAACAATTCACTGGACCCCAGATGAAGTTGAATACAAACTCTCATGATCTATGCAGTTTAATTAATTAAATCACGAGTTGAAAATGAGCCTTAGTACAGATGCATTCATTATACATTGTTGAATTACAGGTTTAACATTTACAACAGAATTGTTCAGTTTGAAAGGTTATTTTGTTGTGTTAATTCCAACGAATTTCTGGTTGACCCCATTGTAATAACATGCACTTTCTAAAAGATATAGGTGTGTGACACCCGTATAAAGGTCTTACATACACTCATAGTTGATATGAATGTGTGGGGGCATTGGATACAATGTTGTGTTATTTGATTCTGGATGATCAGGTGAACTTACATGGATGGCGTCTCAAGGTTAGGTCTTGGGTCTAAATTAACAAGTGTAGGCCTTGGGTCTAAATTAACAAGTATTGGCCTTAGGTCTCGTTAGCGACTGACCTAACCAGAAAGGGGTATGAGGGTTCTAGTTTTTGGACCTCTAATTCTTTTTGGGGTGAGTAGACTGGACGTCCTCCTCATATGTGAGTTTAAATTTTAAATGCAACCACGTGATAGTTTTGTTTTTGTTTTAGCATTGCATTTGGCTTTCACATGTCACAGCCTCACAGGACTGAATGATGTTGATATATTTAATTTCTATATATTATTCTAATTATTGTAATACCATCTGGTTTCAGACTTATCATTGAGGATTTATTTATGATGATGTTTGGAGAATTTGCTATTTGGTCTTTATCCGCAACATTTATAATCTGTCAATTATTTGTTTGGATTTTTATAGCAATTTGTTTACAATCTCTTCGTCATTTTGAGATTAATTATATCAATTATAGTTGATTGTCCAACGCATTCATGATCTTTAGATTTTATCGCATTAAAATAAACATTAATTGTGATGGAGATATTTTGTTTTTAAATTATTTCTTAAAATGGTAATCACATATAATCACGTTTGATATGTTATCTTGACATGATAAGATCTGACAGTTACAAACGTGTTGGATCTAACTTGATCCCCATCAGTTTGACTATCCTGGGTATACATATTTCATTTGCATTTTTAGGAGAAATCCAAGATTATCGTGCATTTATAAAATGGAAACCATTTCCTTGATGGTTCATATTTCAGCTTTATCTATTTTAATTATACAGTGGGGATTGGTTCTAAATATATAGGTGATTATAAAAGAACCCTTATAACATACATCCATAGAGGAGGTTTTTTTTTTTTTGGGATAGGTAAGCGGCGGGATTAACAACTCCATAAATTTTCATCATATTATGTACCGGTTTTTACATAAAAAGAATTTGATTTGGTGAGCATGGGTTAGTTCACTCAACCATTAAATGAACAAAGAAAAGTTGGTGAGATTTGAAAATGAGAAGTTCCTTTCCTCCACAAATTGTCCTACTTTGCACGCAAATGCCCCACAAAAACATCATACATCTCATAAAAAATGCCACTGTTTTTTTTTTAAAAAAAATTTCCGAATCTAAGAAGAAACCAGAACACAAAAAATTGTAGCACCTGACGAAGATGATTCGATTCCTCACCCATCGTTGGGTGGGGTTGAGGACCTGAATGATGTTAGATACAACCCCACACATTTTTGAAGACCGAATAGGTCATATGTGATTAACCAATAACATGATTAAGTAAAACCAATATATATATATATATATATTCTCCCCATTTAATTTGATTGTGAGGTTTGAGAAACGGAGAACATGATAAGTTTGATCTTGTGGAAAACCAATTAAACAGCTTTTGTACCATTGGCTAAAGTCGGCGTCCCAACTAACACCAGATGTTGAAATAACGGAGACTTATTGTTATTACATACATTTAATATTAATAAGGACGAGGACGGGATATTCACAAAAGTCGTGGCGTCTTCGAGACAGCCCTAACACGTCATCTTTTTGTAAGCCTCACCTCAGCAAATGAATAAGCTGCAATAGTGGTCTGGTGGTGTCTGATGAGGGGGATTTTAGGGTTGTCTGAAAGCTACAACAAAATCCGTGGCGGGTTCTGACGGACACATCATTATTAAAGGCCTGTCCGGACATGAATTTAAATAGATTCTATATCTAATAACTCAGATCTAAACACATTTTTAGTATGTTTGATTTTTTAAATCACAATTTTTTATTATAAATAAAAAAAAATCTTGTGATTAAAAAATTAATAAAATAACGTTTTTCAAAAGCTGAGTTTGAAACACAAGATTCTAAGACTCTGTTTGCGAGCGAGGTTTGAGCGCATTCGCGTCGGCCGACTTAGTGCACCGCCACCGTCCAAACAAACACAATAACCGGCGTTCGCATTTGAAACCAAAATGTGCGTTCGATGTCTATTTTTTCACGCGTTTCATACACGCTTAAACAATGTTTTTTCAACGCACTTATGCTTTCACTAACACCTAGTCTCCCACCACGCTCTCAAATGGAGCCTGAGAATCTTAGCGTTTCAACCTCACATTCAAACGTAGAATGATGCATGTATCAGTGATAGTGTGAGTCCGTGACTATCTAATTCCGTATGAGGGCGGTTGGAAACTTAAATTCTTTTAATTTTTAATGAGTAATTAAAATTTTATTTTGTTAAATTAAAATATATTTCTTAATAAGTTGTCTAAAAGACAGTTATGTTTGGGTAGGTAAAAAGGCATAGTTAAGCTCCCAATGATCAAATTTTAATTTTAAATGTTAAGATTAATGCGTGTAACTCAAAACAATTAAACATTGTTATGTATTCTTAGCCCTCGTTTGGAGCATGAATATGTTTTATTTTTTGGTATACATTTATCTAAGCATAAGTGAGTATAAATAAGGATAAAGTGATTTTGTGTTTGGTTGTGTTTTGAATTATTCTCGTTGGTAAATGTAAGAATAAATGTTTTGTTGTTTGGGTAAAATGTGAATAAAATATGGATAAAGATTTATAAAAGGTAAAAAAATAATGATAGTTGATTTGACATGTGATTTATAAGTGGCGATGACAATTGATTTGACAGTAGACCCACATATTTTTTTAGTAGTATAATGTAGGATAACTTTAATTCCAGGGGTCGGTTAGAATCCATATACCACTTTATACCAATTTATGTTGACATACTTTATCAGAGATTATCCGTGGAAAACAAACACCCTTTATCCCTTATCAGAAGTTATCCGGAGGCTTATTCTCAAAATAAACGGGGGCTAATAGTCTACTCATGTATGTATTCACATAATCTTTTTGTGAATATTGACACAATTTTTAAATAAAATAATTTTTTCTTAGATTTAGGAGCTGTGTTGTTTATTCTGATGAAATAATGTAGCATAAAGATACAATTCCAATTGCAACCATTTTGTGTATGTTTATTGTTATGAAATATGTGTTTTTATAAAAATTAAACAATACTTTATTTACATAAAAATAAAAAATTACATGTTATATAAAAAATCATGTGCCTTGTTGAAGATGTAGAAGTGCATGTGGGACCATCCCTTGTATATCATGTTTTGTGATGTCACACTAAAATTTATTTTTTATTTGATATGCACGTATCTTTTTTTAAAACCCATGTGATTTTCCCATTGGATTCCCTGGGGTTATTGTTATTTTTCGGGTATTGTTCACCTACCCGTATGTTGCTGGTCTACGACTACAACATTAATAAAAGTTTGCGATAAATGAAATAATGTTATTTAAAATGAAAATTAATATATACCATTACGGGTAGATAGGAACACGTGGCTAACTTAACTACTCAAAACGGTGGTAGCTGTAGGTTAACTACTTAACTACTCAAAACGTGGCTAACTTATCCTCCGATCGCTAAATTTGTTCCATTCAATCTCATTCAATTCATCTCTTTATGTCTTCCTTTTTCTTTCAAGCCAGCCTCCACCCTTTTAGACCACGACCACTTTTACAAATCGCTGAACACGAATGATATGGGTGGGTCAGGGAGCTATAATATATTACTTTTCATAAAATATTGTGACTGTTCATTGAGCTTCTATTTGATAATGTTGCATATATGTATGTTCTAGAAAGTCGATGCACCCTTAGCTTTTTGATTGACATAAATTTTATTTGTGTGTTTTAATTTGTCTTTTTTTATTATTTATTTATCATGTAATTAATAGAAAAGTTGAACAAACCCATTTCCATCCCTCCTCTAAACGGTTATCCATTCATCACTTCCAGATTTAACTTTTAATTGAATTTTCATTCAGGTCTATGCATTTAAATCAATAGGTATAACTGGATAACTCTTTCCTTATTTACCCAGTCACAGTGTTTATTCCATAAACAAACAGTAATAGACAGAGGGAAGCCGGGTGTGTATAGTAAGAGTGGGATGTGTTACATCTTTGGATTATGGATGCAATTAATCAAAAGAAATAAATAAACAGTTTGACTCATGTTCAACTCTGCGTAACGCTAACAATCTTCTACGCATATCATCAAACTCTACAATATATAACAGACTGGATGGATGAAGATTGAAGAGGCTAAAAAACCATTTGGAAACGTAGGGTGATTCGAGTAAGTGAACCGCCAACAACCTCTTCGTCACCATTTAGACCATCACACGTAATCAAAGACGTAAAGCAACAGGACCTGCACAAATAATGCAATGTCTTAATCTTCATTTTTTTTAAAATTTTTATTATCGTACCTTATATTTTTTTTAGTCTCTCAAATAGTCTTCTTCAGGCATATTATCATCTTTTGAGTGGGGGGTGGGGAGTCTCCACCAAAGCCAGACCGCAGACCCCACTTTTTTTTTTTTAAAGTAATAACCCCACTTATTTTTTAAAAAAATTATTTAAAAGAAAGGTCAAATTTTCTTAATCATCAACAATTACGTTTTCCTACTGGCTACTGTGCAATCCAAAATAAAAAAAGCTCTATAAATTAATATTACTTGATATTATAATAACAAAGATCAACACAGGATTGCGTGAGTGCTCTTGCGTCAAATATATATATTATGGGTGGTTCTCTTCATCCCCCTTCAAAACAGTTACATCTCCTTCTATAAGGATATTTAAAAAATATCTATTTATAAATAGATAAGTTATACCCCCTCTGTATTGGATTGTCGTTCGACACTCTCACTGTCGGCTACTGTCAAATATGACGATGTTATAACTGTCGATGCGCAAATGTTTCTAACCCTGCATTTTGTATAATGTATCGACACTGTGACTGTCAAGAGCCGACAAAACAATTGTCGAAGCGTACTACTCTAGGGGACAATATGATCCCTTCGAAACTTTGTATGTCGACCAAACTATAACTCCCATCGACAGTAGGGGTGTCGACATGATCAGGTTTAAATTTTACCCACTTAATTCATGTCGTTCGATCTTAATTCATGTCGTTCGACACTAAGGATGTCAATGGAAGCAATTTTCATTGACATATGCAGAGTCGTACACAACAGCGAAAATGAAAAAAAGTGAAAAACTTGGTGACACCTCTATGTATGCATGCATGATACATGATTAATTGGTGACATGAAGGTGCAAGACTATGTGACATGATACAAAAGATGATGAAACCCAATAAGAAATGATTGATGGAGAAGGAATATGAGAAGGAAAAAAAACTCAAAAAAAGAACAAGACTACCACACTAGCTCGTTGTGTTTACAACACTACTCACTACTTAAGGTGAGTCTATAAAATACACAGGGATTAGAGGTGAGGTAGACCGAGAGAGAGAGGAGGGAGACGACTACGAGGCAGATCGAGAGAGAGAGAGAGAGAGAGAGAGAGAGAGAGAGAGACGAGGGAGATGACAGTGAGGTAGACCGAGAGAGAGATGAGGGAGACCGAGATAGGGGTGACGACGGTGAGACGAGAGAGACCGAGAGAGGGACGACAGAGATTTAGGGTTTTGTGAAGGAGGGGGTGCACATGAATTCAAAAATGAGTTTATATATAAGGGGAGTTTTAATGAAACACCTAAAAAATGAGGGGGGTAATTACAAAAGAGCGGTGCACCTCTTTTGGAGGGGGGCGAATAGAGCCACCCATATATTATTCCGCGTGTGGACAGAGGCATCTCAAGACAAAACCCGAAAATCATCATATTCTTAGTGCGTGCGTGCGTGCTTCTTTTCAATGAACTTGGAAATACCAGGTTGGCTTTTGATTCCATGTTTGCCCCGGATTAAACAATAATATACTAGATACAACATGGTTGGTTGTCACATATTATTATCTAGAAGATACATTGATCTATATGCTTTTCAAACGAAGGTATATATATATATATACACATGTGAAAATCATAGTGAATTTTTATATTGTCTGGTAAAAATTTATCACATAAACATAAAAAATCAACTCCATAAAAAATAAAACTTGGATAAAATTTATTTAAACAATATGTACACATTGACGTAATAGAATAATTTCTAGTTCATTTCTCAAGCCAGCAAACCATTTTTACTGTGGTAGTAAAATTCATTTAAAGCAGTGTCTAAAAGTTAAAAAATTAAAAGAATGCGATGGCATGGGATGCATTGATTCTTTACTCCGTGTCATAGTACGGGCTCTATGAAAATCCACACCATGTCATGTGCTAGAATGAAGCATGTAGATCACACGTTTAATGGTTTTTTTTTTTTTTTTTTGCCTCATCAATTCAATTTTTTGGCATCCATAAGCTAATTTCCTAATATACTAGAATACAGAGAGAAGGATATGTGGGTTAATTAATGCCACCAATGAATGACTCTTAATTTATAGAAAATAGAAAAGTATAGCATCACCATAAATAAATTAGGCCTCTGTGCTTATCTGTCTAATGTCTTAAATGCCAGAGGCCCTTATCTTCTTGATGTTCATACACCGAGACTGAAAATGTTTGTATATCGAAGAAAATATGTGCACGGTGTAACAAGGATTTACCTACTCCGAGCAGTAGTAGATGTTGTTCATATGGAAAGAGAGAATCGGATTCAAGAGAGAAATAAATTCGAACGGAACCTTTGAATTTGAACGAAGAGGGCTGCTGGTTGTTGTAGAAAGTAGAAAACACCCCTCCTGAGGTTGAAAAAGGTAAAACCAAAAAGGGCAAGAAAAAGTCGAGATGTTACCACGTTGGACGACTGAATTTCCCACCTACCACACCACACCTAAAAAAAAACACACACATATAAGATAGCCCTTCCCCAACACAACTCATGCCAGGGATCCCAACACGATCTCTGCGCATTTCCTCGCCAATACAAAGATTCATTCACCCAATAAACTTTGTTTTTATTTTTTATTTTTATTTTCAATCAAAGAAGCTGCTGCTGCTGTTTATCATACATACATACATACATACATAATCAGCAAACAAGCAAGCAACAGCAGCGGCTTCTCATCTTTTCTACTTCCGTTCTTCTCTTCAAAGAAGGGGATCTTCCTATTTTATGGCGCTTAGGATCGGAATACCACCCCCGAATCATCTTATTAGACCATCATCGTCATCATGCGATGCGATGGTCATGAAGCCCACAAGGGCGACGAGCCTGAAGCAGCAGAAGCGGAGGAAGGAACCCCCAAACCTATCCCCGCTGCGGAAGGCGGAGGAGATCGCCTCCACCTTCGGACTTGAGATGACCATCGCGGATCTGGAGCGTCTCTTTTCCAAGGAGGCGTTCGAGGATCACCCCCTCCACCGCCGTCAGCTTATGGGTCCATCCCCCCCATTCCCTGGCTTCGGATCCTCCGGGAAGCCTCTCAGAGTGGCCTACCAGGGCTTCCGTGGATCCTACTGCCAGGAGGCGGCCAGCAAGGCCTTCTCCTCCATCCACTGCGAGGCCTTCCCCTGCACCCACATGGAGGATGCCTTCCAGGCCCTTGAGGACGGCGACGCCGACCGAGCGATCGTCCCCGTCGAGAACTCCATCGATGGCACCATCGACCGCAACTTCGACCTCCTCCTCCGCCACCAAGCTGTCCACATCATCGGGGAGCTCGTTCTCCCCGTCAACCACTGCCTCCTCTCTCTCCATGGCACCTCGAGATCCGATCTTCGGAGGGTCATCGGCCATCCCCAGGCCCTCAACCACTGCTGGGGCAGGCTCGAGCGTTTTGAACACCGCCTTCAGATCGAGGAGGTCCCCAATGCAGCCGAGGCTGCCAAGTACGTGTCCGAGAGCCGGATCACTGACACGGCCGTCATCGGGAGCAGGATCGCAGCCAAAGAGTTCGGCCTCGAGCTCCTCGAACAGAACTTCCAAGATCGGTCCGAGAATTTCAACCGATTCTTGCAACTTGGATTGGGAGTTCAAAAACACCAACCCAGAGAGACTGCTGGTAGTGGTGGAGAAGATGAAGATGTTGTTTGGAAGACGACGGTCGCCTTCTCCTTAGAGAAGGGCGCGTCGGATCTGTTCAGGGCCATGTCCATCTTTGAGAGAAGGGGCATCTCCGTGACCAAGGTCGATCATAGGCCAAATCGATCCAACCCAGTCCGTGTTGTGGAGGAGAAGACAGGGGAGCACAGATACTTTGATTATGTCTTCATACTGGATGTAGAGGAGGAGGGGAGCACATCGGATACAGGGGTGCATGAAGCTCTCAAGGCTCTCAAGGACATATCTGGTTTTGTACATGTATTGGGTAGCTACACATGCAGATTGAAGGATTGACTGAAGAAGAGCTCTCTCTAGGAGGAGTACAACCTATATGAGGGAGGAACTGTGAATAATAATAATAATAATAATAATAATAAAAACACTTCTTTCTGTAAAGCTGAAATAATTGAGTTCCTGGGCCATCAAAATATGTCATAGGAACTTCTTCGAGATTTGTATATATCATACAAACTTGGTATAAATTTCTTCTTCAAGTGTGTTCATCTGGTGGAAGGAAAGAAAGAAAGCCTTCCTCCAAAAAATTGTATTCCCAGTACAGTACTGATTATTGTGAGTTTCAAGGTGAATCGGATAAATAACGGAATAGAAGCAAAACTTCTGTGATTTATTCTTACAAATGAATAGTTGAGCTGAGAATGTATATCATGAAGAATCAAACTAGTTTTTTTTTCCTATTCCAACATAGAGCTGTCCATTAGGTTTATTCTTCCTAACCAAACAAGTTTTTTTTTTTGCCTATTCTTGCCTTATCTGACCTTTGTTCTGCACTCCAAATTAGAGCCAAAACGTGGTTATTTTCACACTCGGTAAACAAAGAATAAGGGCAAAACCACAAGAAGAATAGAGCAAAACCACAAAACTATTTATGCCTTTTAATAGCATTATCATCACCAATGTTTAACATTATCATTCACAGCCAATACAGCTTAAAAAATACGTCAACAATAATTTGACAGTTTCACAGTTTGATCAGACATGTTTTCTAAAATCTGATTTAAAAAAACACAAGGATTTGGTCAATAAATACCAAACCTCAGTTATATAATATTATCAGATAGACCCAGCAAAACAGCAACCCTAAAAATACAATTTTTCATCATTGTTAATATTTTTTTATAGAACATATATAAGTACCAAAATTTTAGAAAGCAAAGCATGAAATTAAATAATAATACTATAACATAAACTAACATTGATCTTGTCAAAATCTCTTACAGTAGGAATAATTGCTTCATCTAATAGGATAATTACATGTAGGGACCTCATGATTTATCCTTCCAGAAATGCCATTCCGTGTTCTGGTTTCTCAGAAAGATGGATATCTTCGCAATATTTTACTCCAGCGATGGAAACTTATAGCCAAAGAACTGGAAGCTAAATGTGTTGTGCAATGCCAACTGCGGTATATGCCCATCACACGATAACAACAGCCCTTCTGGAAAAGGACCTCTGGACATAATCGCCATTCAAGATCTTATCATTTAAACAAGAATGAAAGAAACAGACCACCTAATTTAAGGCCAAGGGGGCCTCCAATCTGAAGCAAAGAAAAATCAGGGTGCTATTTGCATCAGGCATCAAAAACCACAAGTGCTTCTGCACTAGCTAGATGCACAGTCACTGTTTCCCTCTCTGTTAAAGAGGCACGGAAAGGAGAGATCTTGAAGATAAATAGGTGTAGGCCCATTGGTGAAGGGACACTGCCACCCCCCAGGCTCCGGGTTCAATACCCGCTGGGCTCACGTGGGGGAAAAGTGATGGTTTCACAGCCCTGAAGGCTGGCGTGAGTGGGTCTCAATTTATAGTTTATTTTGAGCCCATGTTAGTCTACTAGTAAATGATCTACTACTATATAATGGCATGTTGCCCAGCAGATATAATATTTTGATACAAATGTGCACCTTCACCTTAACCTCTCCAACATTTGATATCAAACAACCTTAAGTAACACACAGTTCCATTAATGAAAAAAAATACTTGTAGACAGTAAACATAGTAACAGGGGACCAACAGGCTCAGTGACTCCTCTGTGCCGAGATATTTGGTGACTGTTCCACCCACAAATGGTGTCATACAGTTGCTACAATATTCAAATTTCACGAGTACCAGACACAGTAAATCGCTAGTCTCAAAAACAAAAGATGGCCTCAAAAGCCCTTTCAACATCTGAAGATATCACTGAGAAAAAAAAAAAAAAAAGAGAAGGAAATGAGCAGAAAATGAACTATCCCCCCCCCAATGCCTCAATCAATTTTTGGGGATGTTTTTGCCCACTATTTTTGCCGGTGTTATTCGAAGAAGATTTCCAGGCTTCCCTGGGACCGCACCCTTGATCATAACAACCCGGAGATCCTTGTCAATCTTAACTATCTTCAACTTACGGATCTTAGTCTTAGTTCCTCCCATCCTACCAGGCATCTTCTTCCCCTTGTAGACATGCCCAGGTGTCGTTCCAGCTCCAATTGATCCTAGGGCTCTGTGGCTCTTCGACCCATGGGTCATTGGTCCACGTTTGAAGTTGTGTCTCTTTATCCCACCTGCAGAAATGGGGACAATTAATGCATCATTGTTAAGAGGGGAAAAAGAAGAATATGCATTCATCTTGTTACAATGTCAAACATAACCATACTGTTAGTTTGATGCATCTCACATAACCTTACACCAGGGTTCAACATTATTGGTTTCCCATCAACCCTAATTAACAAATTACTTGTTTGAGTGAACGCTACAAACCAATGTCAACATGGAAAAGATGCGATAACATGGTCAAAACGGGGTCTAGGATTTCATAAGCATTCTCTCCATTTAGATGATCAGCCCTCATCTAAGGAATATTAAATTCTGTTACTGCATATTGACATCACATAAAAAAAGATCACTAGCTTGTGACTAAAACAAAATGATTAATATATATACACACACACTTTATGTATACACCTGGAAAATATTATGCACAAAATTAAAGAAGGCTCAATTAAGTCAATCAAGTCATTAAGTAGGAATATAGAGAATAATATCAGGAAATATGCGGTTTCAGTAAAAGCATGAAATATCTTGCATAGAATAGCTAACTTAGGAGGGCAAAAAGAGATAAGCTACCTCTTTGGACAAGATTGAAGAATGTATTGAGGTCACAAATAATATGCTATTCCAATCTGAAGTGGGTTATATAGTTAAAACTAAAATTGAAAAAGGCATATTAGCCTTATAACCAAGTGTAGAAATATATTGAATGCTTGAAAACGGGGATTGTAAGACTCCTCAAGGTCATATAAGATGACCTACAAAAGTGTGCACCACACATAAGGGAAAAGGTAACTCAAAATAGATGATACCTCTCATTACAGATATCCAGATGGGTTGAAATGCAAGGTACACCACTAAAAACAAATTTGACAAGGCATGGTAGCTTCATGGATAGGGGAAGTGCACCCATTGCTTACATGGACATGGCATGCAAAAATTCACTGCTCTTTTTTGAATTAATGTTAGCATGTTAGTTGCGCAAACCCCAACGTATATTATTAAGTTCAACCATTTAAGTAACACTTCAAGGTTAACTTCAAGTCAAACTGGGTCTTCCCTTCCTCATACCTCAGTTTTTCTCACCAATACGATCCATGCCACTTGCCATGATGAGAGACACCGAGATAGTTTTCCAATAATATATCGCCCATAAAAACGGCTTTCATTTTCTCCTTTTCAAATTTGAATAGCACTTTCAATGCAGCATTTTCATTTTGAGCCAGACGTTATAGGCCATCAGTCATTGACTGTTTAATGCCTTCATCAATTAAACACAGCAGACCTAGTTGTTGTGCTACTAATATTCCATTTTAATTCAGCTGGATACAGAGATAATTACATGACAATGGCAGGCAAATCCTCATTTTTAATCAACCGTATGTGGTCCTCGATCAAACTATTCATCCATCTGTACTTTGGATTAGATGTTTGCATCTGGATGTAGGGTCGTGACTAAACCAAATTAGGCAATGTACCAATTGTTACTAATTCATACCCATTCTTATTAATTCCTACCATTACATACGATTTTGTACCAATGCATACCCATTGGTACCAATTCATATGATTTCGAACCAATTGGTGCCGACTTGTATGGTTTTGTATCAATTGGTACCAATTCGTATTCTTCATTCCAATTAAACTTGGTTCACCTTTCTTTGTACTCCGGCCCAAATTTTGTACCGAGGGAATTAGTAATCATGATTCATCTACCACTATGTTCTCGATTAGATGAGCTGAGCATATATGCAAACACCTAAGAGAGAGAGAGACAGAGAGAGATAGGATAGGGTATTATACCTTGGAACCCCTTCCCGATAGAGTTCCCAGAGACGTCGACGAGGTCCCCCTCTTTGAAGATGTCTTCAACTACGATCTGGTTCCCTGGCTCGAATCCCTCGACGGAGGTGAGCCTGAACTCCTGCAGGTGGCGAAGGGGGACGGTGCCGGCCTTCTGGAGGTGGCCGAGCTCGGGCTTGGTGAGCTTCCTGTCACGGACGCGGCGGTATCCGACCTGGACGGAGTCGTAACCGTCGGTGGAGGTGGTCTTGACCTGAGTGACGACGTTTCCCTCACGGAATCCGACGACGGTGACGGGGACGGCGGTCCCCGAGGGCTCAAAGAACGTCATCATGCCCAATTTGGTGCCCATGACACCGACACCGGCTTCGAAGCCGCACTTGACGACCAGCGAAGACGATGCCCTCTTCCTCAAAGAAGAGGCCTTATTCTTAGAGGGTGAGGAATGGAAGAGGGAGGAGGAGAAAGAGATAGAGAGGGACGGTTTGGGATGGTCACCCCTGCACGATGTGATTGAGGGACACCGGGCTACGGCGGAGGAGACCGCCATTTTTTTCTTCCTCTTTTGGGTTGGGTCTACCGTCAACACATTACTACAGGGGAGGGGAGTCACCCGTGTCATCCCTTATCCATCCTCCACGTTATCCTTTTATTTTCTTTTTCGTTTTTTTCTAATTTTTTTAATTATTGTAACAAAATATTTAAGCAGCGATAAGTAAATCACAAAGCTCCATGGTTAAACAGTACAACCACGTTGATCATAGGATGCTAACAAATTACTATGATGTAAAGAATAATATCAAGGAAGGCTTACAATATTAACAAGTCACTTATGAATTCACGAGAATCAATAATGGACTATATAAAATGAGTCACAAAATAAGGAACACCCTGGAATCTCAAAATAAATTGATCAATGATATGAATGTTCAGAATCTCGATCAATTACATAATCTCAAATAATTCAAACAGCAAACCAAACAAAGACAACAACAACAGAGCGTGGAATGGAATGGAACAAACAAATAGCAATAGGATCACTTACCTCGCAATTCACCACCTCAACTGGACTCACCCTATTCCAACTCTTAAAACAGGCAGAGAGGAAGTCCACTGATAAAAATATAATCTCAATCAGATACTAACATATAATCTCAATAATCAATTCTCAGTTTCACCCAAATCAAATCCGATGTTCTAAATACAAACCCTAAGTTAACGCAATCAAAATAACTCTCCAATTCTTATTTACCCAGTTCCAAAAATAAATTCATATTTCAGTCCCAAATCATAATTTTTGATTTAGAACTAAAATAGAACAACCCTAGTTGAAGAATAACGATGAAAAGAACAAGAATCCTTACCGAGTATGGCACGAAAAATATTCCACAAAGCTTTTCCTATTTTTTCCTAATTTTTCTTGATCTTCCCCATGAAAATGAGTCTCGGCACGCACGCACTCACCAAATAAACACCTCCACCGACTTCACCTATCATTTTAAATGGAATTTATAAATCCACTAAAATTACCAAAGTACCCTTCCTTATTAACCTGCGCAGCCTCGACTCAAACTGTTATATCTTGTTGTAGGAGAGTCCACTTCAGATGATACAACTTCTGTTGAAAAGGTAACGAAAATATCTACAACTTCTATGTCTAGGCCAAGATCAAAAGAAGCCTCCAACTATATTAAAAATAACGACGAACAGAAGACCTTGCAATTTCTTCTTCTAAGGGTAGAAATGGTAAAACAGCCATAACTTTTCTAATACAGCTCTAAATAACACCAAACTAATTTTATATGAGAGATAACTCAAAAATGAAGACTTCATATGTTTAGCACGAATTCCAAATATGCATCGAAGGTGTTTTCTGAAAATGCAACCAAATGCAAGACTTCAAGAATAATCAGGACCAAAAGTTCAATAGCATAAAATTATCCTATCCTGCAATCCAAATATGTAAATATTAACAAAAACTTAACAAGTGGGTTCGGGATATTACACTATTATCTGAGATGGGCCTCGAAATAGGTGGGCCCGCTCTTATTCTATTCTGGTCAATTCCTGTATTCTTGTTCCTTATTCGGATGAAAGGGATTTTGTCTCCTACAATCTTGTAAATCATACTCATAAATAAAGATTGCATATAATTATGTTACTGATAGATAGGGTAATGTTTTAATCAATATATAAAAATATATAGCCATATATATATATGTATATTTAAAAAAAAAATTAGATTCATGATTCATCCCCCTACCAACTCCAAATGCACTCATACATTCTCATGCGTATATTTTCACTAACAACGCTCATATTTTTATGCATGCATGTTTTAAGATAGTCTTAATAACAAACAACGGGGGCTCTAACACGAAATCAGCCGTTTGGAAATCAGCCTCATATAGGTGGGCTGAGCTGTTTCTTACTCGTAGAAAAACAGCCCATTTATAAATTGTAAAATGTTATACAACTGTTTTTTAGTCCTATTTTTAATCCACACATGTTTTATTTTTATTTTTTAAATAGCATACCTGATATAATAAGATACATATTTTTGTAAACAATAAAACATATATTTCAATAACTTAGCATGGATGCATTTAGTAAAAAATTTGAGGCATATATCTCGTTAATGTAAATATATATATGATGCTAACGAAGTACAATTGAAACTAGAGGTACAGATGAAAAAGAGAATGTGTAACAAAGCTTACATATAAATTTTTTGTTATACTTGATATATTTTACAACATTATTTTCAATATTATATATCTTATTAGTCACATTCACTCTAATAAGATGTATATACGCTATAAATATTTTATATATTTTAAATGAGTTCATACAATTTATTAAAATTAATATTTTATTTTTTATAATTATTTATCTCATTAGACTATGCATGTTAATTTTAAAGAATAAAAATGTGTGAGTTATATTTGGAGGTGAAAAAGGAGTCGAGTCTAAAATATTTTCCGTGGTGGGGAGTGGGGACGCTCATTACCTGTGACACTGTAAAATTACAGACAGATAACATGGGGTTGCCTTTTTCACGCTGGTAATTGATTGAATGATTGCTGATACAAGTAGAAATATTGATTTCATTTTAAAACCAAAAGAAATATAGACGTGTTGTTTACACTTTTTATGTATAACTCACGGTGATGATTATAAGATTATTCCTCATTAGAATTAATTTAATGACGGTGATTGCGAGTTGCGACCTCCATCATCACTGCCACGCTGAGAATAATGATTTGAACGTGGAAATAGTGAAAGGACAAGAGTTGTTATGCCAACTTATTTTTGGCATTAAAAATTGAAGTTTTGTGTTTTCTCATGAACTTACATTCAAAATAAAAATATAATGTTTTAAAATAATACGATGGTAGGTATGTATGGTTAGTTAGGGTCTAAAATGCACGTGCGACTGCATTTGTTGTATATACAATAGCACATTTTCGAATAGACTTATACGATTGTTATTTTATTTTTATAAATTGTTGTTCGAACATTGTTTTGAATGAAATTCATTTTAGAATACTTATTTGTTAGATATTTGAACTATTATTCAAATCCCGTTCGAACGACATTTAAACGATAGTTATAACGGTTATATGAATTTTTGTTAACATATATAGAATATGTAGGAAATATTATGTTAGATTAACCTTAACGTTGGCCATTAAAACATCATAAAATCCTTCTTCCATCTCCCCTTCCTCCTCCTCCACCCATCCGATTTTGCTAAACTTAAACAAATCTAATGGTTTAAAAAAATCCAACAAACAAAGAAGGTGCTTATATGTTGGAGTTCCCAGAAATCCCAAAAGTCAACAAATATGCAAAAATGAAAAATCCCCAAATCACAACAATCGCAATAAATCCACGGTTAGAGATGTTTGATGGGTTGCAATGCAAAAAAAAAAAAAAAAAGCCATATTCAAAGATAACACAAAAATTGAATAAATCCCATCACAAAAGTATCCAATATTCAGGTTTCAAAAATAAGGGGTGCTTGATGGGTTGGACCACAGGGGCTTTCACGGGCTCGAGTGCTTCCCAGCTCAATGGGGGGCCGTCGGAGAATCGGAGTGCAGAGACGGCCGAGGGACTGTCGAGGGGTGCTTGATGGGAGACCGTCGGGGAAGTTTTTCTATCCTATCAGATATATGGGTTGGCCATTGAAGATTTTCAAAGCAAAAAAGAAAAACCCTAGACTAAGGGTTAATTTAACTGATGGAAGAGGGTATTTCAATTTCCATATTGTTTGCATGAGGTTATTGTTGGGAAGGTCATCGAGGAAGTCAACAACAAATTTAAGATCGAACACAAGAACGAAAACCACATCACATGAAGAACACAAGATATACGTGGTTTGGTCTAGGCCTACATTCACTGGGCAAAAAACAGATAATCCGCTTTGATAGTTAAGATACATTAAGAGACTCACAAACTCTCTCATGGAGTTATCGTTTTTTAGAACCTCTCAACCTTTTTTTAGGATCTCTACATTGTATAATGTTTACCTAGTCTTGTAATTTCATCCCCAAGTAATCTTCTAGTTAACAAATAAATATTGTTCTCATTAATTAGGAGATATTCACTCTCCTAATTAACAAACAAATATTATTTCTTATTTTAGGAGATTCACTTTAAATATTAATTAAGATCAAATATTAAACAATATTCTATTTATTAGGTGTTCAACCTAATATGATTTCATTATGGTCATCCGATATGATACACCTGATCGAGACATAATCCCAACAGTTACATGGATTTTCAAAAAAGGTATGGGTTGTATGGATATAAGACAGTTTAAAGGGGTTATATGAAATTTTCCTTATTTATTATGTGACTTTTCAATACATGGACAAGATGATGTAACTTAATATTTGCAATATTTTTTTTTTTTTGGTAAACAATATTTGCAGTACTTTGAATACATAATTTTCCAACAAGAACGATGACAACCCGCATTAAAATCAAGTAACGGCCGCGTTTTAGGAATAAAACAATTTAATAACAAAAAGTTTAATAATTTACCCCTCGTTTGGATGGGTGTTAAAGTAGTACAAGGGTGGTATAAGAATGGATAGAAAAAATTGTAGTTTGTTTACAAAGTATAACTTGATATTATTATGTCAGTTTAAATGAGTATAAGAGAGCATAACAATTCTAAGTAACCTCTTATACCCATTTTATTTATTTTCAAGAAAGGTGGGGCCCACCATTACATAAAAAAAGGGGCGATTATTTCAACACCATAAACTTCTCCACCCACCCCTTAAATTTTTTTTTTTTTTTGTGATCCTAACCCACCCCCGACCAACGGAGCATCCATGAGGGGTCGCTTGCGAAGGCGTGGTGGACGACGTCACCGCCGACGGGAGAGGAGGAGGAGGAGCGGAGGTGGTTGAAGATGGAGGCGATGGCGAGACGTTGCAGGGAGGGTTGGGGGAGGCGGGTCCTCTCGAGGAGCAGATCGAAGGGTGTTTGTTGGTTGGTGGCGTTGATGGGGGTGGGCGGCCGCGACGACGACCTCATCCTCCCCCGTCGTGGCGACGCCGTTCACCACACCTTCGCGAGCGACCCCTCGTGGATGCTCCGCTGGTCGGGGTGGGTTAGGATCACAAAAAAAAAAAAAAAAAATTTAAGGGGTGGATGGAGGAGTTGATGGGGTTGAAATAACCGCCCCCTAAAAAAAAATTACATCTCATCACATAAAATCACCTATCATCACCTCTTATACATCAATAGGGTCCACATGTCAAATCAATTTTTTACACCTTATTCATATTTTATTTTTCATCAACCAAACAATTCTAATCTTTATTATTACGTTTGTCAATGAGAATAACAAAAAAAAAAAAACACAACCAAACAGAAAATCACTTATTCCATTGATAAAGTTATCTGTTCTTGGAATAGATATAAATTTCAGAATTGCTTATTTATCGATCCAAACGGGGCATAGCGATTCCATAAAATGGAACCACATATGAGAAGTGATAAAATGACTTGCATGTGATTGGTCTGAAATTAATTTGGATGATCAAATTTTGGGTTATTGAACAGGAATTTATTATTAAGAAAAAAAGAGAGAACAGACGTGGGATGACACAAATGTTTGGCGTGGGAGAGGCTCTCCCTCCCACTTGAGCTTTTTTTGTTAAACAAAAACAAAAATGTTCAGTGCACCGGACCGCACTTGAAATAAACAAATGTTGTTGTTGGACCAGTTTGCGTTCGGTACCATCATCCCAAGGGAACCACGTACAGTTTCATCTATATAAAAATGGGTATATATGTGTTTAGGTTTGTTCCAACAAGTTCAGTCTCCCTCCAATTCTTTCACCTTATTCTATTAAATCTGTTCAATAACCAGTGAAGTGAAAGGAAGATGAAGTCCTTTGCCCCATCATTGTTGCTCCTGTTTCTGATAGCCATCTCCTTTGGTAATTCTCACATCTCTCTGCCCCCCTCTACATAGTTTTTAATTTTCATAGAATCAGATTCTAAATATTCATTAATTCTTTCAACAAATGCACGGCCTTTCGTGCAATGCCATTTAATTTTCACCCTCCTCTCTAACAGTACACAATGTTGTGTGGAGCTGTGTTTGACGGTGTTCTGTATGTCAACAGGAATAAGCTAGTATTCAAAACTTGTGTATTCCTTGTGATGACAGAAGTATAAAATCGTCAGGGGACAATCTAGAGTCTATATATTAATTGATACAAAACTTTATTTTTATTTAAAAATCTACATCAGAGGACGTGAAGGCATCGCCAGCGATGTGCGTGGACCGGTACTCAATGGACGGACCGTGCACGGAAGGGCCGGGCTCGTGCTGCACAGACGCATGGTGCAGGCGAGTCTGTGAACAGAGGTTCAAGAAAGTCTGGGGATCCAGATGCATCCTTAGTGATACTTGTGAATGCAAACATGCTTGTTAATTTATTCATTCACCATCCTCCATCTTAATTATTTCCTCTCTTTATCTACTACATGCCCTTAATAATAATAACACACACATTGTGTTGTGTTCCCTCTTGCTATACTACTTATTATTCCATTGTATTCTAGCTCTTGCTTATCACATCACCCAGTCTGTAAACTTGTATATTTTGTGTTTTCTCCACATGCTTGTTTGTGCGTGGAAAGCACAAAATAATGATTTTTTTTTTTTGAAAGATATATATGTCATATCTCGAAATATATCCATTAATAAAAATAAGTTATATGCTCAAAATGCATTGTATGAACTATGAATCTAGTTATACATATATAAAAAATTATTAAATATTTTGTTTAACTAGTTAGACATATGTTGAATAGCACGTGGAACATCACCTAAACCATGTGTAATAGGCTCCACAAAAAATTATCGTATAAATGCATAAACAATAATGCATTTACATTTTTATCTGTTCATCTCGATTTCATTTAAAAAAACACTTAGCGGGTGTTTGGTTCGGACGAACCAAACGCCCCCTTGTCTGTGTGCATGGAAAGATTAAACACTCTCTTAAATCAGCTATATCGCACTTCAATTGGTCATTAAAAATGTACATGATGATTCTCAATTGATTTTGTAACATATAGTAACTCGACACTACAAAAGTAGCACTCCCATAACTATTAAAGTGTAAAACTGACCGGGCTGACCTAGCATGGCTCGAGCCTACCTTGTTCACATCCTATGCCAGTTGCCAGCACGGTGGGTTATGTTAAACTGACTCCCAAATATAAACGATGTTGCACTGTTGCCAACATTGTGCCACATAATAACAAGACAATCCACCTTAATTATTTTTATTTGTTTATTTAAGAAACGATAGTCCATTTATATTTAGCCAAAAAACGGTTACAAATGGGCTGAAGAGGAAGCATGGAAGGGGAGAAAGGAACAAAGAAAGAAAGAAACAAGCATAAATCTCCAGTTAGCCACCCCTCTCCACAGCTCCATGAAAATCATGCCGTTACTCGTTAACCAAATCGCCCATGGGCTCGTCTGAATTAGAATCTGCAGAACCTGTCCTGAATGCTGAGCCAATGGACCACAACTTAATCATTGTGCCAACCTTCATTACGAGCCAATGGACCACAACTGTCATTACGTTGGAGTGTTTGAACAGAGAGAATAAGTGGATATAACTATGCAAAATTATAGAAGAATAAATTGATATTTGTATTTCAAGTCTCTTTATGGAATTGTGTTATTCTTCCACTGGTATAAGAAGATCCACCTATTAAATCACATAAAATCACATTTCATCACCTCTTATACATCGATGGAATCCACATGTCAAATCAACTTTTTATACTTTATTCACATTTTATTCTTCATCAACCAAACTCTCTAACCTTTATTATTGGATTTTTCAACAAGAATAACTGAAAACACAACTAAATAGAAAATCATTTATTCCATTGATAAAGTCAACAATTCCTGGAATAGGTATAAACTCTAGAATAACTTATGCTTCAATCCAAACGAGTTGTAAAAGGACTTGGATAACCATTCATTTATGTAGTTTTAACTGTGTATATATTAAGAAAATGAAAAAAAAATCTGCATACAATTTATTCAAACAATAATGATTTTTGGGCTCCAGTTGATAGACCCTATCACAAGCCTTATGATATGGCAAGATTGAATTTTTCACTTTACCCTCATTAATTTGAGCGCTTTTTCCATAACCATTCCTTTTAATCTCGAGGTGGTTACGATTTAGGATATTCTTTCTCTTTTTGATGCAATCAATTCAATTGAATGCTACAAAAATACACGATTTACAACTTTTTTATTTAGATTGATCGGTGGAAACGAAAACAAATTATCGAATTTAGTTTTGGTGGGGATTGGAGGAGAAGAAAAGAATTACTCGATTAATTTTTTTTATTTGCGACCTGATTGTGGTGCAAACAATGGCGATCCATTCATGTTATATATTTTTTATCTGAATAAAACATATTGATCTGATTTTATATTCACCTTTGAATTCTCATATACATTTTTTTGGGATGCCATTTAATTTAAATTTAGATACATGGCCACTGTATCTGAATTTTATATGCATTTTGTGTTTATGTATGATTTGTATAATCGTTTTTGTTGTTATGTATGTGTATAATTATGCATATTGAGTTATTCAGCATATTTTTTAGCATTGCATGATCATTATTCAAATCATTCAGATTCAAGATATACTTTCATCTAATGTAAAGTTGTTTGATTCAGATTCCAGATACACGTATATCTAAATTATTTATCCAGCCCAATTTGCTGTTTGTTATTTTTGTTCCGATGAATTTGATTAATGTGTGTCTAAATAATATTTAATAGTTTTTGTCATTTATTTTTAAAGATTTTTATTAATCATCCAAGCAATGCCCCATTATTACGTAGACCATAATTATTTCATATGAATTTCAGATACATAACTGTATCTTAATATTGTATCTGAGATTTGTATCTGAAATTTTTTAGATACATGTATATCTGAAAAAACTAATATAGGACTGTATCCAAATCTTTATATCTATATGAAAAAACTAATATACTCATCTGTATCTAAAATTATAATATATTCATCTGTATTTGTAGCTGTATCTGAAAAAAAAATGGAGGTAGAGGTCGGAAGAGGTGGAATGAATTTTTGAAGTGGCGGATGCTTTAGGAGAATAGATTTCTAAAAAGGGAGTGCTAGAAGGCCTCAAATATTAATGAATGGTAGCATTGTCTTTGTTCTTTTTACCTTTTTAAAAATTCAAACAAAGAATCAATCAGGTAATGACACCTATTAAAACTTCTCAGTGAGACTTAAAATTTGAGACCATGTAGCAAGACTCTTATGTATAAGAGGGGTGCAACTCGGGCGGGTTGGGTCGGGTTCGGGTCGGGTTCGACTTTAACCCACATTGCACAGAGTCCAACCCGAACCCGAGCCCGAACCCGGCCTCAACCCGAACCCGAACCCGACCTCAACCCGCGGGTTCGGGTCGGGTTCGGGTTGAATTCGGGCTCGGGTCGGGTTCGGGTTTAATACTTAAAAGATCATAAAAATTATTTAATAAACAACACAATAAACTCTAATTAATTAAATGTATATTCACCACAAAAAAAAACTTACAAAATCCAAATAGTTTATGAATACATATTTTAAATTTTAAATAAGCTAAACATAACTTCATCGTTTTTCAACAAAAATATAAAAAAAAACATTTATCAATTCGGGTTCGGGTTGAGCCCGCGTAACCCGACCCCCCAACCCAAACCCGACCCGAATTGGGTTCGGGTTAGTTCGGGTTCGGGTCGGGTTGAACCCAGCAGAGAAAAACCTCAACCCAAATCCACCCATGAACCAGGCTGGATCGGGTTCAACCCGCCCAAGTTGCACCCCTATGTATAAGAGGGGAAAACATTCACTGGTTCGAATGAATAGAACCGTCATTCGAGCTGGGTATGCATGTATCGATGTGGTTATACAACGTTTAATAGTTGCCATTACTAAGCGGATTAATAGAAATGGATGATGCTGTTTCCTATTTTAATTTTAAACCAAAAGAAGAGCACGAGGGTGCAATAATCACAGACACGAGGATGATCTGGTTTGGCTCTACTTTTTCATATATTATATGTACCTCAGTGATGATGATTCATCACTAGAAAAGATTAATCTAATGATATTGATCACTAAATATAGCACTGATTATTATAAAAATAACAACACAACCCAATCAAAGTTGTCAATATTTTATTCATTCTGATCCTTATACCCCTTCATTAAAAATAAAATTAAAAAAAGCGAACGATGCAACCAACCTATTCATATGAGCTCCCATTTGAGGTTTCTGTCATAACCAACCCAATGACACACATTCATAATAATCATGGCACCGGACCACAATCGCAATAAACAAATGTGCCTTTATTGTCCATATTTTTTTTGTAGCTTTCCAAATTTTAAGGAAACCACGATGCCATATTATAACGTTATATATATACATTTATGTATCGCAATAAGTTGCTCCACAAATCTACATCTCTGAATCTCGATAAATTTTCTCACCATCATCCCACATGCATGCTGTTCAACCAAGCGAGCCAGTGAAGGAAAATGAATTCCTTTTTCCCAGCGTTGTTGTTCCTGTTCCTGCTAGCCTTCTCTATTGGTAATTCGTACATCTCTCTGCCCAAACAATTTTTGATAGGTCAAACAGGTTGATTAATAGGCCTTTCTTCACTATCTTGAGCGTGACTTATGGAAATAGAGAAGTAATTCCACTGTTTCTTTTTCCAACAATATGGAGGTCCCCTCTATGTCCAGACATTTGTGAAAAAAAAACCTATATGGAGGTCCCTATATTGGTTTCTCATACCTATATTGGTTTCTCATAATGTCAACTTAATTAATGTACGTATGTTTGTTGTCACTTCAGAGGATGGCATGGCAGCGCCAGCGATATGCACGGACCAATACTCGGTCAATGGGCCGTGCACGGAAGGGCCGGACTCGTGCTGTACCGACTCATGGTGCAGGCGACTTTGCGAGCAGAGATTCAAGAGTCTGGGGATCCAGATGCATATTCAGTGACACTTGTGAATGCAAACATGCATGTTGATTCATTTGCATCCATGCATGTTGTCTTCCCTTGTTAATTACCAACACCCCCCCCCCCCCCCCCACTCTCTCTCTCTCTACGCGCGCATATGTGTTGTGTGTCAGTGTGTGTGTGTGTCTGTGTGTGTTATGGCGTTGTGATTTGCTATAGTATTGGTGTTGTGATTTGCTATAGTATTGCCCTTTCAATGTATTTCGGTCCCCATTAATGCCAATATTCCATCACCCGATCTGAGAGTGATGCTAATAAGATGAAGGAATATATGCTCAACGTCTTTGATGAAGGAAGCCAACCTCAACCAGATTCTATATCTCACACCCCCAATGTTGTGTCTGCATGTGTGTTCTGTGTGTTTTGTGCAAAAGAAAAACCAAGCAAAAAAAAAAAATGTTGTGTCTGCATCAAAAATTTAAGCCGATATATGGGGAATGGGAAACCGTTACTCTCCTCTTAGTCGTTTTAATTTATGGGGATGTAGTTTGTTCAGCCGATCTGGTGAATTCAGTGTTGTTTGTTAAGTCCATGCTATGTATAACATTGCACAACAGAAAAAAAAAAAATCCCATGTTCTCACAGAAAGATTTCAAAATAGCTGTTGAATGATTAACTAAAAAATGGAAACACAATACCAGGAGTTGATGCTAGTATCCTCTTTATGGTCCTATTCAGTCTCGCTGAAGATTCAGCGCAGCTTGAACTCGAAAGAGCAACAAGAAATCGGTTCTGCTCCCACATAAAGAGACTAATCTTTTAAGCTTCCACTTTACCTACTGGAGATCAAAAGAAACATTATAGCCATACAGTGGAGAATTCCAATGACCCTCTGCAACATTCCAGATCTCATCATAGGCTGTAAAATAATTTTCGCATGACCAGGATGCACCGATGTCTTCTGGTGCACCAGCAACTGGTTGGAGAAGTGCTGCGTCCACGACATCCTCCATTCCCATCTGCGGGGCCACAAGTTGACCGGAACACCACAACTCATCCGCCCCTCCAGTGATGATAGGATTCCACTGACCATTCTCGTTATTCACAGATGGTGATGAGCAAGCATCATATACCAGAGAAGACCTGACTGTACTTGCAGCCAGGAGCTCAGTCCGAACAGAACTCCCACTAGTCCCAGCCTGACTTGTTACCTCGTTCAGTCTCACCATCTGTTTGTCCCGATTCATGCTGAGATCCTCAACCTCACAGGTATCCATGTTCACCTTTGTAGGACTCTGATGTGCCTCTCCTCCGCTTTCTGGTCTGGTCCTCAAGATAGAATGACCACCCACATCCTTTTTTTCTGAAAACAGTTTGGCTTTGAGCACACCAAGTAGGCTGCCATCCGCCATTTCACACTCATCCTCAAATGAGAAAGGCGGCATGTTCTCCTCTGAGTTATCAGAACCAATGCCAAGTGATAATTCTGGTTCAAAGTTGGTGCGTGCATTAGCCCCCCTGAGTGTCCTTGCAGCCTTGTCATAGGCATGGGCTGCATCTTCTGCAGTGTCAAATGTGCCGAGCCAAAGCCTAACCTTCTGAAGTGAGTCCTTGATCTCAGCCACCCATTTACCAGATGGCCTTTGCCGGACTCCAATAAACTTTCTTAGCTCTTTTGAGGATTTCCTTCTATCTCGAGGACAGTCCACCGTGCTCCCCATTGTGATTGCCCCTTTTTATTATTCTTGGAAACAAGCCTCATATGTTTCACAATCTTTTAAAGGTGTCCTGGAGAATCTCCTGTCATGAATAGGGACGATGATACAATGACGATGGTTTTATTTTATAAAACAAAACATCTCCATAGGAAATTAAAACAATGAAAATGATGTCACCAGATGCAGGCCATGTTGTTTGTATCACCACGACATAAAGAAAGGTGTTGGTGGTGGGCCATGAGAGGGAGCAAGTGACAATAGCAAGAGATGGCGGAATAATCAGAGACAAGAATAATCTCTAGCTCATTGCAAACACAACATGGATAAAAATAATCTTACATTAAAATTTAAGGAATTTTACCCCTTCCTCTACAGGTTTAGAACTCTCATCTACAAGGCAAAAATGCCTCAAATGCATGCCTGCTTGCAGAGGTAATGCATGAATGTCTTCACATTGATGGAACATTAAACAATGACCAAGTCACATGCACCAATCGAATCCAACCAACGAAGTATCTACTACTTGAATCGATGCCACATGAAACAGAAGCCAGAAAAACCAACCATCTACTTGAATGCATTCAGGCTTACACAACATGGTGATCAACCATGTTGTGATCTAGCAAATCCCAGGGAAAGCCTCCACATATGTGAAATCCCTTCCCAGAAGCTGACATATAATATGGTGTAAACTGTAGCGCACTCAAGAAATGACAGAAGTTAATCAAAGTAGGGCTTCTCGACGCTTAGTTTCAAAAAAAAATTCTGGTATTTTAAAGGATCACCCAGTCTTGATATCTGAGAACACCAGTTCTATTGTAAGTTGTAAGAGTCTAGAGATGAACGTCCCTTCCACAGATAAAATTCCCCCATCGTATAGGATCTCAAATATATCAATGCCTTCATCAACAAACAACTCAAATGGCCAATTCACAAATAAAAAAGCTACAAAGATGATAAAAATGCATGGAAAATTAGCTGGGTGAGAGAGAGAGAGAGCGCTTTTGGACATGCACGCATGTCATGACCATTAACTAGGGTATTTTTTGCTGCAAACTCAAGCTATTGTCCAGTTAGAGAAAGAATCTTGAGTCATTTTTATGAAAAAAGCAATGGCGAAGAAGAAATGAACAAAGGATTGACTGAATAATTATAGTATGACATCTTGAATTTTCACAAAATTGGGTCTGCTGCGTCATTAACAAAGTAAATGACAGCTAAACTGACAGTCGTGATATTTATCAAGCAAATACTACATCAGAACGTAAGACATACTTGACATTCTTCGTAACAGCACGTGCCTCGTGTAGCATGCAATTATACCCATGAATATGGAGGAGAGCCATTCCTTCAAGAGGTGCAACCTGTAATTGTAGCGGAGAAGATATAAAGTTGTATTATTTATATGGAAAAAATGGAAAAAGAATTGAAGCTCTCTGGAGAAAAAAAAAAAAGGTCACCTCTGCCACAACTCCTCCTCTGTGATTATAGAAAACTGTCTCCCCTCCGACTAGGGACTGACCGGAAGAAGCCATGTTGGTGCTCAACTCGTTCTTTGTTTTGGACATCAAACTTCCAGTCAAATATATTAAGAGTGTATATTGAGTAGTGCGTCCTCCTCCAAGGTCAACGCTTTCATCAATGTGCCTTCCAAAGCGTTGTCCCACCTTGTATCTGATAAAAGTTTCAAGTTATTGCAGTAATGATCATATCTAATAAAGGATTTAAATTGAATATTTATTCTTCATTGGAAAATCTATCAAACATTCTATCAGAGATTAGATAAACCTGTAGAATCTGATGTTGGGATTGAGACCGACGGCGACCTTGCCATGGACTCTTATATTATGGAACAGGCTGTGAAGGCCGGATTCCCAGATGGCGTGGGCGAGAAGGGGATCTTCAACGGAGATGCGATCGTTATCCCTGAAGGCCTCTCCCTTGGACGGACCAAGGCTCCCTTGCTGCCTGAATCCCATAGATTCAGCCACTTGGACGAACGCCTTCGATTCCGCACCACTGAAGAAGTTCTCCACCTGAAAATCTCATCTAAAATTATGTTAAGGATATTCAATTTGAAAATGTTACAAATGGATAATGATAAATTACAGTGAAGAGATGGTCGGATTTGAGAAGGGTAGATCGGAGATGAGATTTGGGTTTGATGGGAGGCCATTGATGTTGCGGATTCCAATTCTTCTTATTCGATTTTTTACCACCTCTTTTTTCTTCTTCTCCATTCCTCGCCATCGCTGGCCCTCCCCTTTTCCTACCCCCGGAACCGTCCTCCATGTTATTTCCACTACACCCCCCTTTTTTTTTCTTTCTTTTATTTCAAGGGATCATCGTGCTTGGAATTTTAAATCCCTACCGTCCATCCAGTAGATCACACGCAAATCCTTAAAATGCTAAGCAAATTTGTTATCAATTTTTTGTTTATCTAATATTAATACACGTCTTCGAAAAATGTACATGACCCACTCAAAGTTAACAAATATTTATTTTTATTTTTATTTTCTAAAAATTCATATATATATATATAACCTTGTAAAAGTTTTTCTAGTTAAGCAAACAACACCCTATAGTAGAATATTACGTTAGTTAACTTTATATTAACAATATGTGCGCCACCCCTTGTTTGGCGAGGTCGTTGAAATTAGGCCTGTCAACGGGTCCGGTCCTACCCGGACCCGACCCGACCCGAACTCGATTACACGTGTAATATACCCGATCCGATTTGAACCTGACCCGAGTTGGACCCGACCCGGCGGACCCGAACAAACAAACGGGTCGGGTCCGGGTCCACCCCGCCCCGACCCGTTGGACCCGAGACCCGATTGTTTTATTAAAATATGCTCATATATTATAAGACCATTAGTATTAGTTGATACATAATTTTATTTCTTACTTAACTTATTTTTGTATCTACAAGTTCATAAATCATAATCATAATAAGTCTATAAATCGGTTTGTTTTGGACAATTAACTTATTAGCTTTTGAATTTGTATGATTAATTAGTTTGTTGCATGATTTATGTTTATTATTTAGGTTAATATGTTAGTGTTTATTGTTTTGAATGTTGTTTAGGTTAATATTGTTTTGAATGTTGTTTAGGTTAGTTATGTTTATTATTTAAGTTAATATGTTTTTTTATGTTAGTGATTATTGTTTTGAATGTTGTTTAATAATTCATTTACTTCTTTTGAATTGTATAAAATTATATTCAAACATAGTCTCATTAACAATAATGTTTTATTACAAAAAATTTCAAATAGAATGATAAGGCAAACAAATACATGAGCTCTTCTCTTTTTTTTTTTTTTACCCAACCATCCGGGTCGGGTCGGACCCGGACCCGACCTGGGTCCGACAGGTCCGGGTCCACATTTCCCCAGACCCGCCGAGTCCTAGGTTGGACCCGGACCCGCCGGGTCCTGTCACGGATCGGATCGGGTCCGGGTCCACCCCGACCCGACCCGGACCCGACCCGTTGACAGGCCTAATTGAAATGCACCCTCCCATGTTGGGAAGTCACGGGGTCAAACCCGAAAAATCTCTTTGTGGGTGTACTAGTTCCTCCTAGGCCTTGGTTGTGGGCTTTGAGCCCTGTTGTTATATCCATCCTTGTAGGTATTTTTATAAAAAAAAAAAAAATACACAAAAAAACAAAATGTATATAACTTTATACTAACAATATGTATATAACCCCCTACAATTAAAATTTAACAAAATACAAAAAAAATCTTGCACGTGACAAAAATGCCCTTCCTGACACTTATTACACTGAATCCCTTCCTTCATCCTGCTTCTCTTCTCTCTCTCTCTCGTCTATAGTTTTACTAACAAAGGTTAAAATCAGGAAGTTGGGATTATGTTTCGATCCGGTGTATCAACATCGGATGATCATGATGAAATCATATTAGGGTGGGTACCTAATTGATAACTAATTAAGATTTGATCTTAATTAAGATATAAAGTAAATCTCGTAGAATCAGGGAACAGATTTGTTTGTTATTGTTTGTTAGGAGATTACTTAGAGAGGAAGTTATTTATTCATATAAATATTCTTTAGGGTTTTAGGGTAAAACAAGGCATGACTAGCATAAATAAAATGTAGAGATCCATAGGAGAGAGGTTGAGATGGTTCAAGAGAGGGTAACTCCATGAAAGAGAGTTTGTAATACTTTTTGTATCTCAACTATCATAGTGGATTCTCAGTTTTCGCCCCGTGGATGTAGGCCTAGGCCGAATCACGTATTTTTTGTGTTCTTCGTGTGATGGTGTTCCGTTCTTATACTCGATCTCGTGTTTTATTGTGGATTCCGCGTATTTGTTTCCTAACAGAAGTCCCGTGTGCATTGACCGATTAGGGAAGCTCTGTTTCAGTTAAAGAGAAGTGTGTGTGTGTGAAGAATGGAACGGAATAGAAAGCTATTGTCTCTCTCTCTCAAGGGTTATATGGATTTTCAAAAAAACACAAGAGGATGATATATTAGCCAACTTTCAGGGGTTATACACATTTTTTTTTTTTTTTAATATCAATTTGAACAATTGTCGGTATTTTATTCTACTTATTTTTTATATAAAATGAAATAAGTTATTCTCCTTCACTTATTTTTATAATTTTTTTTTTAACCGACCCTTTATTCCCTTGCAAAGCCAAAAAGAATGAAAACATTTATGTTCATAATTTTTGCTAGATTTATTTAAGTTATGTTTTTTTTTTTTTTTTTGAAATTGGATGAATGGAGAGTTCCATCTCTTTATCGTATAAATTGTTGACGTAACTCCTAAATAAAAGTAATGATGAAAGGATCTTCGTTTTTGCCAAAAAAAAAAATGAGCACGCAATGATGATATAATTATTTTAATTAATTTTATTATGGTAATATCAAAAGTTTTTTTTTTAGAACCAAGGATCAAGCATTAAGGTCCGTTTCACGGCTATTCTCATTCGTGGAGCTAAATTTCACTTTTCATTGTTATAACCGTATTTTTCAGAGAAAAAAAAAAAAGATTTCTCTTTAATTTTTAAGTCAAATTTACCAAAATGCCCTTAGTGCATCCACGAGGAACAATAAATTTGAGAATGTAGATGTTGGAAGTACGTAGATGTTAATTTTATGTGTATGTACAAAAAAAAGGTAATTGATTCACATTACACATTAATAATACATACTTGTACCTATGAGTAAGAGTTCATATCCTTCATGGTAGATTCTCTGTCGTAGCAAATAACAATAGGACACATAGATAGTATAAAAAATTATGTTTAATTTTTAATAGACTCTGTTTTCATGTTCTCTTATTACTGGCTGTCATAGAGGCTTTTATATATATTTTTTCAGAGAGGATCCATCAGAACTGCATGAGTAGCGTCACGCGCAGTGACCTTGTTTTTCTTTTTGACAATGGCAAACGATCAATTTAGAGGAAGCAGATGGATTACTAGCGTGGGTGGAAGAATCACGTGCTAGCAGGGTCGTCCTTGTCAATTTGCAAAAAATCATTCATTATCCGTTGTTGCGTTTTATTTCAGTAAATAGACAACGAGTGAGCCTCCTTCATAACTGTCCCACCCGCACCCCCAACCAATCACACACACACACACACAAGAGAGGACAGAGAGAGAGGAAAAGAGTTGTAAAATATTCGGCATGTGATGAAGTGCTCCCTATTGTTTATTTTAAGTACGTGTTTCGCATGTGTTTAAGCAATCTGACTAATATAATATCTTAACCCTTTGTTGATGCAGTCTGACCATTATAGTATCCTGACTCTCTAAATGAACCTCTAACTAGTTAGTTTAGGCTTGTCGCATAACTCTGATAAATTGATGTCCATATATTCTCTAGTTAAGTATTTAATTACGTCTACGAGTACAATTATTTAATGACAATGAAATAATTGATGCGTCCACGGTTTAGTTCGGTGGAGGAGGAGGACGCATATCCGCTCTTCTTCTAAAGTAAAAAAAAAAGCTCAGGCATGCCTACTGATTTGTTGACAACGAATGACAGGCAGCAATGATGATGTTGATTAACACACCCACATTGACTGTGCTACTAAAAATCATTGCAATGCTTTAAAACTAACATCTCATTGTAGCCAGGGTCCGATTATTCATATGATGACTTACACTTTGACACTTCAATTGTGATTCCCCATGCTAAGGACGGGGACGAACGAACGGACCAGAGAAGTACAAATTTTAGGACATCGATCAACAATTATATATATATATATATATATATATGGATGGGATACTCATAAATAATTGATTAAATGATCAGGATATAAATAGGATGGAGTTGGGGCTGGCGTAGGATATCGATCATGAGGAGGTGGCGATGCAATAGGGCTCCCAGATCAAGAATGGCCTTCGATTCTGATTACACCTCCTAATGTGTCGCATGAGGTCCTCTGGGTTTAGTTTGCTGTTGGTCAATATGAGCTTCTCCGGAGGTGAGAGCTGTGCCAGCTGCTGGTGCCCCTTGGGATGTGCAGCAGCCATCACTGCCGCTATCTGGCTGCTATGTGCGCTTCCCCTCCTCCACCAGCAGTCATACGGGTTCATGTAAGCTGCTGCTGCTGCTGACGCCTTCTGAGGACCAACAACTTTCACCTCCTTTCCAAGCAGATGATGATGTTGCTGAGTTGGGCTTTCTTGCTCCAGTTCCACCAACGATGCAATTTTCTTATCCAACTTGGATGATGTGGTGGTGGTGGGCGTCCTCGTCATCCATTTGTTTGGGTGGTGGCTGCTCAGGGGCATCCGGGTGAGGATCTTGGTCATCACCAGATTTGTTGTTGTTGTGGTTGTTGGAGAGAGTTGGACTACCATGTCAGTAGCCTTCTCACTACACTGGAGCTGGGGTGGTGGCTGCCTGCAGGTTGTCACACTCACCCCAACCAAAATCTCTACATCCTCCTCCTCCTCCTCCATTGCCTCCTCTTTCTGTTCTTCTTCTTCTTCTTCTTCTTCTTCTTCTTCTGGTACACCTCTTTCATCCTCCTCCTCATCTTTGTCTGCATAGCCACATTTTGTCATCTTCACTAAGCCTTTATCTGGTTGCTGGTGTTCATGCTCCTCAATGATTTCCTCCTCTTCCTCCTCCTCGTTTTCTTCACCCACCACCTCTGCTTCGACCTCCCTGTCACAATGGATGGAAGAAGAAGATTGTTGCCCGGTGAATGTGGTGGGGATGTCGATGAAGGAGAGGACGAGGCGACCGTTTTCGCGTTGGACATGCAAGTAGTTCTGGGAAGGGACGGGGACGGCCTCAACGACAAGGCGGCCATCGACTCTGTGGGGCCTCATGTGGAGGCATGGCCCATCGCGGCGCGATATGGAGGGGAGCGGAGGTGGGTATGACTTTGGTGCGGACTTTTTACTCATGGAGGAGCAGTGGTAATTCACCGACCCCATAAGCTGCTGCTTCTTTTCATGCCTCCGACGCTTCAGTTTTGTCATGCTCTCATCCTCCTCCTCATCATGGGCTGCTGCTGCTGCTTCGTCATCCCCTGCCTCGGATGAGGGAGGGGAGTTGAAGAAGTCGAAGTCGAACTCGTCCGAAGAAGTGAAGCAGTCAGTGCCCGTCTCGGAGCCGAGGCTCTCGGTGCAGATCTCCAGGCTCTTCTGGCTCAACAAGCAACCAAAGGAGGACCTCCTCTCGAGGGGGTGGATGTAGGGGGCCGGAAGCAGGGGATCATCTACTTCCTTCTTCTTCTTTTTCTTTAGGATGGAGTTCCATACGTCTGACTGTCCCATCTCCTTCTCCTCCTCTTCTCCAATCATGCTTCCTCCTTCTTCTTCCTCCTCTTCTTTCATGGAAAGATTGGATAAGGAAGAGGAGGAGGAGGAGGAGTGGAGCAGCTGGTTCTGTGCTCGCCATGTCCTGGAGGACATATCGGCAGACAGGGTCCTCCGCAGGGATGAGGGGGAGGAGGAGGATCCAAAGCCGAGGATGGATCCGATCCCCTGCCTTCGATCACCCATTGTAGCCGCCACCTCCATGAAAGATGACGATGATACCGAGGGTGGTACTCCTTTGTACACAGCTGTCGCCATATATACAGCTGCTTCCGTGGGGGGTCACAGAGACCCGAACAAAAGATCGACCTGGCGCTTCTTGAACACTGCAGCATGGAAGGCTATGAAATTATTAACAAAGCACCAATATCTATGGCCAATTCACAGCTTAACTGAACTCTTCTTATTTAATAGAGCTATTTAATTCAATAGGACAAATAATTCAAAATGAATGATACCTGAAAACAAGGGCGGGAAAGAGATGGAACAGGGAACCGTGACTTGCTGGGCTTGAATTCAGTATTGCTGTGGTGAGGAGATAAGAAAGAGGGACAGCAGTATTTGTAGTGTCTGGGAGGGGAGTGTGTGTGTGTGTGAGAGAGAGAGAGAGAGAGAGAGAGAGAGAACTGTGGAGGAAAGGGAACAACCAGGGCCCCTCCACCCAATCCCCACCTTCACCCCAGACTCAGTCCATAAATTAATTAGAATAAGAAAAAGAAAAAGAAAAGAAAATATGTACACTTTTCAGCTTTATTTTGTCATCCACCCCTTTTTGGGTTAATTGTATTGTATTTGTATTGACATTGTCTCGGACTATATTATTAGTATTACTACTATTATTCACTTCCATATTATTTATTTTTTACCGCATATTCTATCTTCTCTTTTAAGACAGCGGCAGAAAAAGGGAGTGGAAGAGAATCTATAAAATAAATACAACATCACTTTCTAAAAAAAGAATGGAAAAAGAAAGGGCATCTGAACAAAGGACGCGGGAAGTTTTTTTTTTTTTTTAATAAAAAAAGCATTTGGAAAAATAGCATGATTGGTCTGAGCCCAACCACCAGCGAGTGGACATTAGAGGATTTTCAGGGAATCCATTCATCCAACCTCAGTCCCCATTTCCTCAGAAAGGTTGTGGACGGAATGAAAGAAAAAATATTTGATGAAACAGTGGAGAATATATTTTATGTCTGTGGGCATGCATTCAATTCAATTCAATTATATATAATAAAAAAAAGTTCAAAAGAGAATGGGGGGGTGATTGCGTCACTCTCACCTCCGATTTTGGACGGTCTCAATCCAGCCAAGCCACCAGTCTCCTTGCCCCAAAAGGTGCTCCACTCTCCATTTATCTTTTTTTTTTTTCTTTTTAAAAAATTCTCTCCTTGTTCTTTTCTTCCTTTTTTTTTTTAACCTCCCTTGTTTGTTATTGAATTGAAATGAATGAACAAACAAACAAACAAAGTCCTCCGTAGAAAAGGTGGTCGTGACACCTGCTAAATCAAAGGTTTCTTTGATATTTTTTTTTTATCATCTTTTTGCACTTGCTTCTTTTATTTATTATAAAGTATAAATTGATACTCCTAATAGAAATCCCTCCTTTGAAGTTAATTCCCATACTCGCCTCGGTTTAATGATGCAATCAGAAACTAATTAAGGATCGGTAAAAAGTTCTAATTAATGAGCAAAGCTGCCTTCTGTAATCTGCTCACATTCAATCAGGAAACAACGATCTTGTGTACTTTAAGAAGTAGCTGATGAAAATACTTAAGTTGAGTTTGGATGTGAGTTTAAGGCGTTGAGATTCTTATAATCCTACGTTCTAAACTCAGCTTTTGAAAAACATTATTTTATTAGCTTTTCAACAATAAGATTTTTTGACATAAAAAAGGAAAGTGGTTTAAGAAGCTAAACGCTGAAAATATATTTGGATTCGCGTTTGAGAATTTTTAACTTTCAAACATAGAATTTACTCAAACGCATATCCAAACGGGGTCTTAATTTAAGTGTATATAAAGAAACATTTTTACTCTCACTTTTAACTGGTTATGTACCTCTATTTTAAAAACATATAATAGCTATTGTATTCTTATGCAAATGTGTATAGATTCATATATAAAAATAGTACTAAAAGTGAGAATATTGGATGTAAATAAAGAAGGATTATTCGTTTGTTTAATTAGATGAACGAGAATGTCTTACAAAGTTATTAAAAATACATAAAACATGAAAGGTTGGAGACCAAGAAAGTCGATTGATTCGGTTCTGCCACGGTCGGATGTTCTGTTGCTTACGTTTGTTATGTCTAATGGATTCTACAATACTGTAAATCTGTCGATCGTGATTATTTTTTTTTCCTTTGCTTTCTTCCATTAAGCACAAGTTCCAGCTGTGCTTTCTTTAAACGCGAGTTCGTTTTCCTTGGAAGCACTTATATTGAATCTATTCATTATTTACGTATGTCTACCTGTTTAGGCCTTTTAAGCACGCTAAATTGGAAGATGATGTACTGAACCCGTTCCGCAACCCTGTATAGTTGTCACGCCACTAATATGTTTCATAACCTTAGAACATGAAATTGTCTAGCACAATATATTATACACTATCTTAGTATATACTCTATTATAAAAATATAAAATTCTCAATTAAATTTTATGAGTATATATGTATATTATTATTTATAAAAAGATGCATTTTATTAGCTAAATATATGTTTTAAAAAAACAAAATGTGTGTGGGGTTGTAAATAGTGTTGCAAAGAGCATCCAAAAAGGAGAGTGTCCATAGTGTAAATATCAATAAATGGAATTAACTAACAAATTAATGGTTTTATCATTAATAAATAATCCATCCTTGGATCTTTACCCTCAAGATTCGTTCGCAGACTTATAACTTTACATTTGTCATTTCATATATGAATCTTTTTTAAATCTCGTTCTGAATTGAATTGTGAGCTTGGATACTAGATGATAAAAATTTGAATAGATGTTAAAATACGGAAAAGTGAGAGAAAATGAAAAAATTAATTAAAAGAAAAAGATAAAACAAAACGACAACTTTTATTAATCAACAAAAGTCAAAATATTAAAGTAAAACTGCTTGTTGACGTACAATATACACTAGCTCTTTAACACCCGCTAAAGGGTTTAGATAAACCACTAATTTTTTTACTAAATATACTAACACATATATAGTTCATGTAGAGCTTGAATGAATTGTATACATATTTAATTTGTTTTTGATAAAAAAAAATCATATACTATGATAAATTAATATATTATATTATAAACTGTAAAAAAAAAGGTCATGTGGAGGTATTTCACATTTTACAAGTAGCACCTAAAGTTAGAGGGTCATTCAAAAGTTGATCTATAGGTGCTCCACTGCAAGAATTAATGACATCATTTAGTAAAAAACCAATGTTTTGATGATAAATGAACGAACGCAAACAACATTTTTCCTTGTACATGTCATCAACCCATATTATATATATGGAATGGTTATTTTGAAGTACACATGAGTACTGATGTTGAGGGACTTCAAAGACCAAGATTTTTCTGTGTTCTATTATCGTTTTTCCCCCTCTTTTAGGGATATTAATTAATTACGTTGTTGAGTATCGCATATCCCCCCCCCCCCCCCCCCCCCCCCCCGGAAAAAAAAAAGGAAGGAAAAAAAGATTATTCGGGGGTCATTCGATGGAGGTGGCACTGTTAGAGCCCCAAAAACGTACAAAGAAAAGTTGATCAATCGCAATTGGAATTTGGAAAGCTTTTTTTCCCTCTCTTGGAATGACAAAAACGAAGGTTAGGAATAAAACTTTAAAGTGAAAGAGACATGCATTTGCATTTGCATTGAATGGAAAGGGAAGGAAGAGAGACGATCGAGCTGATCCATTCATCGATCAATATATATATATATATATACCCGACCGACCAATCCCGAGTGACACGCAAATATGTCTCCTTTATGTGGGATTGGGTTCACCACCTCCGAATCTAAACCTCGTCATCCAACCTCCACGATGCTATATATTGTATTCATTCATATGATTATTCCTTTGTAATTATAACTGTGGTGGTCCTTTCTTCATCATTATTGCTCCACCTTTCAGCCATGGCAATTTTGATGTTACGGATTTTAGTGGTGGTTTGAGTACACAATAAATTTTAATTTTTTTTTTATAAAAGAAAAATGGTGGCCAGCCTTTCATCCTCGTGTCATTCCGACAAAATTAAATATCAGTAGACCCTCTCTCCTAACATCCTATTCTTCCGTCTCTCTCTCTCTCTCTCTCTCAACATCGATCCTCCTCCCATGCATTCAATACTACATTTTATGGGAATCCCGTAGTCCAACTGGCTCTCATTCACAAAGTTGTATAATATTCCGTTTGTTCCGAGTCCGAATGGGGATAACTGAGAGAGACATTCCGACAAAATATCAGTAGACCCTCTCCTTGGTGCGCTAGATTTCCCCTTTTGTTTGCCATTTCTTGGTGCATGTTCTGTTTTTAATAAAGAAGTTACTACAATTCCTAATTATACTTTGTTCTCCAATCCATAGTGGGAAATACTGTGCACGGCACTTGCACTTACTACAATTCAGATAATTAATTAATTTGGAAAGATATACATAATTCAAATAACCATATATACAAGAAGTTAAACTATGATTAATTAATTATAAGTATGCCATTGCTGCATTGCAGGTATATGTGTATAATCAGTATGTGCAGTTTGGCACATTTTGAGGCTTGGTTCTTTCGATTCAACAACACAAGAGAGATATAAGATGAGATAATCAAAATAATTAAGTAACCCAACGTGGAACTTGTGTTGTGAAAAAACAGAACATTTAGAAAACAAGGCTGTTGGGTCATTGAATTGTGTTTGGGTTTTTCAAGCACTCACAGTCACAGGAACTAGGTCGATCTTTGCCTGAGCTGTGATGAGCTCAGAGCTCCAACGATATGATTGAGGTTTGAGTGTTCATGGTGAAATCTACCAAGTAAGAGAGGGATACTTGTTTGCATTCATTTACATCTTTATGTTTATGTACCTGTCAGTTTACAACCTACTAGTTACAATTACAGGATATCATTGAATTTAGATCCTTCGATGCAGAGTATGATTTTTTTTTCCTCTTGCGCAAACCAATGTCAATTGTCCGTCATGATTGACTCGATCAGAAAAATCAAGAGATGAATTTGGATCAATGTGTTTCAACTATTATTCTAAATTATGTCAATAAACAGAGAAGGAAGAAATAAGAAAAATCTCAGCTTGTCCCTCTAGCCAGGTAACAGAAGATTAAAAAATGAATGTGAGAAATATGAAAATCAAACCATCAACTTGGATGTTTTAAAATCTTGCCAAATAAATAAATAAATAAATTGGATGTTTTAATAGGTAAAAGAAGGGACAAAAAATGATGAATGGTTTTAGAAATTTGAAGATTCAATTTTAAACTCTCAAATTGACTTGTTTAATTTCTTCCAATATATATACCTATAACAAATGCTGATGTTGCAAACTGAACTTTGATTAAATTGGTAAGTACCTCCCACCTTATTATATATTTTTGAAAAAAAGATAGATATTTACTATCCGATTTTAATTACTTAACATCAGATGATAAACTCTGAAAGGGATGAGGGGAGAGATGAGTGGTTAATAGGAAATAGAACAATTAAAATAAGGATACATATGAATGGCAGCGTCTTGGTTGGAAAATGCATCTAACCCGTAGAACACCTCAGCCGGCCCGAAGCTACGTCGCACCCAATCGGTCCCCAATCTCAATGTCCTGCCAACCCTCCACTATACTAAAACAATCTCAATCTCTCACTGCAGCCTGAAATGAGTTCCACATGTTCTTGTAGTATGCTTTAACTCTTCGAAATATCACCTCATTTTGGGTTCTCCAAATCATCCATGTGCCCGTTGGTACTATAGTTTGTGATTTCCTCGTCTTCCGTTCGTTCGTTGATCGTGTCTCTTTTTAGCTTTTTTCTTTCCCTCCATAACTCTTCTGAATTCGGAAAGGAACATGTCAGCCCGGTTGTGTGACACATCTCATCCCGAAATTTGAGTGATTATATATTGTATCTACTAAAGAAAATTTTCTACTTATTATATACCTGGAATAACTGGATGTGTAAACAAATCATGGTCATGGTCACCGTAATAAAATTGATGAAAGTAAAAACCTGTACGATAACGCATGTACCTGTGTAGCTCTGTGAGCAGCATCCAGTGGCACGTGCATTGGATCTTCATTGGGGTGGGTGTCCGGAGGATCTCACTTTTATTTTTCATGGCCCACCATTTTTTTTTTCCCCTCTTTAATTTATCTGATGATATGAGATAGGGTTTTGTTAATCAATCTTATTTCGTTATTACAAAAATGCTACAATCTGCGTTGGCCTCTATCCTCGTGAACACGAAGGTGGAAAAAATATTTCAAGTCGGCTGAATTTTGACCCACAGTCTGTCTGGGGTCCATGCTGACCACTATTTAAAATAGTTAATAAATGTTAATCTCATGATGACTGAATTGAAAATTATGGTGTTTTTTTATATTTTTTATGATGTTCGAGGCTTTGGCTTTGAAATTTGAATGCGTGAGAGTTTACTGTTATGCATGTGAGCTTGTGGCATGTGCTCTTCCTTACATTGGCGATGGTGTTACATGTAGTATATGAATCCCCTGAGACAATATATATTATATTATCTTAATATATATTTTATTATAAAAAACATAAAAAATGTATTTTAATGCATTGAAATATATATTTTAGTTTTTATAAAAAAATATATTTTATTGATAAAATAAATACTTAAAAAAATTAAAATGTGTGTTGGTTAGGGTTAAACATTTTTCCTTTGACAAATCACAACTCACAAGCCCATCAACTAACGGTTTAAACAATCATACCCGTTGGTTTGAACACTAATACACTTAGACTGTTTTGCAACCCATTTTACAACTTCACATGTTATGATACATTATCATATAGTATAAGATTTTGTCATAGTGTATAGCGTGAAAATTTTATAATTTTTTCAACGTAAAAAAAATAATATATATTAACATATCTCAGTATATATTTCATTTCATATAACTACGTATACTTTAATGAAATAGTATGATTTAAAAAAAAAAAAAAAAAAAACTAAACTAAACTGATGTGAACTATAATCAGTGTATGTACGTGTCATTTTCCTTGTTGCCTCATTTGGTCAGCCCACCCCAGCTCAACCTTCCAGGGCTGCAAGATGCCGGGGCACGAGACTCTTTCCAGTCTTTTCTTTTCCTTATTTAAAATAAAATAAAATTTGGGCCTTAATGTGTGCTGTCACATCTATTTATAATAAATTGTTGGAACGTTAAGAAGTGTCAATTTTAAATAGAAATGACCCAAAAGCTTGCAATCATTCTGAAGTTCTGTTGATTAAAAAGAAGCTCACAAAACAAAAATTCGCAGCTCTAATCTAACAATTCAGAGCATTAAACAAACCTCAATCATTGGTACAAAAGCAAACGTATAAGAAAAAAAGGGATTGATGACTTTGACATGGAGACTAACTATTGCATTCATGTGGCGAGTTTGTTCCCCTTCCCCCTTCTGCAAAGGCACAAGAAGGAGTTCTCCAGTTCCCTGCCTAGAGAAGCAACTCGACTGGTATGTCACAAAGAAGAAAAAAAAAGCTTATTAAGACCATTGCACACTGTACACAACGTACCAAATCAATCCGGACAGCTATCCAACCAATGCCTCTTCAAGTTTGGACTACTTTTAAGCGATCTGATGTTGGATCTGAGGCGGCCGAACAAGTATTATTATTCTATTAGGATTCTTACCACATTACTTGTTCGATTGTACACCTTCCTGGTCAGCATCGACATTCTCATTACCTTTCTGATCACCTATTTGTAGAGTTGTTGATGAGTTGGAGACTGAATTTTCTACAGTGATGGTGCCAATACTTTCATCACCTTCATCATTGAAAAAACGAGCAAGGGACAAGGGATTGTAAGTTGAGCTTGCTTTTCGAAGACCTTGTATGGCTTTCAATGCAGCCAATATACTCCGGTGGATGTCCATTGTATCCTCCTCATGAGATGCAGTGTCAGCGATATTTGCATTTACAGGAGGTTCTGTCTGATTCTCAGAATTTGATTCGACGACCTCAGCTTCTAATGGGAATAGGAGCTCCAGACTAGTTTCGCATGCACGAACCAAACTCGTGAGAGGTTCAGTTGTGAAGAATGGCTGGTGAAGAGCTCGTTGGGTGAAAGGAAAGCTCAATAAACCGCCTGTTCTCTTGTCATATTTTTTTAGTATCTTCACAAGACCTACAAGAACATAAAATAAAATAAAAAAATCTGATTAGGGGTCAGGTTTGCCCTATCAAAGTTAGTTTTGTGCAGAAGAGTATATATATGATGCACCTGCAAAATTGAGGGAGCTATAGTTCTTCAGTAGTACCATCTCCCCGTGAATAGTCACAAATGCCCTACGGATGTCCAACATTTCTTCACTGAATTCACTTTCAGATGTGAAAGCCCCAACTTCATTGGTCTTTTCCTTCACTCGATCTATTCTTCCTTTGAGTTCCTATGACAGCACATAAGGAACGGAAGAAGAAAATGTTATTATTCTTTTCTATTATCTAACTAAAAACAATTATTCCACCATAGAGAGGCAGCTTATGCCCCAAAAAAGTGAACCAGAATCTATCATTGCAATCCACTTTTAAGCTTTAGAATGTCAGAATACTAAAAGGAGTGGTCCCACATATAGCAAGGACTGAGAAGGGAGAGACTGGATATGGTTTTAACCTTTGGCATTTTTTGCACATGGTGGCTGCTCTTATGACTCAAAGTCTAGAACCCAGGACAAAGTCCCACTAGCCCAAACACTATACCACTGCTCCAAGCAATCCCCAAAATGTGAAAATACTCTTAATCTACAACACTAATCAAATTTGTAACCAACGCAGTTGCTGGACAAAACTAATAGGAAATTGTCTAATACCATGAAATCAAGCATTACTGAATTAAACATCTTGGACAGAATAGGTAGAATTGCAATCACTTGGCCATTCTGGAACGAACAAACAGGACACCACAGAAAACAAAGTACAACTGATATACTAAAAAGATTAAAAAAAAAATCTAAAGGATGCGAAGGAGCCTTGAAGATGGAAGTCGATTTTTAAGGCCCTTGGTCTATCGATGGGTTCCTTTTTACCCCCTTGTTGGCATTGATGCTGTGGTACACTTACCCCTCAAGCTGTACTATCCTCTTTATAGCAATGAAAATCATGGAGAAACCAGCCACCTTCCTCTGAAAAGAAACCTATCTGCATCTTGTCAACAGTCAGTGCATGACACTACACTTAGTTCTCATGGCTTGTAAATCATTGGATTTCTTGAATTCATTTCTTTTTTACCCTCTAATTCAGATGGGTGTGGCATAAGCGATGAATCGTTTTTTTCCAAATGCTGAAATATCAATACAAAGAATGTAGGCCTGTATAGAGATTGAATTTGCATGCAAACCTAATAATCAGAAAATTCCTAGTATGTACCGTATGGCCCATATCCACAAATGTTGTACTTAAAAGAATTTCTGACCTGAAGCTTGAAAATCGCATATATATTAACTGAAAATGAAAAAATCATTTAAAGAAAATGAGTAGCTTATTGGCATAAGTTGCAATTGTGTTTATTACAAAAATTTGTTTAAATTATGGTTGATGTTGACCAATAATTAGAGAGAAGTATAATAAGAAGAAAGCATCAGCACTCATAAGGGCATTTTGTAGGACGTCTATCCAATTTGATATATATGTTAAGTATATTGAAAGCATGCACGTTCAATTAAATATGAACAAACCACCTTTTCGAGCATTCACATCAAAACTCTTTTGTTCGACCTGAAAATAATCAACAGCTTTCACGTAATTCAGTGTTTAGTTTTAGTAACATGAAAGATCATAAATTTTTCAATAAATCGCATCAAAATTTTAAAAAAAAAACACCACGCTCGAGCGACCTTTTGTAAGCTTATATATACTGCAATCACTTGATTCGGTGTTTAGAATTAGTAACCTGAAAGATCATAATAAATTGCATCAATTTTTTTTTTAAATACAATGCTTGAGCGCCCTTACGTAAGCTTATATAAACTGCCATTATTTGAAGTGTCCCCCAAAGGAAATAGCACTCCACATGTCTATTAGAGTATCATTTTCATCTGCTATACTACCATGTGTGCTATTTCTCAGTTGACTAGACTATATTTATGAATATAACGTACTACTTTCAGGGTTAATAACAAAACGTTGACATAATATTTTAAAATTGAGAATGACAAAAAGCACAACTACTTCAAGCATATGATATTTGACATTTGAAACATTGAGAATGATATTTGGGACATTGAGAATAATACATTTTTGGTATTTACTCTTGTATAATTGTATTATTTGCAGAAGTGTTACTAGCTTATTACTTAATGATTGATTCGTCACTTATGAAACATTGACATAAACACATATTTCGACCTGCATGGATATCAGGATAGAGAACTAAAATAATGTTGTCAAATTGAGTACACAACATATAGATCCAAAACCTTACAATGATATCTAGCATGAGAAATAAAAAAAAAAAATTGAGAAGGCTAAAAACTCCTCCTTCAGAGATCCATTTCTTACATGATAATATGATATTACGGTGATGGTGGTGGTGGTAGAAGAATAATACAAGGAGCTCTCATATCTTCACTTCCTAGTAGAACAAAAAAAGTGAAATGGAGTAGATGGGAAGATAAGAGGCTGTAGCTGGGTTTTATTATTTCAAAAATAAATTTTCATATTAGCTCTCTATTATGCCAGTGAACAAATCAAATCATTATGAGAACCATGAAAGAAATCTTCTTTTTTTTTTTACGTAATCTCCTTACAAAAACTTGTGATTTTGTATATTTGTTCTTCTATAATTTAGGGAAAACGTAGGGAAAGTCATTCTTGCAATTTCTTTTACAGCTCCCAAAGTGTTTAAAATTAAAAAATATATATATATTTGTCTAATGAAATACATAACTTTAGAAAAACTGAAGTATGTACTGAAATAAATTGAACGCATACATTTTTACATTTTCCTAACCTAGTACATACTAGCCTAACATAGTATATATTAGGCTAGGAAGAAGTGGGGACTGGAGGAATGATTAAGAGAGCATTTGGTTGCGCGATTGTGCAGCTTTTGCGATTGCAGAAAGTTGTTTCTGCAATCGTGCAACCAAACAATTTTACTCTAGCAACTTCCTCCAGATAAATTTCAGGTATATAGTGCCCAAAAGCTGCGATTTCCAAAAGCTTGGGTGGGGGCAGAAAGAGCTTTCTGCAGAATCATTTTAAAATCCAGATTCCTGCAGAATTAGTTTTGCAATCGCGCAACCAAACGCACGCTAAGTGTATTAGCGCCCTTAATATAAAGAAATATTGGAAATTAAAAATAATATAATCTTATCACTCTGATTCTTAAATGTTGACACATTACGGTTATCAAAAAACATTAGTGTTGAGATTTTTCTTTGAGATCAACATATAGCATATATCACAAAAAAACATATCTAAAAGCAAATTAGATAAATCACTAAAGGAAAAAATCTTGTATTCCAGTAAAAAAAAAAAAGCCAAATACACAAAAATTAGCGACGTACTAATGTATGTTGGGTTTATGTCTTGTGCTCTGCTTTGTGGACCATCATGGAAGAATTGCATCAGCAGTGTTTTTCCACAGTCGAATATAGTTTGTCCCTATGACTGAAAATGTAGGTAATTTTCACATGTAGTGGCAATGCTATTATTTTGAATTATGTGTGAGGGCATTATGATAATGTATCAGGCTATATATGCTTCTCTGTGAGTTAGGTTTTCTCAAACAATTGAGAGGTTGCATTAGGTTTTGAGGGGGAGAATCAAATACTATCACACAAGGTTTTTAATCTAGAAAATTAATAAAACGATCTATCTTCCCTCTCTGTGGATGTGGGCAACCTTTGCTAAACCAAGTAAATCTTTTCTCTTTTGTGGTTGTGTGTTTCTACTTGTCTTTTATACTTCGATTTGCAGCATGATGTTTTAAACAACATAGTCCCAAAAGACACCAGAGGGGAAAACTTCATCAAGGGAGGCAAAGAGTAAGGACAATTGAATTATAGTAAAGTATTCTAAGCAAAAAGGAAAACTGGAAGCAGTGTCAGCAAATCACTAGTCAGGTAGACTCATGACTCATTACTAATACAATAATTTAGCTCAAGGAATGGAAATTACAATTAACGGAATGAGGGACAAAGATATTAGATGCATTATGAAATCCGCATATTATATACTAAAGGAAAGATATAAAAAAATAAATAGAAATAGCAGGAATGAATAAGAAGATGGCACACGAGGACATCAATATGCATCTGAAAGTAAGCAAAGCTCCGTTTCTAATGTTAGAAGAGGATTGCTATACAACAGAACTAAGCTAATAGAATTAGAGGGATCTCTAACTTGGCTTTCTTCGCCTTTCATGCTCTTAAATTGCCAGCCAATTACCAGGCTTGCATGGAAAAGGAGAGTTATAATAGTTTGACAGTCAGCACACTGTTTTAACTTATGAAATGGGTGGGACAGCTGACTGATAGGGATTCATCAGAAATTCTGATCAAGCTAGAGCTCTCTCAAAAATTCTGATCAAGCTAAGATGCTCCACATATGCAACACACAAAAATGTGGCCTAATTATGGTGAGAATTTGGCCTAACCAAGTTGCAAGACACCATAATGTTACCTAAACAAGGAGCCATAAATAAGTGGGGTTTGAGGAGAAGTGATTGATCAGCGACCAGAGATCCCCTGGCAGCATGACACTACATAAGCATAGGTAAATAAAGACATTGGAAAATGAAAATTCAGCACAACCTTGGATGTAAGGTTGTCAGCTAAAATGGAACTAACTTTGTAGTATGATGAAGAAGCACTATGTTAACACAGCTGATAGCTTGTTCACAAGACAGAGAGGGTTATAACGGAAAAAAAAAACAAAAACAAAAACAAAAAAAAAGATGGGGACAATGGACACAAATTTCTCAGTCTTTCTTCACAGCGGGGGTATGGGTTGTTTGCCTTACTTGAAACCAATTAGTCTTCAAAGGAAGCACTCCACACTACAAGAACATCTGGGAATGGGCAACTCGTTTTATTAAGTATTGGGATCTTTTGTATGCAAGGAATTAGACATTAAATTATGCAAGGAATTTCTCAAGAATAACATAAACTACAAGGACAAGGATGAACCCCAGTTTTGGAATCAAAACTTTTGTTTTTAATAAAAAAAAATCTGAGAAATTGGCAGTGTTATCCATACATTTATCTACATTTGTTTCCCTGATTGGGAAATGATGACAATTGAATTAGGTCGAAAAATTAGCATGAAAGGAAGGAATCATGAACATGGATATGTATTTAAAAAAAGAAAAAGAAAAAAAAGAACGAATAATAAGAAAAGGGGGGAGAGACATACCCGGAGGCGGATGATAAAGTCCTCCTCCTTGTCGAGGAAGAAGTCGTTGAATTTGTCGAGCTCGACATCGAGGATCCTGGCGAACCAGTGCTCGAGGCCGTCGAGCCCATCGTCATCGTTGTCGTTGGCGGGGATGTTCTTTAGGAGTTTTTTGAGGAGTTTATAGCAGAGGAATTTGTCCCTCCACTCCGGCAGGGTCTCCTCCAGATGGGTCTTGAACTCCTTTCCGAATTTCATTCCCTTTCTTTGATCTCCTCCTCCTCCAACGATGATAGTATATAGTATTTTAGATTTTTAGATGGATGGTATTACATACATAATCCATGCTTATATCATGGTCTTCTTTTTTATTTTATTGTGGCAACAATTTTATATACTTTATCAATTGAGGGTTTACGCATGGAAAGAATAAGATGGATAAGAACGAGGGGGGGCGCAAGGGGACAACAGGGATATTGTCAATATAACAGAATATATGGATTTGATACTCCCTTGCAGAATTAAACACTGTAATGACATTGAGAGGGATATTCTAACTCTATACATAATGTAAAGGATGATATCGACTACTACTATTATTATTATTATTATGTTCCAATGGCCTGATTCCAAGAGATACCGCTCTCGCAGGTGGAACAAGTGCGTGCCAGTACTAGTAGTGTTGTATGTTTTGTTTTTATTTTATTTTTGGGAACAGGATGTTGGACTTTGTAGCCCGTCTTATATATATATTATGTATGTAAGTTTTGTGAGCGTTTAAGTTTTATGAGCGTTTGATGACAGAGATGATGGTGTATCTTATCCTCGCTGTAATGGCTTTTCTTTTATTGTTTCTGTTATGCGTCCCTTTCTGAGTTCTGAATTGTGATGATGGCTTATGGCATAATAACAATCATGCACCTCACGTTTTTGCCGCTACGGAGCCAGTTTTCACTACTCAATTACTTATTAATTAACCTTCACATATCCGGTCAACTCCAGTATAAAATCAACCTCAGTTTATCGTGTCTCGAGGAGGTGCAGTTTATTCTCATCTGCATATAAAATCCTTTTTTTTATATATATATCCGGTCAACTCCAATATAAAATCAACCTCAGATTATGAATATCTAGATCAAAGGAGTGTACATAGCAATGTGGACTTGGACAAGAAAAGAAAATATGACAAAAAAATGGCCAAGTTACTTGAACAATCACAATATTCAGAATTCAAAAACCACTCTCAAAGCATCTCCTGTTTAATTAGCAATCATCTCAATGTCTCCACACAGCAGACGTATTTCCTAGTCATAAATACACATTTGAAAAAGAACCTCAAAATGACAGGATATTATCAGGAACCGCTATATGATTTCACAAAATCACTTTATAGAGATCCAAATGAGAAATACAAAATACTGTCATAGGCAGCAAATATTGATATAATAAGAGTGAGGATGCCTAATACCTTGACCTTTTACATACATTGTACTAGATCAATAATTTCATATTCCGCGAATATGAAATTATTAATCTAACAACTTAACTCGTTTAATGAGGAGTACAGTTATATGAATTCATGCATATAATAATAGCATACAAAATTACATATTATTGGGACAATTTTTTCCAATAAACTTGATATAAGTAATTGTTGATGCAACCAAGAATAATGATACATAATTAAGCAATGGCATCACCACGTGCTTCAATATCAGCATATGTCCTGATCAAATTCTTGGTAGAAGGCAAACCAGCAACCACGTCCTCCTCAATCCCACACTCGTTTGTCCCTCTCCTGATCTTGAAATAACCATCCTGCCAGATTAAAAGAAAGTATCAGAGATGTGAAGCTCATCATGCATAATTCATATGGAAGAGGCATTAGTTGGGACATACATCACCCCAGCTTCTGTTCCACTGATTTGCAAGTAGCTGCACTCATAACAAGGCAATGAGATCAACATAATTTTCTCTAAATATATAGAATAATCATAAAATTTACAGGTTGTCAGTAAAACACAAGTATTATATATACCCAATAATCCTCTCCATCTTCACTAGTTCCCCACCCAATCAACTTGACGGCGTGGCCACCCATGACATCACCTGTGATGTGCCTGTATATTCCTGATTTATAGTGTGCAAAATCCTGCAAGATGATGGAAATGAGAAATTGCGGATGATAGCAAAAAGAGCTTATTTCGCCAACAATGAGTAGGGATCACAAAGAGTTACAACTAAAGTACACAAACAAGTCTATGTGACATTGACATGGATTAAATTTGACATAGGCATGAACTTTGAAGAGGAAAACTTGCAGAAAGAATTTAGGTGGTAGAGTTGATTAAAAAAAATAATATTTTGCATGAAATCCTAACACAAAACAAACTACGGGTATGAGTTATTGAACAGATACAATCTTGTGTAGATCAGTAAGATTTATAGGGTAAAATCAGAATTCTTGCCCTTGTCGAATATCATAAAATATTTTCCAACTTTTAGGCTGACCGAATTTCATAGATTCAGAAATAGATATTCTTACTTCATAAACAGTGAAAGAGACTTCGACAGGACCGTTCTTGTAGATCTCTGCCATGATGTTGTACTGATCAGAGTCTATTCTGTATGCATTAACACTGAAGTGCTTGGACTCATCCCATATCTGGTTCTTCACTTTGCACTTCTTTTCGCACCGTGGGGTTGGATATACTGGTTCGCAACCAGGGTGAGAACATCCAATATCATCAAAGTAAGGATCACACTGCCAGATGAGAGAAAGTCAAACTATTCAATCACTATCAGTAGGGGGCTAGGGATAAAAGCCGGGGGGGGGGGTCCTACTTGAAGTGTCACTTAAAAGAAAGCAAACATGTCAGTGAAATTTATATATATACATATATAAACACAATAGCAAAAGAGGCAATCTTATATTTACTCATATTGAGAATGATGTCAAAAAGATTATATATACTTGATATCTTGGACAAAATCCATGAATACATTAAATGTTTAAATTTTAAAGGTCATGTTTGCTAAGATGATTAGAGTTGTGATTGGCTCCTTCTTACCTATAGTGGAATCTTTGTCGCTCTATCAGATCTTGTTCAGTTTTTATTTTCTTTTACAACATTTGGGTCATCGATGCAGTTTGTTTAGTGTACCTAGCTTTGGCCTATCCAATTCACTGGACCACAGCCACAACATACTATCTTTTTCCTTGAAAAAACATAACACATTATTGGATGGACCTTGTGAAGAAAAAAAAGAAAAAGAAAAGATGAGCAGCAGCACAAAAACTTTTTCGTTATATCATGAAGATATGCTACCATATATCTTAGGACCTTTGCTAAAGCCAACTTAATCCATCTCTGGGGTTCCGAGGGATGTGTTGACATATTGGTTATTTCTAAGTACTTGGTAACTTAGTTCTTACTCTCTTCTTTTTGGGATATTTAGTCCAAACTTGCCCTCTTTTTTCTTTTTCTGTATAGCACTGTATTTCATATCACTGAAAATATGATGATAACTAAACCAATTTTCTATAGAAAATCCTTCAAGGAAACAAGAAGTCATCTTTTCATGCAGGAAAAGAATGCATGGGTACATATAAAACTTAATTCTCTCTTTAAACATGGAAAATATCTTTGGCCATATATGCCATTTAATGTACTTGAAAATGTACCATGATGGTATTTTAACAAAAATAAGAAAGGACAAGAACAACTGAAAGAAACAACAGGCAACGCAAAATAAGAGAACAGCAATCAGAAGGTCAACGGTATATGATTAAATGCAAGATAAAAGCATACCGTTTCAGTGACAACTCCACTCTGGACAAGATACCGCCACGCATAAATTGGATAGCCTCCATCACAGCCATCCCCGCACATGAATCCACAGCATGATAGGAGGTCATTGACAGACAGAGAAATGTTCTGAAAGAGAGTGGAGTGATGCACCGATTAAAAGCATATGTAATAAGTTGACACTTAAACAGGGTGCAAGTGTCTTCATTTATGATGCTGTTGATTGGATATGATTAAAACTTCTGCTAAAGTAGGCATAAGTACCATGTTGAATTGAATGCAGAAGCGATCTGAGAGAGATTCTACTGCACCAAAGGCCCAACAGGAACCACAATGCCCCTGCTTATCAACACAATATTCAGATTAGTGCTCATTTAACCCAAATGTAAGTCCAAGAATATGATGGATAAGAACAAAGGATAAAAATATACCTGGTCTTTTATCATAATAGTCACAATTGACCAGAGAGTGAAAATACAAAGTAGCAGAAGTCAGTGTCACTCATCTAAAGGAGGTCTGGTATGAAAAGGAAAAAAAATAATTTACCAAGTATTTTCCCAATGGTGCTGCACTGAGGCCATGCTGTTCTAGCATCAAACTGCTTGGGAAGAATCGAAGTTTTGGGATGGGTTATTACTGGAATGCTCTCCAGGGCGTTCCGAGGGGTTGGCTTCACTCCTAGGAGATGTTTAAATTGGCCAATCTACATCAGACAATGAAAGTCAACAAATCATGAGCACAGCATGAGACTAAAATGGAAAGGGTTCGAAAGCCAATGTAGATTCTTAACGCAAACAGTCACTACTCACAGTGTAATTGGTGAAACGAAGATTCATGGAAGCTTGCCACCCAGCCTTGGGATTGGCATTCACACTTCTAATAATCGAATCCTGCATCAAGAAGATGAGAAGGTCAACTCTGAAGAGCATTCTAACAAAAGTTGGTAACATAAAAAATAAAAAAAAAACCATCGTTTTGGAAATGTGGTGTGTCATCAATTAATCACAAGAAAGCACCTGAAGTATCTCAGAGTTGGTTCTCATCCGAGGAATTGGTTTAACTGCAACCACCTGTGAAAGGGCAATATATTTTGAGCAAATTCAATATAAATGGGTCAATTTTCATGCTTTTGTCTATAAAGAAAAGATGTTCAGGCAGCAGCCGTTGATTAAAATGTAAATCAGCATCAAATGGATGGAGCAAGGATATTAAGGCTTCTTTTATAGGAAAAAGATCGGTCACTAATTAGGAAATCCCAAAAGAAAAAACGCTAAAACGAAAAACACAAAATTACAACCATAACAAGAATTGCCAATTACTGATCCTTTCAAATTACTAATTGATCTATTATCCTTCCAAAATCCATCCATCCCCTATTAAAATTGCTTCCAAAAACATGGGTAGATAAAACACAACAACAACAACAGTCAACAGCAACGACGACGACGATGATGAAACAAAACGGGAGGGAGGGAGGGCTAACTTCATGTTCATGGAGACCCTCCCAACCAAGATCATTCATTTATATATTACAACCTCAAGATATGCAGATCTGTTCACACCTCGCCCAGTTCAGATTGAAAGGATCGGAAACAGAAAAGAAACGATAGAGAAGGCAAGTGAAACAATAGCATGGCAAATAAGTCGTGATAAAAAAAAGAGGGTTGATTTTATACCTGTTCATGCCTGGGAAGTGCAGAGAAAATCGCAGCAAGGAGAAGCAGAAGAGCAACCCCATCTGACATAGCCATGTTTCCTACTCCTCCACCAGCCGGTGATTCGGGATTGAAGAAGATGTGCAAGCGATGGATGGAGATTCTTTTTTTTGTTTTGTTTTTTGGTTGGTGGGGTTGAGTCCCGAGAAGAGCAACCTTTTCTTTATATGGGAAATTATTGCACCCGTCTCTTTATTTATAATAAAATAATTAGTATAGATGGATATTTTATATCTATTAATGACGATAGCACCGTTAAAGTCAGAAACGAAAGCCAATGGCGTGCCCGTCTCTAGATACTTATCGGGACTCGCTCGGAATTGGGAGATCTGCCAAATTGAATTGAAATGAATGAGGTCAGGCCTCGCGTCGCGCATCTGTCAACCCATTCTTACTCACCTCTATGATAGGCCCTTATTTTGGCGCGGCCCCACCATACTCAGCCTTTCCTCTACATAAAAACAGAAACACTTCTTTCCCTTTGACGCAACCGTGACCGTGTGATTATATCATTAATCAAGGGATCATCCGATGAGAACAGGCCTCGTGCGTATGTTAATTTCTTACTCAACTGTATGATAGGCCTTTATTTTTTTTAGTGAAATGTGGGTCTTTTTTATTTCATTTATAATAGTAATGTCCGATAGGCCCTTTTTTTTGGCCCGAACATTCCACCCTACTCAACATTCCCTATACATAAAAACGAAAACACCTCTTTTTCCTTGACGCAACATGATCGTGTGATTATAGATATGTTTATTGTAACTTAAATTGACAGATTGTAGATTATAACTTATAGATTATAGGTTTTAATTTTTTTTAATAAGCAGTTGACATGTTAGTTGTAATTGTTGAAAAATAAAAAATAAAAAGTTATGGATGTTTGTTTGAATAAGTTTTAAAATTAGAAATTTATCATCTTATGCCCCATTCCACGCCTCCAAACCTGACTTTTTAATGGTGTATAATAAGTTGGTAACGCCTTGTTATTTGCTCACCCCATGTGACCCATTCCTTAGTCATTTACTTCTCATGGACTTTGCAAGAAAACCTTTATAAAGATTCTTAATTACGTGTCAAAGTGTGTATCTGTCTATGTATAACCTTTCAGTTTGCACATGATCTCTCTAATCTCTATACATCAAAACTCTCCCTTGAGCCTCACTTGTGCATTTCATACCAAACTCTCTTTTAATGTGTGTTTACCCATTAGTGATTCATTTGGGTCCTTTAATTTTATTTTTTGGCATTGTCAGAAATACCTCTTCTAAATATAAAAGTTAAATTTAATTTTTATTTGTTAAAAAAATGTAATTTGACTTAACAAATTAGTCTTAAAAATATTTAAAAGACAAATTTATAAAATATTTAACATACATGAAAAATCATCAAATCACATATGAGTCTTAAAAAACTAATGAAAATAATAGAGGTTCACAATACATTTAGGGTGCGTTTGGCTACGCAATTATAGAAGTGATTTTGCATGAATCTTTGTTTAAAAACTGATTTTGCAGGAATTTGTGTTTTAAAACTGATTTTGTAGAAAGCTTACCCCCTAACTTTTGAAAATCACAGTTTTTGGATACTATTTGCCTAAAATCTATATGTAGAGGAATGAAAAGATTTGGACATTAGTAAATAAAGTGACTGGCAGTTATGTAGAAGACCAAATTTGCGGATAACTGAATAAGAGATATGACATATGAGTTAATTGCAATAAGATAAGAATATGAAACAAGATGGATCTGCCAAACGAGGTAGATCCGACTAGCAGCGTGACTCGATAGGGAGACAGACCCATATAAAAAGCACTAATATCCGGACCACCTCATTTTATAGTGGGTTCAACCCTATTTAGTATGTCAGACTTTTAAAAGAATTAGTCGGGCTCCGGACCATACTTGAATAACTAGAGGATGTAACTTCTGCCTGACCTGGTTAGAACGACCAATTATTAGAGCCCGACCCGACTATAAACAATCAAACCATGGGACCCAATTTGGTGCAAGAGTCGTTCACATATCCACATCGACAAGATAACAGAAAGCTCAAAGAAATATTCTTTGACGCAGTGGCAACAACCGACTGTAAGGAATCAGTTATAATGAACTGATCCGGAAGTCACATGTGTCAACCGATTATAGGACCACGTGGAAGATTTCATCTCGTGATAGAATCACACCTCCAAAACAAGAACGGCACGCCATCTCTCAGTATAAAAAGAAGGGTAGTCCCTTCTTGATAGGTACACATGCTTCTTCTTATGAGAATCCTCCAAGACTCAAGTTGAAATACTCTTAAGATTGGAAAACTGACTTGAGAGTCAGAGGGGCGTTAGCCACACCACACTGGTGTGAGTTGCAAGTGACTAGAGCGGAAAATGGAGCTAGGAGACTTGACGATGAAACTCTTGTAACCCCAAAGAGAGTCTATTTGGTGCTTCTTCTCATATTTGTAATCAAAGCCTGGATTGAATCAAGATTTGACTCAGATGAGGAAGATATGATTTTATCTCCCATAAGTTATAATCTAAAAAGCACTCCTAATCTAACTTAGGCCATCTTCAACCCTTATTCAAACCTATACCCAAATTTCACTTAAAATTTGAGTAAAAGCTTGATTTAATATGATGTGTCTCTAACCATCACTTTGGGTTTTACTCAAATCTTTTAAAAAATTCACATCTTCTTCTAATTATTTCCTTTAAACATTTTCAAAGTCCTTTCCCCAAACATTTTTACTATTCAATTTTTTTTCCTTTCAAGATGTTTAAATTTAATAATTATTATCATCCAATTTTTTGAAAAAAAAGTAAAAATAATATTTTTTATTGGAGTAAAAATAAGAAATAATAATAAAAAAGGATAAAGACTTAAGAAATAATACCAACTTTTTTTTGGGTTTCAAGAGATTGTGAAAATTTTGGAGGGTGGAAAGACAACTAATATAATTAAACTAAATGTGGAATTGAGGGGGAAAAAATGTTACATTGGAAGAAAATGTGGAGATAAAGGAAAAAAAAAGATGTTAAAAATTTGGGTAAAAATTTGAGTCCCTTAATTTAGATAAAGATTTGAGTAAAAGTTTGATTTGGTATGAGTATGAGTAAATGGTTGGAGAGGTTTTTGGGTGACTTAAATTTGAGTAAATGTTTGGGTATAAGATTGGAGATGCTCTTAGAGATTATAACTTTTTTTAAATGTTTTTTAACTTAAATAAGTTCTAACAAATTTAAATAAATATGTAACAATTACTTATTTTAAACCAAAAAAAAAAATATAATATCAAACTTATAAGTTTTGACAAATATGTATTATATTGACCTCAAATTAATCAATTTTTAATTTAATATATTTTAAATTTTAGGAGGAGTTTTGACCGTAGCTCAGTGATCAGCAATAGATTTTTCAGTCATGTGTTCCTAACTTCTATCCTAAAAAAAAAAAAAAAAATCGTCTTTACCTTTGTCTAGGCACTAGCAAACAATTTTCAATTGAAAATAAAAAATTCCAATCCAAGGATGGTCGGTGTTTTTTCTCACGTAATTATTAAACTACTTGTCGACATTAAAACATTAAAAATTCCAATCCAAAGATTATAACAAATTTCTTTCAAAAGTTCCATGTTAAATTGGACTTTTCACCCAACAGTTCTCCTCATAAAACAATATTAAATCCATTTATAAAAAGAACAAAGGGTTTTGTTACACTCAATTTATAAAAAAAATAATATTTAAAATAAAATTATTATTTTATTTGGTGGGCATGAACCATGTATCAAATATTATTAGACACACGTAGCAATGAGTTGGTGTGATACTGTGATAAAAATAAATTTTTAAAAATTTTAAAAATGTTCACTTAACACAAGGAAAAGTAATATCGATAAGAAAATTATAATATATAATCAAATATACTATTTTGTAAAAATCATGGTTAAAAAAACATTCAAGTTTTGATCCATCTTGAGTTAAAAAATGAAATGTTGATTGATCCGATCAAGCTTTTCGAAGTCCTGATCCAAGGGCAAAAGAGGAAAAGAGAAACACCGATGCAACGGCTCCAGATCCAACCAACGGGACTATCCAATTTTTTTTTAAAAAATAGCCGTTGGGAGGGGACTCGTAACGGCTACATCTGCTATTTGAAAATTTTAAAAAGCAGCGGACTACCGTTGGGAGGTCATCATTTATTCAATTCTGTGTTCCCCTCCCTCTCAATCAACGCAGTTTTTCCCTCAAAAAAAAGAGAGAGAGAAAAGATGAATGACCTGATGACCAAATCCTTCACGAGCTATGTTGACCTGAAGAAGGAGGCCCTAAAGGACCTGGAAGCTGGCCCCGATGGGGACAATGCCGTGGAGTTGGAGATGGCATCCCGTTCGGCGGACGAGAATCTTCGCCACTTTTTCGAGGAGGCCGGAAGGGTTAGGGAGGAGATGGACTCCATCCGTGATATCCTTGGCAGGCTGCAGGAGGCCAACGAGGAGAGCAAGACCGTCCACAAGCCTGAGGCCCTCAAGACGGTGCGCGCTCGCATCAACTCTGACATCCTCTCCATCCTCAAGACCGCCAAAAAGATTAGGGACCGTCTCGAAGGTATGGACCATGCAAACTCCGCCAATCGCAGGCTCTCTGGTTGCAGGGAAGGGACCCCCATCGACAGGACCAGGACGTCCGTCACCAATGGCATGCGTCGCAAGCTGCGGGAGCTGATGATGGAGTTCCAAGGCCTGCGCCAGAGGGTGGTGGCCGAGTACAAAGAGGCCGTCGGCAGGCGCTACTTCACCGTCACTGGGGAGCAGCCAGATGAGGCGGTGATGGAGAGGATCGTGTCCTCCTCGGATGGAGGAGGAGAGGAGCTGCTGAGGGCGGCTGCGTTGATGCATGGAGAGGGAGAAGGGAGGATGGATGTCATGGCGGCCGTGGAGGAGATTCAGGGGAGACACGACGCCGCCAGGGAGTTGGAGAGGAGCCTCCTGGAGCTGCACCAGGTATTTTTGGACATGGCAGTGCTCGTGGAGGCGCAGTCCGACCAGTTGGACGACATCCAGCACCATGTCTTCACCACCTCCCATTACGTCAAGGATGGTGCTAAGGAGCTCAAGGGTGCCAAGGGGTACCAGCGCAGCTCGCGCAAGTGGATGTGCATCGGAATCATCATCTTCCTCCTCATCATACTCATCATCATCATCCCCATCATCACCAGCTTCGCCAATTCCTAAGTGGGCTTTCCAGACTCTAGCTACCCTATTTCTGGATCTCTCTTTCTCTCATCTCCCCCGACTCTACTATGTTGGGGCGTCTTTATCTTTTCTTCTTCTTTTTGGTGTGGCACACCTGTTTTGAATAGGGCTTTGGAGTTCTGCTCAAGCTCTCCCTATCTGAAGCTGTTGCTGCCAACCACTGTTTTTCCTAATTTTTTGTACCAGACTTGATTAAATTTGAATTGGTTGTGATTTGTAAGAGAGATTCATATCTGGTCTGGCATGGTATTGATGTTAATATGTCTGGTGGAGTTGCATTCCACAGTTCCATCTTTGCAATAATAATCACATAACATCGGTCAACATCCTGAATTCACCTTTGTCAAAGTCTCATCCTCATCCTTAAAACAAACACATACAGATACATTTCAGCACAACAATTGAACTTGTGCTATACAATCCTTCCGAGTATGACAGACCAACTGGACAATGGCTTCGGGGCCGAATATAAAGCCAATCCACAAGCACACAATATCAATGCATGAAAGAAAACACACACTTAAAAGAGGTGTTTGGTTGATATATCTATCTGCGTGGGAAAAAGTGACACTGATCCATGGAAACCAAAATTGCTAGCATGGTCAAAACAGACACACCCATATGCACTCAACCCATATGCACTCGAGGACCACAATTGCTTGCTAACATAGTAAAAAACAGACATCTCTCTCTCCTGTCATTGAGTCGACATATCCAAGGAAATTCATAATAACCAAATGCAGCACCAGGTTGCAGAGAACAATCTGCAAACGCTCGTTCTGGTGGTAGATCCTGCAATTTAATAGCAGCATGTCAGCTATGAGATAGAAGTACATGCCTTAAAAATTAGGAGAACTCTGAATGCAATGTTGACCTTGAATTCTTTGCTCTCCTTGTTGACTTGTATGCGGAGACAAACTGCACAATGAAAATGATGAATTACAGTTAAGCCTGGCAAACATCATTTCCACACAAAGTAATGAATTTCGACATATCAACCTGCATGGACTGCTGTTCCTACGCAGGAAAATACTCCAGAAAGGAAAGAATTGAAAGGAAATGATCCAACTATTCCCATGTAGACCATCGGTTGTATCACCAAAAAAAATATATGAAAAACTGTAGCTTCACCAACCTGCATTATATTTGCACAAAAATAGGATACAAGCATCTGAACAAATAGCAAGGTCATGATATTTTGTGGAACGATTCTTGAAAAAAGTAACTGGCATAGATGTATAGTTTGTAAAGAAATGGTATACAATTTAGTTAAGAACTAAATGTCTACATGTACTAGGATTGACCATGAAATATCCAGCTTAGGAAATGATTTTAACACACATATTAGAGCACAACACATTTAGAAAGAGGAAAAATGAAAATTAGCTAGCCAATGTATTTTACCCATGTCAATAAGAGAAAAAGTGAGGCATCTATTCACCAAGTAACAATTGGCATCTGCACAGTGTCCAGAAGGCTGTGCTATTTCAGCTAGGTTCTAATTCTGGCACATCTCATGGTCTTAATAAAATTTGGTATCTGCACAGGGGATGATTCCAGAGCAGTTACATTTGTTCCCTTATTAGCTCGAGGATTTTGATTGAGAGACAAAATACTTGAATATATAAATTTCTCCTTATATTAGTGGATTCTGCATTTATGGGATCTTCCCACCCACGGAATTTTGGTGGCTCGAACAGCTTTCCCATTCCGTTCGCTGAAGGTCGTTCAATAATCAATTAATCATACATAGTTGGAACGACATTTTACATCAGAATCCATGCCACCACATCTAACAGGTTATAATGAATCATCATATAGGCAGCCAGAATTGGAACTCCGGCACCTGAAATTCCCTAAAGGGTAAGAAAACAATTGAAAGTCTGCAAACTGGCAATGATATTTCATCCATCCAGAAAATGAATAAGAAAGCATGTTGACTATAGTAAAACATTCTCAAACCTCAGAAATTGAAATGGGCAAAGCACAATTTTAAAACAACAGAGATCATTATTATCATTCGCCATCACCCTGCCAAAATCTGTATATACCTTGTATTGATGATATATACTATTCATGTGAGAAACGGATGCAGTAGGGGTCCAAAAGGTATATACAACCGCATGTACCGAATATGTGTTCACACATTGACCAGTCTGTTTGAACAATCATTATTTTTCAATTTTTCTGAACTACCATTCAAACCTCATCTGAACAACAGTTCAAACGACCCAAAATGGGCTCTCTGGGAAGGGACACCGTTCAAACAACGTTCGAATGAGACCTTAAAAGATTTCATCCCAAGTCCATTCAAACAAAAATTATACATTCAAACGGTTTGAAACTGGACAGTGAAAAAAAATGTGATGCAAGCGGTCGCACCAACCACACTTTGATTGCATATGCTCAACACATGCCCTTCCATGTAAGTCCAAAAAAAAGCATCCATGGACCTTCATCGCCCTTCCATGTAAGTCGAAAAGAATTAGTGAACATGTTTAATAAGGTTATCACTGATGGCTGAAATACTCTCTCTTATAAACTCTTTTTGGCCTCTTCGAGATTTTGAAGGGTTTCCCCAATTAAAGAATAAAACATTATTTGCATTCTGAAACATAAGAACTGAAGTCATATTTGGTTCTTTCACAGTTTTTTTTCCCATATAGCAATATTAGCACAAGATCACAGTTATTTGATGAACAAAAAAGAAGTATGTTACTTCCAAATACAAAATAAGAAACGCAGTTGTATAACAAAATAGATACTTTGAGATACATGAAGTGATGAAACCATTATGAAATTCATGAAGTAGGACAATGAGAGAAAGGAGAGGAAGCACATGCCTGAATCAAAGCTAGGAGGACAGCAAAACATACATAAAAATCGATGATCTGCAAGAAGCCAAATCAGGTATTACCTCATAGATTTCATTCATGGTGGTGTTGGTGGTGTAGGTGTGGATAAATGTGCATTGTCTTGAGTCTAATAAGGTGTACTTGTGTTTGGGTATATAATATCACACAAATAAGGATTCATCTTGCTCTCTTCCATAGTATATATTTGTATGAGAGGGAGGGAGAGGGGGAGGGGGGGGGAACCTTAAGAATGGTGGGAGTTGCAGCATAAGCCACATCCCACATGCAAAGAATGGATAAGGTCTTGAGCATCATTAGTGGTTGATTTAGCCATTCTCCTGCACCTGGCCCCTCTACAACTAAAAAGAAAAAGCAAAAAAAAATGATTAAAGAACAGAGAAGCAACCAACAAAACAAAAAAAATCAAAGAGAAGCAAACAGAGGAAATACTAAGGTAATGTCATTACACAATACACATGCAACCGTTAAAACAATATGTAAATAAGCATACATACATCAATAGTTTCCAAGTATAATAGACGCGCAACATTTGTTTTAAGGAAAAAAATCATATGCTTTGCATGAGAGATTTATTTTGAATCTTCAGTAATAAGCAATAAAAGTCGATCATTTACACAAGCACTGCAATTTTCTTTTTACAAATGGCAAAGTAGGTTAAACCTGTAGCATTCATCTCTTTCAACAATCTCATCAGATGGATCCATATGGACCATACCAAGATATAAGTGCAAAAAAATAAGTCAGCAAGATCGCAGTTCTAAATTTTCGAGAAATACCTTATCTTGTCTTCCTTTTGATATGCCACCGCCCAGGGCTTTTGAATGTTTTTTAAAGTAAAATTACAGGGGAAAGGCTCTCGCATTCATTTAAAAAAAAGGAACAAAAACATAGTGTTTTCTATCTGATGAAAGGGATTTTATTCTCCCAACCAGAAGTATAATAATAAAAACTAGAGGAGGAGGGAAACCAACATGCAGGCACATCTCCATCAAAATTCCTGCAAATTTAATGTCCTAGTGAGGTGAGAGAAAAGATCCGATGCTTAAGCTTCCTCGTTTCCCCCCATATGGTAACATCAGATCAGTAGATTATGCAAATGGTAGATTTATAATCCTTATAATGCATGTTGAATATTCAATTTTCTATACTATGATATATAAATACATGGTACTTGGATATTAACACTTTCTCCAGAATGTTTTAGTTTATGCTCTATGGATCTAAATTTGAAGATTGAAACCTAGATTCTTAAACAAAGATCCAGGCTCTCACAATAATTAGAAAGAAAAAAAAAGACAACCGCCTTTCATCAAAGGGGTTTCCTAAATATGAGCTAAACCTTAAACCTAAGGCTTTCTGCATATGCAAATGTTTCTTACTTTTATCCCAATGCTTCCAATTCCAAATAATTTATACTTTAAAACACAGGACCACCGATCTTGATTTTCGTAGTAGTAGTAGTAATAATGATGATGATGATGATGATGATGACACTTCTCATTAGACAAGCCTTCGCTTGAGAATCCGAGAGATGGAGAGAGAAACCTGTTGCCGGAGGAATACCTGAGTTAAAAGATTCAGATTCAGATGCCGGCACAATTGATCTACCTAACGGAGTGAGAGATCTTGACGTAGTGTTTTCTTAAGAGGGCGACGATTTCAATTCGAAAGAGTTCCGCTTCGAAAATCTAAGAGCTCCCTTAAATCGGGAAAGAGATAAACTCCCTTGCCAGAAAAACTTTACGTTTCTCTCGGTGTTTTTTTGTCATAAATTGCTTTTCAAACCATAATACCCGAGAAAGAGAGAGGAGAGTTGCTGGTCGAATGTCATGAGGAGGAGACGGGGAGGGTGTTTCTCGTGCGGGGAGGTTTATTTCCACCCTTTTACTTCTCTATCCTACCACAATTTTTCTTTTGGGGGTGGGATAGAGAACGTGGTGAAAAGGAGGAATAAAAAGGGGGAGAAAGGAAAAAGAGAGGAGAGGGTGGCCGGCGGTGATTGAGTATGCGTTCATCAGCGTCACCGTGGGCGTGACGACCACCTCGTTGCTGTCGCCCCCTTTCTCGTTGTGACTCACGAGGACCCCGACTAAGCAGTGCGCAAACGCAAGGACGTTACAGTTCACGACGCAGCACCTTTTCCACGACGGAGATGGCCGCGCACCTTCCCCATGTACATTCCTATTATCCATTACGAAGGCTGATCCTAACCCAATTTATCATCGTTAATCTTAATTTATATTATAAAATAATTAATTTTTTCTCAATTTTTCTACCCCTCCAACAAGTATTTCTTAGAAATGAAAAAATATAAAAATCTTAAATGAGCAATTTGATATTTTTCACGGACTAATTCTTTTTTATTGTTTATGGAGATTATAATATCTATACATACATTTTAATATGTACACAAGTTTGAATGGTAATTGAATTTTAATGAGTTTTCATATACTTGTTTAATAGGAGCTTATTGAGATTATTCATAATTACAAGGATAAAGATGTCTTTACACCCCCCCCCCTTAGATTTTTTTGCTTTATGATATACATTAAAGGCGTCACAAATAACATACTGTCACATAATCTGGTCTAGGAAACCAGAGTTGTGTGATCCTGTGAGCCTGTGATAATCCTGTCAATCCCAAGCAAAAGTCAATCATCCGCGTCTCCATTACCGCAACTACTGTAGATGGATACCTCGAGTTTGATTTTCACAACAGACTTTAAAAATTCGCTTACAGTGAAAATAAATAAATAAAAGAAACGAGAAGTAATTTGTTTCTTCTTTTGTTATATACAAACACCATGCCTAGATCACAATAAATTAGAATTAGTTGAAATAGTCTTATTATAAATGTTTAAATGATTAAAATATATGAGAATTTGTTTATCAGAATTAACTGACATAAAGTTGTATATGAGTTCTATCCAACCATTGAAATTAAATTATTTCAAGTTATATGTAGGTCCACTGTCAAATCAACTGTCATCATCACTTAGAAATCAATTGTTAAATAATCTGTCATCATTTTTTTCACTTTTTATAAATCTTTATGCACACCTTATTCACATTTTATCACAACAACAAAAACTTTATTATTACGTCTTTTTAACTTAAATAATTTAAAACATAATCAAACAAAAAAAAATTATTTTATCTTTATTTATACTAAAATAATCAAAATATTCGAATAACTTAATTCTTAAACAAACATTGGCCAAAAGTTTTTTTTCCTTTTTCTTTTGCATCATGAGCCTGAAATGCATTGGCATGCGAGAGATGAGCAATCAAATCAACAGGCAATATATATAATTCATTTCGGTTACAAGTAATTAGGAAGAAAGGAGATTTATGGAGGATGATGGGTTAAGTCGTAACTCGCACATGTAGCGATCCGAGTTATTGAGGGCGTACGTACTAAGAGAGGTATTTGGGGAAGGGGACAAGGCCAGACTCGATCCGGGAGATATCCTCCAGCAATGCCTCGTAGTGGCGCTTCACCTCTTCGGCGGATTTCCCCTCCCCCACCATCAACGCCACTTTCTCCCACCTCTCGTTGGACTCCTTATCCTCCTCGAAAATCGCTAGCGCCTTCTCGAAGGCCTTGTTCTGTTTTGCAGTCCAGGAGGACATAGAGTTCGTCGTCCCCGAAGCAGCAGCCATTCAATTGATGATCGGGTATGACTCTCCACTCCACACATTGATTTACTTGTTGTCATTATTATTATTATTATAGGAGGGAGGGAGAGAGGGGTTGTGGGATCCACCTGCATTGCATGCATGCGCTTCCATGTGTTAAATTTCAGCTTCAATTTCATCGTCTGTAAGCGTGTATCTGGATGCATTCCTGGGATGTGAGATGAGAGAGAGAGAGAGAGAGAGAGACTGGATGCAGAGAACAGCAGGCTTCATGGAAATGGATGAGAAACCAGGTCCCGATGAATTAATTAATGGAAATGGACGGACGTTTCCTAGGCAAATTAAGAAAGAACGTAACGTCGTAACTCTCAATCCAATGTTACAACGGGCGACGGGTGTGCTTTCTAGAGTAACAAGAAAAACCAGTCACGGGTGGAGGACAGAAGCCTTACTTGGGAAGTGAGTGAATTTAAATATCAGATCCTGACATTAGTCCTCTGACCCTGTTGAACTCTCCGTATTTCTGTATCGGTATAGATTTCCCCCTGTATTCATGCTTCTGTTCTTTAAAGTCCAGGGACAGATGGAAGAAAAACGCTTCTTCCTCATCTGTTTTGTCTTAAATGGAAGGGAAGGAACCTGAACGCCGTATGAAGTTGAATCAGTTGATGATAGTTGTCTATTATCGAGAAGCTTAATTACTTGGTATGAGTTATCCCGTGACCGAGGCTGTGCATTCAATTGGGTGTTGGCTATTCTGTCTCGACATTACATGTGGCGGGTGACGGATGCGAGGAATATGCCTTTATTTATTTCTTTTTTTTGTTTGTTTACCACACCACAAAGAATTATGTGGCTACGTAGTACAAACCGGATGAAGACACGTGTAGGGTGCTGGTGGACTAGAAGAGGAGGACTGCCATTGCATATTATCTCCGCCACACCTCTTGAATTGGGTGGTTGGGTAAGAGAGGAGGATAATAGGAGCAGATGGACTGATACAGATCACATTGAATTGGGTGGACCGTATCGCTTCTCTGTGGATAATACGCGGATCAGATGAGATGACCGATAGCAACCTCTCCCTCCTATTCTCATTAATAAATTCCCATTCCAAACACACATGGTCCATTCAACCCTTTCCATTGTTCATCCACTTCTTCTTCAATTATATTGGTCTCTCTGTCTCTCTCTCTCAACTGCCGAGGAATTATAATAAACCTTAAACGAATCCATCTCTGTTACAGGTCTGATCTCTCATCTCTCTTTGTTCCTCTTCTCCTTTACTACTGGGCAAGCACACGTATTATGCTTCTGATAATTATGTTAATTGCTCTGCTCAATTTTCCTCCACTTTTTTTATATTCATGGGGATGAGAGCATACACACTCACATGATGGTGTTAAGCCCCTAATTCAGTTGGAGAAAATGTTGCCTTTATTAAAAAACGAAAAGAAAAGATAAAAAAACCTTTCTCAACAATTTTCCATCTATTAGATATGAAAACATCTTTCATCGTTTGGATCAATTTGCTAGTCTTCAAGAATTTTTGTGTCGAGATTGCTGTTATTAGACTTAAAGATGATATCGAATTTGTAAATAATTATGAGATAGATATTTAAACTAGATCTATATTACTTAATTTATTCTACTTGGCTGCATCGCACGTACTTGATATTCCTTCACCTTGCTCTGCGATTCATATTTCAGTGGGTATAGTTCGATATAAATATCCTTATTTTAATGAAACAAGTGCCTTTACATTTCAATTCTGTCAAGGCCAAACTCTAACTCTGGTAGATAAATGAAATAGTTCTCCTACCTGAAATTCATATTGCATCTCATTGATGGGTTTTCCAAATGTGTTGAACTAATAGTTCCTCAATTTGACAGATGAGCATAATAAATCAGTCAGTCACCCCAAATGGACAGCCAATATTTTCCTCAAAACGCACTTCTTCTCGGGATATGGCTCAACATCTCTCTGTGGCTCCATTGTTGGAGAAGTCTCAATCCTTGGGCTTATCTCAGCCAGCCCAATTGAAGACTTCATTAGTCGCTGCTGGTGTAACTGGAGGGTCTACCCAATTAGATCTGCTCTGCCAAAGTGTTGATCGTGATATAAAGAGTCACGGAGAGAATGACCATCTTGTATCCATCAATGGTATCTTCCAACTTTCCCAGCTACACAGCAAGGAAGAGCAATTTAATTCCCTTGGTCAACCTGTCACTGGGTCTGAAAATGGTACTGCATGCAAATCGATGAGTGAGGTAGAATTCAAGCCATGCACTTTAAACTTCTTGCAGTCCATCCTTCAAAACGAAAAGTTCAATCTGATCAAGGATGCCATGGGGGAAGATGAGCGTCTCTTCACTTCTGAGCCACCCAAGACTCTTGTTGCGACTGTTTGTTCTGCTATACAGCTTGAACGTAAACAGATTGGCCAGATCACTAAGAAGATGCAGAAGATGACTGGTGTGACAAATGTGAGGCTTGAAAGCACAGTTGATCCATCATTGATTGCAGGATTTATTATTAGCTATGATATGGATGGGTCCCGTGTGATTGATCTCAGTGTCAAAGGTCAGCTAGCAGAACTGGCAGCCCAGGTTAAATCAACAGACCGAAGAATTGTCAATGAAGACCAACATTGGAGTGTTCCAGGTAGCAGTTGTTGAGTACGATCACAAGCCTTTTCACTGAGCATATGTTGAATTCTAGGTTATACAAAATACTATACAGTTTAGCTCTCAAATTTTGGCATCTGAGTGTTTTTAGATCGTTTTCCCCTGTAAAGCTTTCTTCGATGATTGGCAGTGAATTTTCAGACACTCATGTAAACATACCTGTTGTATGTACACCTATATACATAGTGGAACTCCTGCCAATTGCTCTATTTATATATACCTTGATAACTTGTAATCATGTTTGGATGGACAACAGGTTAGGTGTTGAGATTACAATTCATATCCAACTCTTCTCAGTCCATTGAAATTAAGAAGAAATGTGATCACATGCATCAATTCTTCCTAAATTTTTGAATTCTATTATTGTGATCTATTTTAACAATGAAAAGTTGTTTCGCAAGTTGCTTGAGTCCAGGAACAACCATGACAGATTTGAGCCTGGTAGGAAAGATTTGTTAGCATGAGGAAACCTGTTTCATCCGTTAAAGAAAAGAGAGTGATATTCTTTAACAGGCAGATCCCTGTTGATGCAGCCGAACCACATGAAACCTTTTTTTACCCATATCTATGATGCTAAAGTGACATTTGTGGCGAAGATGCGAGAAGAGAATTTTAGCTCAAATGCAAGATAAGAGGAATCAGATGGGATGAAATTTTATTTGGATGATTTACAGCGTGACAACCTTTATTTGTCCTCTTTCATGGGCATTAGATAACCTCAATGAATAAGGCTTATTATTCATTTCACATCCATTTGGGGAGGGGGGCGTGTTGGAGCAATTTTCTCTGTCAGCGTGGGTATTGGAGCAATTTTTTCTCCCAGACTACACAATTCTAATACTTATCATTTAGCATTCTACTGCAAGCAGATTTCATCAACCATTAGGTTTGTGCTTACTGTATGCAGATACAATAATATGTCCATTACATTTTTGTCTAGTCACATGACACAATCACCAATTCCAATTACATTGGAACAAATACTTGACACACAATTCGGGATAGATTCATGGTCAGAAGCTTCAAGAGCGATGAGCTATAGAGTGCTGCAAAGCCTTGGTCAAATTATTCAGTGCCTTGTCATATGATACAAATCCCATGAACCAGAATTCATGGCCATCTGATGTGATGATCTGAATGTATTTCTCAGCTCTGTTCACTGGATTTGCAGAAGGAGTCACTGCCATTAATTGATCAATTTGTATCACAACCTGCATAAAATGGAACAAAAGTAAAATACATGACAGAAGGAATATAAACATACAACAAAAGTAAATTTTAAGCCCATAAGCTTGAATCATAGGGAATTAAAATTTTATGTGGCTTCAAAAAAGAAAACATATACAAGCTGACAGATCAGTGCGTGTACAAATGACTAAGCTGCTAGATGCTGAGGCTACAAGGCCTTATTGAATATCTAAGATATACCTTATACCAGCATGAAAATTCAGTGTACTGTGTCTATCAGCTCTCTGTGGACTGCAAAAAGCATTACATAAATCATCCTACTTTCATAAGTAAATATTTTTAGGAATTTTATACATGGAAATCCAGGCAACGGTTATGTGCCGATGAAAATGTAGACTACCTTGAAGAAGTGGTAAACAATGAACATGGTCCCAAAAGTTAATCAATACATCTACATTTCTTCCGATAACATGTTAATACTCCTGAGGTTTTTCATGCCCAATTCATCCAATATGTCTAAAATCCAAATGTCGAGCCACAGCCTTTCATTGCAGAATGAATTCCCTTTTCCCAATACTTGGATGAGATTATCAATGCAAGACATTTCTCAAACTTGAATTCAGATCCACCATCCCACAATCCAAAAACTGGTACAACAATATTTGCAAAACTTTGCTAGATATTTTAGGTTATATATATTTTTTTAATTGCAAAAGTCATTATAATACCATTCTTCAGATATCGAGCAACATATATAACCTATGTGAAATTTTCAACCACAGACAGCTTGCATGAATTAAAGGATAATTTTCATATACAAAATAATTCAATCCATCTATTGTGCCGCTTACTCATATGCCAATAATCTGACAGGGATAAGTAGAGGAAATGCTAAGTCACATTGTACAACTGAAATAATTTGTAACAATCATGGGGATGAATGACGAAAATGGAGCATATAACCATTCTCATGTAAGCACATTGTAAACTGACTAAAAATCCACACCCCATTGCCTGACATAAAAGTCAAAATAGAAGTAAAGATATGATGAAATAATCTAGGATCTTACTCAATGAATATGCTGAAAAGGCAGTGATATGCAATTGCATAGACTCCTGCCAGTGGTCTGGTGGCAAATGCAAAATTATTGGCATAACAGTATATTATATGTACAGATTGGTATATATGTTAAGCCGACAAAAACACTTTAGAAAGAGCTGTTTTAATAATGAGATATCATCATAATAGGATTTCTTCAAGGAAAGAAGACAAATCCAGGTGCAACAAATACACAATTTAGCCAAACAAGAAAACTGTGTACTTTATTTTTAGATATATTTTAATATCTTTTGTACCATGACTCCACATCAAAACATCACATCACATGACATGGAGAGTCAAGAGTCACAAGCCTATCACAATCTTAACCAAAAAATTGTAGTCGTGGCCTCAGGAACTTGTATCATGGAAAGTGAAGATATGTAATCCTTGTAACGTAAGGAAAAGCTTTATACCTTGTAATAAACCCATTCTTGTTGTCCTGAAGGAAGAACACGGCAGACAGGATTGTCACTACAAAAGGCCAGCCTTGCTGTTGATAAATACAATGTTCCTATCACTGGACCTGATGAAGTTGATAGGTAGCAGACATAAGCCCTCTGTAGACGTTCTCCAGGAAAGATCCCAAATGTATGCTGAAAAACCTTATCATGCCCCCCTTCAGCAAGTACCCTCGTCCCTTGAGAAATCCTCGCCATGGCAGCATCAGTAACACTAGGACCTGTTTTAACTGTCCAAGAAGAGATTTCAAAGTTTCAAACATTGCAAAGACACTGATGATCTATCCTCAAAGAGAATGCCCATTCAAGATAAAAGTAAATCCAGACAACCACTGCCTAAGCCACTCTGAACAACAAATCATGTTCAATGCTTATTTTTTTTTTAACTTAATACCAAATATTTCTCTTTCAGCAAGCGTACTGTATTTCTGATGTGTAGCTTCCTATAGGTGTCTAAAACATTTCTGTAAAGATGCTTTGACCACTACAACGAGTATATATGTATCATATATAAGGATATGATCTATTTTTTTAACAAAAACAACAAAGGTTCATCCGTTCATGTGATGCAACCAGGCTTCATGCCTCCATGCCAAAAAGAAAATATAAACTCCAACTGAAACATTTTTTGACTCCGGAAAATATGAAGGAAAATGTCAGAGTTCAGTAAAGAAAGTGCAACAAGCTCACCTCCACATTCACACTCAAGATTCTCAACAGTGGTTGATCAATTCCCCATAGACAGGTAAAAAAATAGAAACTTGGTCACTATATATTCCCCGGATTAAAAAAAGAAAAAAGATAATTGGGCATAAAAGATTTAAAATCCAATCCCATCCAATTTTTGAAGGTTTGAATATCAACAGTAAGTCTCGATCTTTTGCTTGTCTGAGGATGTCAGTGTCTTTCGACCCCGGTGACCCCCCCTCCCCCAACACACACAAGAACTAAAAAGTTTATCAAAAGGAATGATGGGGATTAACAAGAAACATACGATGGTGCCAGACATTCCCGGTGAAGCCCTCTGCTTTTCTGGCATTGACTTCGAGCTTCTTTCCGCAGCGATTCAGCACGCTCAGTATTGTCTCCATGGGACCTATGCCAAAAAAAGAAGGACCGCTTGTCAGAAAGGTTGATTAGGGTGGAAGGAAATAAAGTTGTGGAAAAAGCGACCGACTCTTTCCGGAGGAGCCAGGGATGGGTGAAGTGTGCACATAAGGGTTGCTGGCGAGCGGAGGGCGAGGGGCATTGGTGGTAGGAGGAGGTGGAACAGAGTAGTTCATGTAGGAGGGGTTGGATGACGAGGAGGGGGCGTACTCAACGGCGACCCAGGTGGCGGCCTGTTGGTTTGCTGGGTTTGCCTGCGGTTGCACGGGCGTCCCCATGACCCACGTCCCCCACCTTCCCTCCTCCCCTCCCTTATTTAGACTGCCTTGCATTTCAATCCGACAGGATCAAATCGAATCCAACCAAACCCACTTGTTCCTCTTGATGCTTCTCTTCCTTTTCGGATCTTTTCTTTTTAAACAATGAACGGGGTTCGTTGTGGGTGAATGACGATGGGGAGTGGATAGAGATGGAGGGCTTCGCGAGAAAAAAAAAAAAAAAACGGAAGATGAAAAATAAAATTATAATAAAATAAAATAAAAAAAGTGGCTGACGGGTTGCGTTCTCTTGCAGCGAATCACAGCACCATATGTGGACGCGGTTCTCCAAAGCCAAAGTAATTGAATTGTTCAGAGGGGTAAAGATTCTTTTATAATCAGATCGTGTGCACACTTTATTATTTAATTTTTACGTGGACAACGTTTATATCATGGGATTTAGAAAATTGAATCTGTAGCATCTGAATTTTTTTACGACACTATCAATGTTGATATTTGATAGTGTCAAATATGCTTGTGCAGTAGAAAATTGAACCCATGTCATCTGGAACATTTGCGACAGTATTAGTGTTAATATTAGGTATTATGTCGACAATGCTTGTGTCGCGGGATTCAGAAAACTGAACTCATAGCATTTGAAACATTTGCGACACCATCATTGTCGATATTAGGTATTTATGTCGACAATGCTTGTGTCGCGGGGTTCAAAAAACTGAACTCGTAGAATCTGGATCTTTCACGACACTATCAGTGTCGATATTTCAAAAATCAAATAAATAACATCTATATATCAAAAACAAAAAATTGCACACATTTTATCATACAGATAAGAATGGCATTCAGCAAAACCAAACAAACAACATGCACATATAAAAAAAATAATAATAACTCCACAATTTCAATCACACAAAAACCATATTCACCAAGACATAAAAAAGCACATGAACGCAATAAAAAAATGCACATTTCATCATCCTCTTCTCCTTTTTCACGAAATTTTTCCCTCCCCAGAAATCAAACAAACGAACAAACAAATCCTCCTCAAAACAATTGATTTCTCTACAGAAAACTATCAACAACAATATCAGCTCCAACAATATTTTGGGATCGTCAACGGTGAATGTTTGCAAGGAGAGGATTTAGGGTTTAGGGTTTAGGGTTTAGGGTTTAGGGTCTAGGGTTTAGGGTCTAGGGTCTAGGGTTTAGGGTTTAGGGTTTAGGGTTTAGGGTTTAGGGTTTAGGGTCTAGGGTTTAGGGTTTAGGGTTTAGGGTTTAGGGTTTAGGGTTTAGGGTTTAGGGTTTAGGGTTTAGGGTTTAGGGTTTAGGGTTTAGGGTTTAGGGTTTAGGGTTTAGGGTTTAGGGTTTAGGGTTTAGGGTTTAGGGTTTAGGGTTTAGGGTTTAGGGTTTAGGGTTTAGGGTTTAGGGTTTAGGGTTTAGGGTTTAGGGTTTAGGGTTTAGGGTTTAGGGTTTAGGGTTTAGGGTTTAGGGTTTAGGGTTTAGGGTTTAGGGTTTAGGGGTTTAGGGTTTAGGGTTTAGGGTTTAGGGTTTAGGGTTTAGGGTTTAGGGTTTAGGGTTTAGGGTTTAGGGTTTAGGGTTTAGGGTTTAGGGTTTAGGTTTAGGGGTTTAGGTTTAGGGGTTTAGGGTTAGGGGTTTAGGGTTTAGGGTTTTAGGGTTTAGGGTTTTAGGGTTTAGGGTTTAGGGTTTAGGGTTTAGGGTTTAGGGTTTAGGGTTTAGGGGTTTAGGGTTTAGGGTTTTAGGTTTAGGGGTTTAGGGTTTTAGGGTTAGGGTTTTAGGGTTTAGGGTTTAGGGTTTAGGGTTTAGGGTTTAGGGTTTTAGGTTTTAGGGTTAGGTTTTTAGGGTCTAGGGTTTAGGGTCTAGGGTTTAGGTTAGGGTCTAGGGTCTAGGGTCTAGGGTCTAGGGTCTAGGGTCTAGGGTCTAGGGTCTAGGGTCTAGGGTCTAGGGTCTAGGGTCTAGGGTTTAGGGTCTAGGGTCTAGGGTCTAGGGTCTAGGGTCTAGGGTCTAGGGTTTAGGGTTTAGGGTTTAGGGTTTAGGGTTTAGGGTTTAGGGTTTAGGGTTTAGGGTTTAGGGTTTAGGGTTTAGGGTTTAGGGTTTAGGGTTTAGGGTTTAGGGTTTAG